>JAOYMR010000027.1:10663469-10674325 GCA_025802075.1 Tenebrosternarchus preto
AGTCAAGGATGACACCCAGACTTCGAACTCTGGGTAGGGAGATACAGTCGTATCGTTAAATAGAGAGAGAAAGAGGGCCAGTTCTTTGAAGAGATGATTTCAAACCAGTTAACATGAGTTCACTCTGGTCATTATTTAACACAAGAAAGTTACACTTCTTCCATTTCCGGATTTATCATAAACAGGTTACTAACTGATCAAGAGGATTTTTAATGGATTTGGTACTAAAGTAAATCTGGATGTCATCCGCATAGCAGTGGAAATTCAGATTAAATTGTCGCAGAATAAGTCCTAGAGGAAGCACATATTCCCTAATGGCACTGGCCTCTTTAATCAGGACGGTATGCTCTGACACACTTCAGACGTTGTTCAGGAACTGTCTGAGGAACATGGTTAAGGGTTCAGGCTGTGGACTTCATCTTAGACAGGATAGATTCTCGCAGTTGCTGCAAATTTAGTGGAGGTACTTACCTGGTAAGTCCTACTGTCTAAACATCCGTCCTCAGCTACCATACCATACCATTCACCGCCATCAGCCTGAGCTGTTGACACATTGACAGGAAGGGCTCATCGATTCATACTGCTTGCACCTAATTCTGACCCTCTGTGGTGTAGTAACGGAAATCTGGATTCATCTGACCGATGTTTTCCGCTGTTCTGTTTATCCTTTGCTTTTGATTCGTCTTTAGACAGAAGTGACGCTTGAACTGCTGTTATTATCCCATCTGTGTTAAGGAACAATGAGTTTGGGCACCATAGTTGGAGCCCCACTGTCGTATTCAGCTGCAGTTAGACCGTGCACTGCCTGTCCATCATAACCATTCTTGACTTCTTTCTCTCATCTTTTCATTGATGAGTTATGTCCATACGATCCCCTTTCTCTGAATGTTTTTCCTCTGAATACCGTTACACGTGACGTTGTCGGCACAAGAAAACACCAGGTTGGCAGTTTTAAAACGCTGCCCCTGGCTGGGCAGTCCAACATCAAAAATCTGATCAGAGGTACTCAGATCACTTGTTGTTCCTTTTTGATGCTGGATTCACACAAACTGATCCATGAGAAACTCACCTTATTTTATGCTGCTCTCTGGGGTCACATCTAATGTCTATACAGGGGCGGTCCAGTCATGAAAGGGTGTATCTAATAAAGTGGCCGTGCATGTGTGTGTGTGTGTGTGTGTGTGAGTGTGAGTTTGTGTATCTAAGTGCGTCAGTGTGTGTATTCTGTACCAATCAAAATCTGTAAACCTGATTGAATGTTTTCTGTAGTACCAAAGGCATCATCTAATGGATTATGCTTAAAGCTGTTTCTAAGACAAATATAAACAAGGGAAGGTGCATATATATGTATATACTCATATGTATATATGCATCGATTTCTAAACCACACACACTTAATGTTGCTGCATCCTCAGCAAATAGTTGTGTTTGAGAACCTCAGTGTCTCATCCTGCATATGTGAGAATTTCTCCAAGACTGATGGAAAAGCATCTTACATGCATCATATGGTGCTTCACTTAGCTGGTTAAGGAACACCAAGAGTGTGCCCCCCCCCCTCCCCGTCATGCCTCTTTCGTATCAGTGACACCGTTGCTCAAGGCAACCCCAAGTTGGCTGGTTTTTGTTTTGTATTTTTTTAAATGCTGGCCTAGTTAGTCTAGCATCAATAACCACGCATCATATGTAACCATGCAGCAACCATGAACTCTGCTCTAATCAGGAATCAGACTGAAACTGATCTATGGAAAATGTACTCACCTGATTTTATGCTCCTAATGTTCAGTCAGGGAAGCTCCATTCATGAAAGGGTGTGGCTAATAGTGTCCAAATAGTGTGTGTGTGTGTGTGTGTGTGTGTGTGTGTGTGTGTGTGTGTGTGCGCGCGCGCGCGCACAGTACCAGTCAAAAGTCAAATTGTATGCTTTTAATAGTACTAAAGGCATAATGTAATTTCTGATGGAAAAGCATCATAGATGTAGGCTGATTAAGGACCCCAGCAGTGTACAAACCCTGCATCAAAAGGTGGCTACTTCAAAGAGCCTAAAACCACAGATAACCATCATCACAGCATAATCTTGTGTTTCACTGGTTTGATATTTTCCCTGAATTTTTTAAAATGCAGAAAATATTTTAAATAAAAACTTGATTTTTGATGTGTGTGTATGTATACATGTATATGAATGTGTGTGTGTACTGTATATGTGTATTTGAACATGCGTGTGTGTTTGTAGATTTATATGTATATAATGTATGTTTCTAGATTCTGTACCATTTCTATAGTACTTGGAGAGTTTTCCTTTTTCCAATGAAGTCTAGCTCTGTTTTTGCTCTTTTAAATGAATTCTGTTCTAACCTGGCGGTGAATAGATTAGCTGCCCTTACGTTCCAAACATAAGTAATCACTCATCGCAAATGTGTGCGGCAGCTTTGAAATGTAGCTGTACGGGTCGCTGTGCTTTTGCAATGCAGAGTAAAACCACTTGAAGGTTGTGACGGTGGTTTAAGCTATTTAGTGTCCCATCTGCCCTTAAAAATAAGCTGGGGGTTGCTGACTGAACTTGGACATGAGCAGAACACTTCAGGAGTTTATTTGGACTCTTTCTCTTTGGTCTGAGCTGTTGACAGTTTTGTTCCTGTGTCACATACCTGCTCTGACTTCATTTCTGGTTGTCTGTACCAAAATAAGAGTCTGGGGACCAGGCTCTCAGCAGTGCCACATTCCTTCACCGTTTTGGTTTCATCCGACTATTTGCAGTCGCCCCTGTTGACTGTATATGTGAAATGCTGAGTGCGTGTAAGCAGAGGCTCGACTGGTGTCGGGCTCAGCCTCAACAAATAAAATAGTACCACTGCACACGATGAGCTAATTACCCGCTGACCTGCCCCAGTTCGGAGCGCACGTCGAAGGGTTCGGCTGGCGCTGCGTACAGGCCTGTCTGCTTGGTCGGGTGCATAAAACAGCTGGAAGGGAACATGGGTAAACACCAGCAGCCAATCAGCAAAGACATGGGCACTTTGTGCAGGCGAAGAAAACCCACACGTTTACTAACGCCGTGCATGTTAATGAGATTTTCAATAACGTCCATTTCCATAACGAATAATCATCACTTATGTTTTATCTTATTAAAGTCGAACTCCTCCTGTCTGTCACCAGGCTGCCAGCAATAAAGATCATAATTGGGCCCTAAATTTAGATTAAATTTTAATCTTAACGGATCAAATTAAATGAGGATCAATAATAATGAGGCTCTCATTATTGTGGTGAAAAGCTATGTAAAAAATCCTAATCAGGTTGCTCTGTCTGTCTGTCCGTCCGTCTGTCTAATCTATCTGGAATTGTTCTGTTATGGCTGTAGTTCACCATTATGAACACTAGAGGGTGTCGCAACATTTAGTAACTGCTCAGAAGTGGTGGTAGTTGCTTTCCTATGGCCACTTGCCAGGTCTGGAGTTCTTCCTGCAGTGCTTAATTGCAGATCCCAGTCCGTCCAGTGCAAGCCTTTGTAAAACCTACCCCCTGTATGCAGGTTACGAGCCTGTGCTGAGCTCACCAGGAAGTCCCGTTCCTAAGTGAGGTGCCCAGTCGCTGGGTGAAGCCGCTGAGATAAACTGAACGGTGCTATTCCAACTTTAATCCTGTGGTTCAAATGAGCCTTTCTGCCCAGGAGTGACTTGCTTTGACAATGCGGACGTTGGGTATTTGTGCTCCCACAGGCCTGCAGTATGGGTGCAGGAGCGTTACCCTCGGAAGCTGCCGTCACTGCGAAGGACGTGTCTGTAGCATATTGCTCCATCGCTGAGATCTACTTCACTGACCTTTGGTAAGATCTGCTTCACTGACCTTTGCTAAGATCGACCACACTGATCTTTGGTAAGATCTGCTTCACCAACCTTTGGTAAGATCTGCTTCACCAACCTTTGGTAAGATCTGCTACATATTTCCAACCTGTTTTTTTCCCCCCATGTTATTTTGATATGCCTGTCTTTCGATCTCCTCTGCTTAAATCGCCTCCCACCCACTCGTTCACCTCCGCGCGCACACGCACACACACACACACACATTTTCATCTTCTCTTCCTGCACCCGCTTTGGTGAGATAAAGGTTATCCCATGTCACCTTGGAGACGGAAGCCTGGAGGATAGCTATTTTGAGAGCATCATACAGGGTTTAATCAGAGACTGGCCACAGAGAAGAAGGACAAAGTGTAGTCGGCTGATACATCGCCAGCATGAAATTGACACAAATGATTGATACCGATGTCAAACGTTGTAGTATCACTGATATTAGCACAACCCCCACCCCCAAACTAATGAAAGGTCAGTATGACAGGAATCAAAGCTGAAAAAGGGTCAAGGCACAACTGAAAACGCTCAGATGAGTGTGTTGTAAGCTACGTACGTCCAGAGTGTAATAAACTGCCTTGTCCGCGCAAGGCAGCTGAAAGTGAACTGGCCAAACTGATCCTTCTGTGAGCTCATGCTTGAACCGTAGATCCAAAACCCAAAGAAAAGGGCACCCAGTCTGTTAGCAGTGCAAACAGAGCTCATAAGAGTTCCTACGATGTCCAGATGAAGAGAGATGATGGTGACCGCGTAAGCTCCGCCTGCTGGCAGTCCCATGGAATGCTGGGTAACCTTGAAAGGCCTCTAATTGTGCAATACATTACGATTCTCTTTCAGGCCAAACCCCCATGAAAAATGATACAGGTTTGGACTAAAAGGATCTCCCAGCCTAAAAGGATCTCCCAGCCTAAAAGGCTCTCTCTGCCTAAAAGGTTCTCTTGTCTTGCTTCAGTTATGGCTCTGGTCAGCAGACTGGCTCTGAAGACCAGCCAAAACAAAGATTATGAAGCACAGGCTAGACGTAATTGGACAGTGACAATTATTACTTTTTTGTCTTTGTACTTTAGTACCACAGAGTTAAGGCACAGAAGGAGGGGTTTTGATTCAGTGGGTTAAACCATGTTGTGTGGGGGGGGTAATTGTGTGGGGGTCCATAGACGACTCGGCAACAGCTGCCTAACGGGCCGCTCAATTGGTCCTCTGAAACAGGACCACGTGTAAAACAGGCCTTGATGAAGAACTATACCGTTAACCTAATAAAGATGGAAATACCCTCAAATTAAAGCTGACGTTCTACAGCTTGTCGGTGCAGTTGTGGTTTGATTCCCAGCTGTCGCTGTTTTTAAGCTTGTGCTCTGCAGTACAGGGCCAGGACAGCAGGACTCGGTCACTGTACTGACTGTGCGAATCAGAAAGTGCCGCATCACGAGTTTGTTTGTTGTTCGTTTGTTTGTTTGTTGTGTACCCCGAGCTGTAAACAACAGGCTGATGTTCATCAGGCTTTAGGCGGAGCAATCCGACGTTCTGCCTTTTTCGGAGTGTTATCGTCCATGTTGGATACTTTTTCGTAAAGTATCGTCGAGGTGTGTAGCCACGGTGACGCCGATGCTGTGTGTGCGTTCCCCGTCAGCATGGAGGAAAGCGCGGCAGAGAAGTGCGGGGAGGCTCTGGAGAAAGCGCTCCAGTACGACCAGCACAGCGCCGAGGCCCTGCAGCTCAAGGCCAGCTTCCTGTTCAGCCTGGACAACACAGAGGTGCGTCACTTCTCCCGTCCTCTCTGCGGTCCCTGTTTTTTTTTTTTTTTAAAAAGTTGCTTAAAATTCCGTTCACTTTTCTAGCAGCGCCGGAGAATTGTGGCCAGCCGCTGACTACCGGTGGTAGTTGTGGACGTTGTGTAGATTCGCCTCGTGTGTGCAGTTGCGATGACTGGGCGAGGGGCGGGTTTTAAATTCTGAAGTCTTAATTAGCGGTGAATCCCTCTAGTGGCTCCAGGGGGTGGAGCTTTAGCTCGGCCTGGTCCCAGCGTATGTCAGACGACTGAATCGTTAGCGCTCGTCTAAGAACCACAGAACCAACGCACTACGGCCTCGGGACAAGCCAACTTGCTGCATTCTACCTCCAACCACCAGGTGGCAGCATGGTGTAAGGTAGGCCCTCTGGCCGGTTTTGGGTGATGCTCCGGGCTGGGAAGCGAGGCTCTCTACTTCCCGCTCAGAGCGATGCAGTGCCTCGCTGGTCTCCGTCCCCATCTCCAGCGCTCGTTCCGTCTCGCCTTCAGCCGTCCCGCCTTTCTCCCTCCTGTCCCGCCGAAGGTCTATGGAGCAGGTGCTGGTCAAGGTCCTGCACCTGCGTGTACTGAGGCAGTTTGATGCCCAGTTGGTGGAGGAGGAAGGAGGCTCTTGATGTGTGTTCTCGTCCTTCCCTTCTTTTTTTCCTTTTCAGGAGGGCCGTGACTACCTGAGGAGGAGTGTGTCGTCATGGTTACCGAGCCTCCAGAAGGAGGAAGGGTCCACAGCAAGTGCCGAGCAGCTCGACCAGGAGGGCGAACCAGTGCAGGTGCGTGTGCGTGCGTGTGTGTGTGTGTGTGCGTGTGTGTGTGTGTGTGTGTGTTGGCACTTGCTTTATCTGTGCGCGGGAGTTTGATGGAGGGACTTCCTTGAACCTCCACTCTGGCAGTCAAACAAAACGGCTGACAGTGGGAGGCTCTCTTGAACTCTGAGACGAGAGATGAGTTGAGAGATGAGTTCTCGGACTGCTGGAGATGGACACACTAATCCTTTCATTTCTCTCTCAGAGCTCACGGCTTTGTGCCGCAAGGCCGACCCCTCAGCCACGCAAAACACATCTCATCACCTACGGTCCCACACAAACACACAGCTACCATCAGCCACAACATCCCCCTCAAACACAAACACACAGCTACCATCAGCCACAACATCCCCCTCAAACACAAACACACAGCTACCATCAGCCACATCCCCCTCAAACACAAACACACAGCTACCATCAGCCACATCCCCCTCAAACACAAACACACAGCTACCATCAGCCACAACATCCCCCTCAAACACAAACACACCCTCTAACCCTGTGCTCTCACGCATACGGCTCCTCTCTTATGAAACTTGAAAACTAAACACTTTCCCCAAGGCTGTCTTCCTACATTCCTTTGAAGAGGATGGCCGAGGTTCTGTGTCCAAATTAGTTTTTCAGCTCATGTGTGGTGCAGGGCAGTGCAAAAGCTGCCATACATTACAGGATGCTGCAGAACAGTGCAGGACTGCCAGACGGTACAGGACGGTGCAGGACAGTGCAGGAACAGCCAGACGTTGCAGGACAGTGCAGGATTACCAGATGGTACGTTTATGGTGCAGGACAGTGCAGGACTGCCAGACGGTACAGGATGGTGCAGGACAGTGCAGGACTGCCAGACGGTACAGGATGGTGCAGGACTGTGCAGGAATGGTCAGACAATGCAGGACAGGGTAGGACAGTTGTTACAGGATAGTGCTGCAGTATGGCTTGCCATACAGTGTGCTTGTGCTATGTGTATGTGCGTGTGTGTGTGTGTGTGTGTGTGTGTGTGTGTGTGTGTGTGTGTGTGTGTGTGTGTGTGCACGCTGCTGCACACTGAAACATGTTCCGTGTTCCACATGTTCCGTGTTCCACACGCCTTCTGTGAGAGGTGAAAGGCCAGCAGCGTCTGAACGGCAAATGATGTAATTGGGATCAGACCAGTTCACTGACATCATTATTGAAACCTGTGTGCACCGCTGACACACGCACACACATGCGCGCACACGCCAGACATGAGAGCACTGAGAGGTGGAGATGGTGATAACGGTGCAAACAAGCTACGTATATAACCACACACCACACACACCACACACACACACACACTCACACACACACACCACACACCACACACACACACACACACACCACACACACGTGCACACATACACACATACGTGCGCACACGCACACACATGTGCACACATACACACACACACACACATACAGGAACTCATATCCTCTCAGAAGCTATGGCTTTTTTAAAAAACTTTTTTTCTATTATTATTTTGCATGTTATATTTAAAAAAAAACATCTCTAGCTTCCATTAAGTGCTTAAAAGTGATGCACTACATTCTTACATTTGAAGGACATCCATCTGGAATCGGGAGACATTCAGCGAAGAACTGTACAGATCTGCTTTTGTTCTGATGTTTTTTTCTGTCTCTATTCTTTTCTTAAATGGCTGATTTAGTTTCACTCAAAGATGTGAAGTTGTTCTTTGTGAAGGGTTGAGGAAGCAGTTTCAGTTTATACACCGTGTTGCTGTGATGACTGTGAAACTGTAGATTAGTTGTCAGACATGTCCCGAGGTTTTAGTCGTGCTTAGCTGACGCTCATATAATATCGTACTGAGATATTATTCGTGTATATGCAGTCATGTATATGGATATATACGTGTGGTAACGTCTTGAATTGTTGAACTCTTGGGCCATAACATGGTTTTCTCTGCTCTGTTTTTTCGAGCAATAACAAGGTTTCCTCAGATTTTTTTTCCCCTTCACAAATGAAAAATCCTAAAAACCAAAAACAGATGTAGGAGATGTTGCTCTGCTTAAACATTGAATATCTTCTTTGTTTTTACAGTATCTGACAAATGAGTACAGCCCTCATGTTTTTGTTAATATTTTATTATATCTTTGCATGGGACCACGGCTGATACATACACTTTGATACAATGTAAAGTTGTCAGTTTACAGTTTGTATAACAGTGTAAATTTTCTGTGCCCTCAAGATAATGAAAGGGAGTAAAACCCCTAAGTGAAAATGGCTGAATTGTGCCCAAATTGTCAATATTTTGTGTAGTCACCATTATTTTCCACCACTGCCTTGGCTCTCTTGGACATGGAGTTCACTAGAGCTTCACAGGTTGCCACTGGAATCCTCTTCCACTCCTCCATGATGACATCACAGAGCTGGTGGATGTTGGAGACCTTGCATGCCTCCACCATCCTCCACCACCTGAGGATCCCCCACAGATGCTCAATAGGGTTTAGGTGTGGAGACATGCCTGGTCAGTCCAGCACCCTCAGTTTCTTTAGCAAGGCAGTGGTCGTCTTGGAGGTGTGTTTGGGGTTGTTAGCATGTTGGAATGCTTTTGCTTCAGTATGTCACAGTACATGTTGACATTCATGGTTCCCTCATGCACTCATACAGCCCCAAACCATGACACTGCCACCACCATGCTTGATTGTAGGCAAGACACACTTGTCTTTGTACTTCTCACCTGGTTGCCACCACACACACTTGACACCATCTGAACCAAATAAGTTTATTTTGTTTCCACAGGACATGATCCATGTCTTTAGTCTGGTTGTCTTCAGCAAAATGTTTGCGGACTTTCTTGTGCATCATCTTCTGCAGAGGTTTCCTTTTGGGACAACAGCCGTGAAGACGAATTTGATCCATTGTGCAGCGTATGGTCTGAGCACTGACAGGAAGTAGACACCCCTCGGGTGAGTCTACTTTCAAAAACCAACCTCTGGATATGAGGTTGAGCATGGGCACACTCAGTGAGGCCTGTTCTGAGTGGAACCTGTCCTGTTTAAGATGCTGTATGGTCTTGGCCACCGTGCTGCAGTTCAATTTCATGGTGTTGGCAATCTTCTTTTAGCCTAGGCCATCTTTGCCATGAGGTGTCATGTTGAACTTCCAGTGACCAATATTAGAGAGTGTGAGAGAGTGTGATAACACCAAATTTAACACACCTGCTCCCCATTCACACCTGAGACCTTGTAACACTAACGAGTCACATGACACCGGGGAGAAAAACTATTGCAAAATTTGGCCATTTTCACTTAGGGGTTGTACTCACTTTTATTGCAAGCGGTTTAGATGTTAATGGCTGTGTGTTGAGGTATTTTGAGGGCACAGCAAATTTACCCTGTTGTACAAGTTGTACACTGTCTACACTGTATCAAAGGGTCATATCTTCAGTGTTGTCCCATGAAAAGATATAAAATATCTACATAAACGTGATGGTTGTACTCATTTTTGTGAGATTCTGTATTTATGCATAAATTCACTGTATGTAATTAGTGTTATTGCATTGTATGTAAATGTGTGTAGGTATGTATACAGATCTTTTTTTGTATATACATGCGAGTGTGCGTATATGTATGCTAGCAGTTTTGACAGTAATTATGTTCATTATAATTATCTTGACTGAATTGTGTGTGCAGAAACATTGATGTGAACTTTAATGCACTTAAAATGGCTTTTGTACCTTTATTCCAGAGTAACGTCCCACCGTACGAGTCCAGAATCACCACGGCCAAACTGCTGATCGAAGCAGAGGAGTTTGAGGTAAGGAAAAGCTTTGCGATTGGCCGACTGACTCTTGGGGCTTCGCCACACCCCCTATCTGTTTATGGTAAAAGCCATTTGTAGCCATGGAAGCGACACTCTGGATGAACGATGATCAGGTGAAGGATGCTCTGGCAGGTTTTGATGAGTGTGCCCACGCAGCCAGTGTACACTGACGCTTTAAAGGTTTAAACATTGATGTAAAGATCCTCGGGGTCCTGGAAACACATCAGCACATGAGCATTATTTTATACAGACAAAATCAAATATCTGCATTTTGAGAAAGCGGTTAAGTAAAACTGCTTTCTCAAAATGCAGTCATAATTGTTACTTGATTGATTACATTTATTAAATGTTATTAAATGAGTAACATTTTAAAGTGCCCTGACTGGCCTTGAGCTTTCTTCTGAGGTCATTAATGGTTAGTGAGGGAGTGAGAGGGAGTGAGGGAGGTCCATATTTAGAGCCTGAGTGGTTTGTTTCAGAGTGCCTTAGGTGTTGACAGGGCACTGTCCATGGTCCTGAACAGATATCCCACAGACTCACCCATCCCCTGTGCATGGTCCTGAACAGATATCCCACAGACTCACCCATCCCCTGTCCATGGTCCTGAACAGATATCCCATAGACTCACC
>JAOYMR010000027.1:10685245-10695329 GCA_025802075.1 Tenebrosternarchus preto
ATTTTTTTTTTATACCTTTTTATGTGCATGTCTCCAGGTCTCTGGGCTGTTTTTTTTTTTTTTTTTTTTTTTTTTTTTTTTCCTTGGGCCCGCCGGACCCCCCCCCCCCCCCCTTTGAGAGCGGCGCACTCGCTACCCGCCGGAAAGCGCTGACCTCGGGCTGCTTGCGTGGCTCTGTATATAGGACGCCTGAATACCAAGGGAACAGACCACGCTGTGTGTGTCCGACGCTGCTTCAAAAGCGTGTGTGTGTGGGGAATTTTTGCTTTTCACACATGCAGGCAAGTTTACACACTCACACACACTCTCTCAGACTTCCTCAGATGCATGTGCACTCATACACACACACACACACACACACACACACTTTTTTTTTTATTTTCAACGTGTATTTAGTGAGACACGGTGTTCAGGTTGGGAAGGTCGGTGTATTTAAGGCTCTGTGTTGACAGAACATCAATAATATTCCTAATAAGGTGTGTGTGTGTGTGTATATGTGTGTGTTTGTGTGTGTGTGTTTGGAGGGGGGGATCTATTTCCCTCGCAGGCAAAGGCCAGAGAGGGCATGTAGCCCCAGCAGGGTTTCTCGGGGGCATTTGAATAAAGAGAACTTGTAGGAGAGACAGTGAAAGACTGGAGTCACGCTCAGTGTTACCACTAACACACGCATGCGCACACACACACACACACACACACAGATGAACGAGGAGAGAGAGTAAATCGGCACACCCTAATTCTGCTGCAGCGGGGTGATCTGTATTTCTTTCTCCATCTCTCTCTCTCTCTCTCTCTCTTTGTCCTAATCGATATCTCCATCAGTTGGGTGTAAAAGGGATCATATGCACCCTGCCGAAAACCTAGTTAAAAGGAGAGATGGCTGTGATGATATCTGCCCACTGTCCATCTTTTGTGCTCACTTGGTTGGTCACACACACACACACACACACACACACACACACAAAAGGAAAACCATTCGCCCTGACCAAGTTTCTCGTGGGTTCCAGAAGCCATTTACAGTTACTCTGCTTAGAGGACTGAAATGGAAATGACTAATTCTCTAGATCCCCATGTATCTTGCTTTCCTGCGGTTGGACGTAGCGCCGCCGTGGTTCTGACCGCAGCGATGGCCCAGCGTGTCCATCTCCAGGTGCAAAACCATTATTCTGCTTTTGTTCCCGTGGCGACCCCGGGGGGGTGGGGGTGGGGTCAGAACAGCCCCAATCATCAGCCGCGCTCCTCAGGACAGCACGACGGCGTCGGTGCGGACGCGAGGCGCTCGGAGACGGCGAGGTTGCCAGCGTGTTCCTCGTCTGAGCAAGTCCCTACTTATCTTCATCGTGCTTTAATGAGGCCCATTACACCTACCATTCAGCTCCCACTAATTCATTATTCTCTGTAATGAACACTTCGAATTTTCTCTATTTTCCCCCTCTTTTACTTGTTTTCTCTCTCTCTCTCTCTCTCTCTCTCTCTCTTTCTCTCTCTCTCCCTGCTTTTTGCTTTTTTCCTCCTGCTTTTATCTGCTCTTTAAATCTCCTCTGTCATTGTTTATTAATAAACTTTTCTGGAAAAAAGCATCATTTAATGTAAAATATCTGAAGAATGTAATGATTTTAACCCTTCTTGAAATGATCTGTGTGATGACCACTACCTTAATTGAACTTAAATTTTTTTTTTTATTATTATTATTGAAGATAATGTCACTTCAAGAAAAATGATCTGCCCTGTATCTTTTACTCACAGATATGATGCAAGAGGAAAACTGCATGCATTCATCTCTGTGTGCCTTTTATGTGTGTGTCAGTGTGTGTGTGTGTAATTTTGTATTTGAGAATGTTTGTGTGTGTGTGTGTCTCTCAGGGCATTTGTCTGTGTGTCTCAGTATTATTGATCATGTGTGTCGGTCTGGACGTGTGTGTGTAACACTGGGAGAGTGTATGCAGGCTTTAGTTGATTAGGTAACAGAGGGTAGATGCTCTTCCCACCATAGTGTTAGTCTGTGTTGTAATATCCCATGTGGGCGGGAGTGAACACTGCCTGGAAAAGGCAGATAACTGCTCTGACCTTCTTAGTTACAGTAGACAAGTAGTTCAAGTGTTTAGTCACATTATACCAGTATTTACAGTACGACAGAGATCAGAATCATCGTTGTTATTTATAATTCCCAAACAGCACTGTTCTGAGACCTGTGGGAGAGCTGACTTCTCTGTACACATCTTAGAGACGGACCTTTACAGACACTTGAAACTGGATCTTGAGCATGTAATGAATTAAAAGCATCAAATTAAGATGTACATGCCTCTACCTATAATTGTCTTTTGATGTAGGTCACTGTTTTGAGCACTTTGTTGTGCAAATTTCAAAAGTTCTGTAAAAAAAAAAAACCCATGGTGTTATTAATTTTCCGTTTTTTAACCCATGAGGAGTGAGTTACAGTTCTGGTAGGAGTGCTGAGGTTGTGTCCAGCAGACCCACTGGCCTGTAACCTGGCCCTAAATTAAACCGATACACTTGCCATCGAACTCTGTGGAAGTGTATTTATTTTGCTGGCATTGCCCTTCACGTCGTAATAAATCGTTCTGACATGACTTGCTGCCCGTTTCAGAAATGCTGGCAGTGCACACGCCCCCTGGATACTGTGATCTCTGCTCATTTGACTAGCCCCGCCCCTCTTGGGGACTAGGGAGAACCGGCATGTTAGGCTGGCGGGGGACCAGCGTCCGGCCACTGGAGGGCGTCTCAGGCTCCTCTTGGGCCTCGTCTTAGTTTTGCCCGATGTTGAATCGCATCCGCAGTTTGGCCGTCAGGGTTTTTCTGATCGGCTCAAAAACGAGAGATTGTAGACATAAACTGCTGAGGCGGGGTGCTAGGCTAACTGTATAGTCAAAGTCACTTTTATTTACGTAGCGCTTTTTGTTAAAGCTGTTGTCGAAAAGCAGCTTTACAGATGTCCGAGTCCCAGACCTCCATCAAGCAAAGCCAAAGGTGAGCATGAACAGCAGGTATATTTTGCTAAACAGAACGTTAGTATTGTGCTAACTGTGGGGGAAAAAAACGTTCATTACTGTGACGTTACCGTACGCAGTTTCCAAGGAGCTCGAGAAGAAATTCAGGAAGCAGAGTTTATTTTTCGTTTGCTCCTGTGTTTGGTGTGTTCTGAACCGAGTTCATAACTTCTTCATAAGTTCTTCATTAGTTCTTCAGGGTCAATATGGTCCTCGATGTCTGTGTGGCTCACCACAGCCGTCTCTCCCCTGCCAAGCACACGAATGGTTTGGTGGGTAAAGACATGTAAAAAAAAAATTTTTGAAAAATTAAAAAAAAGGAAACCTTCGCTCTGACCATTCTCTCACCGTCGTCTCGGTGTTGTCTGCGGTCGCCACAGTTGGCTCACGCTTCCCTTTGGCACTTCACATCTTTATTAAGTATCTCTCTCTCTTTCAATTCAAGGTGCTTTGCAGCCATGACTAATAATGGCGCATTTGTATTGCTGAAGCTTGGGTTACAGAGCTTGAGAGACTCGGAAAGAATAATGTGATAAGAGACTGAACACTAGAGTCTGTGAAAAAGAAAACTAATGATTTAACTCTTTAGTCCATTAAGTGCTGCAGTGTGGAGAGAAAGAAAGAAACTTCAAATGAAATAAAGACTGAAGGAAAGCAGTAGGGTGTGTGTGTTTGTGTGTGTGTGTGTGTGTATTGTCACTCACGGTCTCTCCTGTGGTGGCAGACGAGGACACACAGTATTGTGCTGCCCTTGTGCAGCAGAGTCCTTGTGTTGTTCCAGCAGGTCTGATTATTTCTGAATGTGAGAGAGGCTGTTAAATCTAAGACATTTATCCAGTTGTTTTTGAAATTCTTCATGAATTTCTTAGAATATTGAGCACATACAGAAAGCGCAATTGTTTCTGATTTGTTTCCATTTCTGAATTGTTTTCTTCACACCGAGTTTCGGGTGTCTCGGTTTATATTCAGACGGGGCTCAGCGAGTCCGTACTTCTTCAAGGTGGTTCTCATTCCTTCATCAGTCCCCGTGGTCGACTGGCCTGCCAGGGTGTATCGTCTCTTCAGTACCAAAGAACACTGCATTTTACTCTGTGGTGCTGTGTGATAGTGCCCATAATCTACATATTTCCCCCCTGGATGTGTCGTCGTTAGCTTGGTTTATGGTTTTGCTCTGGTCTTGAGTGAGTGAGCGAGTCTGAGGAATGATGCCTCCTTTTTTTTTTTTATTTGTTTGCCCTTTTCTTTTTATAATGAACCGTCAGTGGCCTGATCCTGCCCTGCGTACATTGGGTTATTCTTCTGCACACTCTCTGTTTCTCCAACCTTGTCTTTTTCCCTGTGTGGGTAGGTGTAGCTGTGGGTGGGGGTGAGTACATGCGCCCGTGAGCTCTTAAGATTTCCATTCCCGATGCCGCTGTCTTTATTTATGGTCACGCTCTTCATTTTTACAAAGAATGTCCGTATTTAATGTTATCTCTTTTCCTCACTTCTGCCAACTGTTATTTAAATGTAGCGAATTGTACTTTTAAACTTCTTTAGAGCAGAGATTCAAAAGCTTTTTCCCCCCTTTGTATTTAAAAGCCCTTTGGAATTCGAGCTGTAAACACTTTTCTGAAATGTCGTTAGACCACTAACTTCAGTAAGGTTGTTTGTGAAGTTTAATTGGTTCTTTGGCGCTCTGGTGTTCGTGCTGGGGTTCTGTGTGGATGTTTTATCTTATTTAAGTATACGTGTGTTGGCACAGCACCGGGAAGATGCATTACCTGCAAATCAGCAAACACTTCTCCCTGTAACTGATGTCTGGCGGGAAGGTACGGTGTAATTGATCACAATAGCCGATACTTTGCAGTTTAACGAAGCTTCTTGTGTCCAGTCTTCACAGTCGTTCCCGTGTTTTTTTTTTTGTTTGTTTCTTTTGCCGAAGTTTTGCCATCGTAACGTCTGACACGGACGTTTCCCTTTTCTGCTCCAACGAGTCCAAGCGAAGTGTACGTGACTATTCCGTTAAAAACGGGCAGCTTTGGAATGAACGGATATCTGTTTGAAAAGAGTAACGTTGTGACCGGGCGACGTCCACGTTTTGCCACATCTTAGCGCAATGGTCCTATCTGCAGATTGAACGGTTAATTGAATCGTGCGGATCTGCCATCCCCAGGTGGTCAGCAGATTAGAGAAGTGGGGGGGGGTGGGGGTTCATTTGCCTTTTTCCCTCCTATTGCATATTCATCATCGCTGTTTAATTGAATGTTAAATGCTGCCGTTAGGCAATTCTGGATGTGATGAACACTCACTCACACACACACGCACTCTCTCTCTTTTGCTCTCTCTCTCTCTTTCTCTCTCTCCTTTCCCCCCGATTTAGGAGCAGGGGCTGTGTGTGTTCTCTGGGCTGAGGGAGATAGAGGATAGGCAGCCTTTATCAGACAGGCAGAATGACAGGCTGCTATTGTTTCTGCCTGTTCACAAAGCCTTGTAATTAGCCTGTACGCTAATCACAAACGAGGTGAGGCTGTGCCGTCACCCAGCCCTGTGTTGTGTTGTGGGTCGTATTGTTCTGCTTCCTCGTTCTGCCCATTGTCTCTGAAGGCCGACCGTCTTGCCAGAGTCTCTCTCTTTACTCCCTGCAGTTGACTAATGTTTGTATCCTTTTAATGGCTTCTGTGTTTAACTTTTGTATTGTTGAATTTGAAGTTATCATCCCTCAACACAGCAGTTTTGTGTTGCTGTTCATGATCAGGACTACATGTGTGCTTGTAGCGCCTATTCGTTTAATGTATATGGTAGTTGTTTAAAAATATCTATGTAATTATCTAGCACATACATGTGGTTTGATGCAGTAGCTGAGAAAACCCCTTAACTGTGTTATCTCTGAGCTCTGTTAACTCTGGACTGCTTCACCAAACCTACTACTCACAAATAAGAGTTTTTTTTTCCACAACATACTGGTCCGGCACCCGTAGAATTTCTCAGATACGCTGATGACATTTTTGGTACATGTACATTCAAAAAAACTCCAACTGTTCTTTTTTTTTTTCCTTCTTGATGTTCCTCACAGCTCTGGAATATACATGGAATATAGAGAATCCTGATATGAGGGTAACCATTTTGGATGTTTCTGTGAAGTTTGGAAATGCTTGTTTACATATCGTCATCTATTCTAAACATACAGACTCTCATTCCTGATTTAAATACAGTTCTTCAAACTGCAAGGCCTGCTAAAATTCCGACCCTTCGTCACAGCTATTAAGATAAATGCATTTGCATAGAGAACAAAGACCTTCTCCAGAAAAGGATGGAAACTGGGATGTTCAAAGTTTTAGACGAGGCCTTTGTTTGTGTTTTGCCTGTTCGGAGTAGAATCACTGACCTGCAAACAATCTACAGTTAAGACAACAAGAACTTAATGCCTTTAGTGCTGACTTGCCCTACCAATAAAACAGTAGCCAATGCCGTGCTTAACACTTCCGTATCGTCAAGGATGATGCTGAGGTCACGCCTATTTTTAAGGATCCACCACTAATTTAAAGCCAAGACAAAAACACCAAAGACACTCGTCCAGAGTGAGATAAACGACCGTTCAGATAACGCTGTAGCCTGAAACCACTGTAGACGTGCTACGTGTGCATTTATTAACAGTCACAAAAGTAACTGGCACAAAAGGATCAGTTGTTCTCACCCATTTTATTGTGAATTATTGCACGAGTTGTCTACTATATTGCAGGCAAGAGGTGTTATCAGCTTCACCTGAGAAAGAGAAGACTTGCCGATTGGTTTGCTGAATGTTTTCAGACCATCACAATTAAGGATTTGTTGTTTCCAGTGGCGTTTTAATACTTGTGGACATCGCGTTAATAAAGTCTGTTTTTGTTGCCAGTTGTTGCTATGGCAGCAGTTCAACTGGAACTTTAGAACCCAAAGGAATGACTTTTATGATTTAAACATCTAATTTTTCTAATATAAACCATGTTCAGAAGGACTTTGCTTGCACAGCTGAAGAAGCACCTGGTCTCTGGAAAGTCCTGTGTCTCTGGAAACTGTGTACTTTGCAACAATTTTCAATTCATTCTCTTTCTCTCTCTCTTTACTGGTCTTGATCTCTCTCTCTCTCTCTCTCTCTCTCTCTCTCTCTCTATATATATATATATATATATATATATATATATTATAATACATTTTCAAATAGATACATTTCAGATAGTGTGTATACACACACACACTTTCTTTAACTGTAATATACCTGGCATTGTGCTACAACGTGTTTGCTAAAGTGTACTGCACTCGTATTCACTCGCGCTAATTTACTAGGTTTTGAAATATCTGCGTAGGCTCTTGTGGGAAGTGTGTGATGTCTGTCAATTTACATGCTATTAAATTCCCATTTAACTTTGGATACCTTTTATGTTCCACTTGCAGTGCTGAATTGTACTATACATCTCTGATATTGCTAAGTGCCGTATACGTTGTTATTATAATTACAACGTCCATATCTTAAGAGTAGAGTCACTGCTCCACATCAGCTGGGTCGTGGAAAACAAGGGCACACAGTCTCACTGATGTACCACTGTGACGCCGCCACCTTGTGGAGAACTGCTAACCGTGAGTGAGTGAGTTACAATCGGGTTTATTTAGGAGTTTCACATCTGAAAATACAGGGCAGCTACTATGTCAGAACGTTGCTTCATATCAGTGAGTGCGTCCCCGTGTCGGTGTTGTGTAGCCTTTTAAACACACGGCTTTGATATTTCGATGCTGCTCTCTTGGGAGATTCTGCATTGTCTACCTTTCTCTTGTTTTGTTTTGTTTTTTTTTTTCCCCCTGTGCTTTCAATTCAAAGTGACATTGTAACACTGCAGCACTGTCTGTGCGTAAACAGTGTTCAACACATGCCTCGGCAGAAGGCTCCGCCCCCTCTTGCATCAGAACCAAACATTATTGTCCGTCGGGGGGAAAGATGAACAAGTGCTGCCTTTTAATGACATAGTATTTACAAATCAATGTTGTGTCCATGTAGTTCTGCGTTTTGCAATTTTCCCAATAACATATACATGAAAGACTCTTCATTTTGTTCATTTTCTTATATTGAAGTCTCCCCCCCTCGCAATTTTGAATGTGTACTACATGGTGATGATACTTTATATATTGAGGAATGATCAGAATCACACAGTGATGTATGCAGTGCAACCAGGGGGAAATCAAAAAGAACACTGGTACTGAATCACTGAACACTGGTACTGAATCACTTCTTGATATCGTGTCGGTATCAGGAGAGAGAGAGTGGGACTGATACGGTCCTCACTCTGTCATACCATTCACTAGCTGTCCACAAGAGTCTTGCTCCTCTCCTCAGCTCGTTCTGCCGCTCCTGTACTAACTGTGCTTGACTTCTCGTCAGGCTTTTTTTCGAGGACGATTTGTGCATGTGTGTAAAAGCTCGGGGGCGGATGCGGACGTTGTCTGGGCGGAGCTGAGCCGGGGTGTTGGCTGGACTTGTGGGGGCGCATCGATTAAACCCGCCTCCCACCTTGTATGGTGGAGGGTGGACTGTGTGCCTGCCTCCACGCCCAGATATGTTAATCAAAGATTAGCATTATGTTTCATCTCTCCATTGGGATTCTGTTCTCTTTAGCTACACACACACACACACACACAATAGATCTTCTCAATGAGGCCTCTGTTCTTGACCAGGCGATTCATTTATAGGTAATAACTTTTTGGAATTCTTCTAGGCTTGACGTTAACTGTTTCCATGGTGACTTTACTGACCAAATACCCTGCTTGACATCACATCGACATTCTCCCCATTATTAAATCATATCTGACCACAGTCTTGACTGCAGATAAAGTTCAGTTTAAATGAAATGTTCTTAAAGAAACAGACCGTCAAATTTGCAGCCTTCAGTCCGTGGTGCAGGACCAGGTCCTGTGTTGTCAGCTCAGGCTCTACGTTGTGCTTTGCATCACAGCAGTGAAGCGACGGTGAGGGCAGGATTCCGTCGGCACGGCGGAATTATTCCCGGCTCGGCGCCGGAAAGACGGGCGGGAGCAAAGGAGCGTGACCGAACGGCGGGAGGCTCCACAGCGCCTCCGCAGTGGTGATTACCATCGTGCGCGTCGCGATACGGCACGTGTGCAGTAAACCCCCCCCCCCACCCCTCCCCCTCCATGTCATTATCGTGGACTAAAACTGCGATGGGGACACAATCTCGCTCATCGGTTGTAGGAATTTGGCGGCTGGTAACACGTTGCATCGCTAGAGATGTGTTGTTTTCTGTGATTGTCCTGTGCCGCTCCAGTTCATTGAGTAAAAGTGATGATTTATTTTCCTCGTTACAAAACTCGTAGCCGCTGCTGCTGCCCGACACGCATGATCTGCTTGTTTGGTAGAAGTTTCAACACAGAAGACATGGATATGGACACACACACACACACACACACACACACACACTCTGCCAGATTTTAAATGGTAGAGAATTGGTAGGGAAATGCAGTATGGTAGTGTTCATTAGTGTGAGTATCTGTCACAGTGCTCAGACAGCCTGCTAGGATTCATCCATACACTCACATTCCCTCTCTCTAGTTACTAGGAGAGGTGATATTTGCTGTGAGAAAAGTGAGTGAGTGAGTGACATTGTCCACATGAAACCTCTGGATTGTACTAAAGTGGAACAGATTAAATGAACGCAGGAGGTTTCCGTTCAGATCAGAGAGTTTAGGACAGAAGAGCATTTAGAGGAGCGTGAAGTGAACACGGGCTGGCGTGAACACACACACGAACACACACCTGCACAGTCACGCACATGTGGATTATTGCTCTTCGTGTGCTTTCAGTCAGGGTGCACTAGCACATTTTCGAACTCTTTGGTCTTCCTCTCATTCTCTCTCTGTTGTCTTTCTGGTTGCTCTTTTCTTCGCCCCACACTTCCTCTCAGTGCGGTGGGTTGGTGTTCCTCTCAGTGCGGTGGGTTGGTGTTCCTCTCAGTGCGGTGGGTTGGTGTTCCTCTCCAGTGCGGTGGGTTGGTGTTCCTCTCAGTGCGGTGGGTTGGTGTTCCTCTCAGTGCGGTGGGTTGGTGTTCCTCTCC
>JAOYMR010000027.1:10700148-10716289 GCA_025802075.1 Tenebrosternarchus preto
GCTAGTATACGTTCTCTCGAGACACACCACCTCCACTGTGCTAGTCTACGTTCTCTCGAGGCACACCACCTCCACTGAGCTAGTCTACGTTCTCTAGAGACACACCACATCCACTGTGCTAGTATACGTTCTCTCAAGACACACCACCTCCACTGTGCTAGTCTACGTTCTCTGGAGACACACCACCTCCACTGTGCTAGTATACGTTCTCTTGAGACACACCACCTCCACTGTGCTAGTATACGTTCTCTCGAGACACACCACCTCCACTGTGCTAGTCTACGTTCTCTCGAGGCACACCACCTCCACTGTGCTAGTCTACATTCTCTCGAGACACACCACCTCCACTGTGCTAGTCTACGTTCTCTCGAGACACACCACCTCCACTGTGCTAGTCTACGTTCTCTCGAGACACACCACCTCCACTGAGCTAGTCTACGTTCTCTCGAGGCACACCTCCTCCACTGAGCTAGTCTACGATCTCTCGAGACACACCTCCTCCACTGAGCTAGTCTACATTCTCCAGAGAAAAGACCACCCTCTGTTACCACCCATGGTTTCATGCAGGAACATCAAATCCTGCATCCCCCATGGGAACGACACGCCTTGCCAGCCCTACATATTTGCGTTCTGTTTGAACGCAGTCATCTTTCTTTGTAATTGCATTTTCTTCATAAATGCTGTTGAGATTTCACACTCCGTACTACAGTATGTAGTCACTGTACTACAGTATGTAGTCACTGTACTACAGTATGTAGTCACCGTACTACAGTATGAAACTGTACCCTTGTAAAATGCACCTATAAGAAAAATGTTCCTAATCAGTTGTCAGTGAGCATCAATAATAAATCATCAGAAGCCTTTTATTGAATTTAATTTCTTTTTCAGTTGAAGTGCAAATTGAAGTTCACATTTCAATGTTTTTTTTAAGAGAGCATCATCTCTACTAAAAGCTGTTAAACACTTTTGCAACTGTGTGCGGCTTAGGAATTTATTTGCACTTGCTTTTTACTGTTTTTTCAGGGCATGCTGATGAGAACAGAGATTTTTCTTTCAAAGGAGAGGGTGATTAGTTTTTTCCACTTGTCTGTTCTAATCCCAGTATGCAGTAGAATGAGAGGATTGGGGCAAAAGCTTTAACAAGTTGTAGTCTTGGTCTCCTATAATGGTTCAGCATGGGATAATTGTTATATGATCCTGTGTATAATGACCTCAAGACTTCTTGAGAGATCTGTTTAGTAAAAAAGAAATGGGTATAGATTGTAAATTACATTATTTTCCTGACTGCATTCCTCATTTTTTTTAATTGCTGACCCTTCTCTCAAAGTGCTGAATGTTCTGGAAACCCTGTGAGCAGACTGTCCTCCCAAAGCCACCCGAGGCCCCGTTTTCTCTTCGTCATTTCCTCAGAAATTGGATCCCATTAGATGTTAATCATATTATGTGTCTGGCTTTACCACGTGGACACAGTAAAGTGCATGTCCTCGGGGAGGAGAGACAGCAGGAGGGCTCTTGGCACTGTTGGTGACATCATAGTTAGAAACGAGGCTTTGAGTATTTGAGTGTATGCCTCCGAGCGTGTTTGAATCCGAGCGTGTCATGTCCTGCCTTTTCATAGCACTAAGTTATCAATAGTGACGGTGCCATGCTAATTTTTAAGCGGCGTTGGGGGCGGGAGACAGACAGGCAGGGAGAGATAAAGCGATCCTTGTATAAATGGATGTGGTCTTGGCTCTCGGTTTTATGTGTTATGGCAATGCAGTTCTGAGGAATGTTTCTGCACTAGGCACTTACGAGTCTCATCATCCGAAGCCTCGTGTTATTGGGCCGTCTCAGTGATCTGCATCGTAGAAATAATAGATTTTAGCCCTAGAGTCATGAGATCTGATGACTGAATAATGAGTGGGTGTGGGTGGGCGTGTGTGTGTGTGTGTGTGTGTGTGTGTGTGTGTGTGTGTGTGTGTGTGTGTGTGTGTGTGTGTGTGTGTGTGTGCGCGCGCAATGGGAGAAAGAGGCTATTAGCCTGTGAGTCAGGATTCATCTAAAACAGGAAAAGACGATTAAAAACATTCAACTTCATAAACATTTCCAAACACTAGGTACTTATGTCTGTGTAGCATGTAATCTCATATAATCTTAATAGGATATAGTGATCTATGTAAAAGATTGTAAGATGTACAAGTGGGTCATCATTGGTTTCAGGGAGACTTGTTTGTGCGCTTGTGAAATTGTGTGTACAATTGTGCGTGTGCAGTATGTATAAGTGTGTGTGTGTGTGTGTGTGTGCGCGCGCGCATGTGTGTGTATGATTTATGTTGGGTGTCGCTCAGAAGCGCCAGTGGCTCGAAAGGAAGTCACACCTTGTCTGTCTGTCAGCATCTTGGTACAGTTTGACATGATTAGTATTTTCATAGGCCTGCCTAAATGTCAGCATGCAAGTATGCAAATTGCTGCTCTAAATCACACTAATGAGTGTTCTTGAGCTGTGAGTTATTTTTGCTTCATGATGTGGACAGTAGTTTTAGAACCAAGTTTTTAGTTTGATATTTTTTATAGGGCTGAGGTGGAAAATTGAATTCATGTGCAGTGATTCATTTGAAATTAAACTACTGAATTCATGTGCACTGTGATTCATTTGAAATTAAACTACTGAATTCATGTGTACTGTGATTCATTTGAAATTAAACTACTGAAATTCATGTGCACTGTGATTCATTAGAAATTAAACTACTGTTGAACATGTGGGGAATTTGGAAGCCTGACTTTGATTTGTGTGTGTGCGTGTGTGTGTGTGTGTGGGGGGGGGGGAATGGAAATTAGTGACCAGCTCACCTTGCTACTTATTATTGGCCAGTTTTCATTGTTTCTGTGTTTTTTTTTTTTTTTTAACTTAATTAGAGGTGATAGAATTGTCCCTCTTGACCCTGGTTACATCAGGGTCCTCGTTAGCAAAGCAGAATGAAAGGGGAAACACTCATTAGAAAAATGAGGACCTTTCCCCTCAAGCTCATTAGAACCATAATCAGCTGGATTTGAATAGTCTCTCTTACTATAATTCTTTTTTTCTCTCTCTTTTGCTGTTGCTTATTATATAATACTGAAAACCAAATTAGTGTGGATTTTGTTTTGGCTTTTATTTATGAACTCTGCTTTCCTATGACCTTTGGGAGAGGAGATTACAGGAACACAATCTTTCAAGGGTCCATGTGGATTTCGGCCATTCAGTTTTGAACATATAGAAAAGGGTAAATGGAAAACATTGTTCCTTTTCTGATGTTAGATTCCAAAACTGTAAAACAACAATCAACATGTTTTCCAATTTCCTTCTTGATGCTGTAATTATGAAATGGGTAACTAGCTGTTATTCAGTTCCTTAAGATATCCAGCTTCACGACTGAAGATAATGTGTACTATGTTAGGGTTTGTTTTAAGGCTTATGATTGATTTAATGCATAAAACAACATACTGAAACAATTCGAACACCTTATGGAAACGGTGGCCTTTAACATAATCAAATGTGGACATTTAATTACAAAACAATTATTAGAAGTGCAATTTTCTTGTGAGGAAAAAGTTAGGACCACCCCCCACAGTACTATTACTACTTAAAATGGCTAAAATTACATTCAGGTGAATCATATCAGCTTCAGATTAGACCAAGATTGTGTTTAAACCATAGACATTAGTTTGGTTTGCTCTTGATTGTTGAAGTGAGTGGTGTCACCATGGTCTCATCTATGGCTCCCTGAGATCTTCAGAAAGAAGGTTTGTACATGCATATGATTCTTGGAAGAGATTTAAAAACATCTTTGAAATCAGGATTTTTCCACTGTTACAAGTGGAGCGCATTAAAAATAACTGTCAGCATGGCCAGGTCAGGGCCTAGCAGGTTCAGCACAAGAGCAGACCGCAAAATGTATAAAGAAGTGTCCAACAATCCTAAAATGTCATCTATGGGCCTACGAGTAGCTCCTGCCACAGCTGGTGTCAAAGTGCATGCATCTACCAACAGAAAGAGACTGCACAAACTTTCATTTTCAAGGGAGGTGTCCAAGGAGAAAAGCCTTGCTGTCTATAGCAAACATCAGGGCAAGACTCCAGTTTGCCAGAGAACAACTAGACAAAGACGAGCACTTCTGGAGCAATGTGCTTTGGATAAATGAATCCAAAGTTTAATTATTTGGGCACAGTAACAGAACACATGTTGGGTGCAAACCAAACAAAACATTTTAGCACAAGAACCTCATCCCAGCTGTGAAGCATGGAGGTGGAAATGTCATGGTTTGGGGCAGCTATGCTGCAGCAGGGCCTGGCAAACTCTCCATCATAGAATCCGGTATGAATTCTTCACTGTGTCAGAGGGTGTTTGAGGAAAATGTGAGACCATCTGTTCAAAAACATTCCAGTAAATCCACCAAGGAATGGCTCAATAGAAAGGAATGAACAGTTCTGGAATGACCAAACCAAAGGGCTGATCTTAATCCTATTGAGATGCTGTGGGGTGATTTGAAACAGGCTGTGCATTGAACAAACCCCTCAAACACCACAGCTGAAAGAATTCTGCCTGGAGGAGTGGGAAACACTTTCTTCCAGTTGATATCAGAGACTGGTAGATGGTTATAGGAAACGTCTAATTGAGGTTATTTGAATATACCAGCTATTAGGGCATAGGGTGTCCTAACTTTTTTTTTTCACTAAGGATTGGCACTGGCTTGTTTCTTTTTCTTTGTTTTTGCAAAGGTGATGCAATAACATCACCTTTATGTTAAACTAGTGCATAATTGGTGGCAAACAAACCCACAAATAAAACCAGTAATTATTACTATCGAGGTTATATGGAGCTAATAGCAGTTTTCTTCGTGGTGTTTGCTTGTATTACTTTGTTTATTTGAATGTATTAATATTAGCATCGGCCCATAGCAGTGAGCAGTGCTAAGATGCTACGGTGTTTTTCTTAAATGCTCTTATTAGAAGAGAGAGATACTCTGCTCTCCCACACTGGGTTTATCAAAACTGCGTGATGGCAGTGCAGCTCATCACAGGGATGCAAAGTGCATTGGATATTTGCATTTGAACCTCACATTATTACCAATCAGTGCCATCTCTAATTGGTAATCTGCATATTGCACTTGTTTTGTGTTGTAAAGGAGGGTTGATTTTATTTTTGTATAGGGCAGAGTATGAAATTTAAGTTACCAAATGCCTACTGTGATTCTCACTTTAAAATATGATTAATTAACTCACCCATATAATTCATGGATCCATGTAATTATAGTATAGGGATGATTTCTTCCTGCCGTCTCTTAGGAAATCTTCATTGTTTGTTAGGTTGACAGTTTGTGGAAGTTCAAGAAGTCATGTAATGAAGCATGTAATCTTGATATTTGGCAGTAGGGGAGTGTGAATGACAAATTCTAGCCAAAATCTCCTAAGCCTATAAATAAGTCATGTAGACACGAATGTGGATACTTTGAGTTGCCCGTCATTACCGATTTTATGAGCCATAAATGGAAAAAAAAAAATGTAGCCAATGAAATTACTCATTTGGCAAACGTGTACCTTTGATTTTGATGTTGATTGAGTTACACCCCCCCCCGCTACGCTTGGGGAGAATTCTTTAGCTTTACAGTTTTCTCACAATGTCTCTGCGTTAACTTTGATGAAAAGCCGTTCCTTGTACCATTGACTACAGTCAGTTTCTGATGATTGTGAGCTGGGGTTTTTTTCCACTTTTTTCCTTGTGTTTTGTCTTCTTAATGAGCTCATTTCCATTCTGGCTTTCACATTAATGCTGTCCTTTCATGAACAAGTGTTTAAAATGAGAAACTGTAGATAATGGGTCATGTTTGGTGTTGCCAGTGAATGTTAAAGTTACAGGCAGAATTTCACTTAGTACTTCCACTTTCTCAAAATCGTAATAACAACATTTTTGATCGACTCCAAAATGCCGAAAAATAACATTTTAAAATGATATCAGAGCAGGATATTTTTATGTGCAAACAGATCAAGGTGCTGTGTTTGTCCTTGAATCAGAATAAAGTGGCACATGTGCACAGCCTCACAGGGCTACGGAAGCGCATCGAACCCTGTTTCCCAGGGTTACGGAAGCGCATCGAACCCTGTTTCCCAGGGTTAGGGAAGCACATCGGACCCTGTTTCCCAGGGTTACGGAAGCGCATCGAACCCTGGACCCGAATGGACTGTTTACTGCCCCTGCTCAGAACTGCCACTGTTGGGCTCCTCAACAAGGCCCTTAACCCACAGTTGCTCAATATGTGTCCAGTCACAATTGTAAGTTGCAACAGCCAAATGCCATAAATGTAAATGTTACAGGATTTGTTTTGAGGCTTTCTAGCTTTGACTCTACATTAGTATAGCTTTGACTCTACATTAGTATAGCTTTGACTCTACATTTCTACATGCCTTTACTGAATTCTTTCATTGTTAATGACGAGATTTTATTTTGGTAAGGTTTCTGCTATTTGTAGAAGCAGTTAATGGAGAGTGAGTGATTGTTTTTATCAGCATGGTCATAATAAGTACTTCCATGTGATGTACAGAAGCTTGAGCAACAAAATTGTTGACATGGAGGCCAAGGCACTCTTGTGATGTCTTCACATTTTTGTTTGTTTCTTAGATTTTTCTTCTTGAACACATGCCATCATACACACGTGGTGTTGAGCAGGTGGTGTTGGACTGAGGTGCCAGGAAAAAATGAGTTGAGAAAACAAAATATGAAATTTGCTTGGCTGTCATGTCGAAATGGAGCAAGATACCCAGAAACTATTTTGAAGGAGAGTGGTTAATGGTGATGATGTTGTAGCATTGGCTAGTCTAGTGGTTAACATGGTTAGCCAGCTAGCTAACAATCCAAGCCAGCAATAACGTAAGCCCACCTTCAAATAGTTAATATTTAACTAAGGCCATTCCACTCTCTTTGGCGATATAACGCAATATAGTCTCTCAGCATTGTTAAATAAGCTAACATAATCATTTAAATAAAAAATTCCAAAAAAAAAAATTCCAATAAAAAAACAAAACAAAACAAACAAAAAAAAACTGGACCTATCCCCACCCATGCTGATGTGGGCGGAGCAAGTGAAGGTGATGCGGTGGGCTAGGAGGATCCTGGCTGGTCTGAAACCGTAACATCACAACAAAGACAGGAAAACATAGAGAAAACCACTTTCTTTGGGGTGTCATGACACACAGCAGCACTCAAGGGCTGGCAATAACCCTGCCTTTCCCTGTCTGTATGTAAGCAATTTTCAGTCTTCATCCCAAACCATCGCCCCCCCCCACTCCCCCGCCCCGTCCGTGCGCGTGCATGTGCCGTATGTTCTCTCCGTTGCCGAGGCGTCGTAAACCCTGGTGCCTGCTAAATTCGGAAGCGGCCCGCCCGTTAATCTTTAATGCGGCCGTCAAACCTCGCCGGCGGTGAACCGCGCTCTTTACGCTGTGATTTATTTCGACCCGTGCCGCGTCCGAGAGCAGATGCTAACGCGGCGAGCGCTAGGCGGACCCGCTCTACGGTCGCCGCCACACGCTGCTAACCGTTTGCGCATCGCATCATAAAAACGCACGCCGTTTCCGGTCGAATGTTAAATGCGCCGTAAAAGTATGTTCGGACGCCCCGGTGTACGTTGCTTGTTTACGTCGTTAAAATGGGAGGCGTGGTTAACACGGAGCTAACAACTCTCGCCGCAGCTGTAGATAATACGGAAGTTCTGTGTGGAGACCAGCGGATGAAGCGCTTCTTTGAGTGTCCAGTTTCATTTTTCCCATCGAGCTAATGCCTTCAGGTTGTAGTGGTCATTAAGGATGGCCCCGCCCACTCCTCTCTATGCTCCTCCCCCCCCTCTGGACCCAGTAGTAGAGAGGAAGGGAGCTTGGCAGCAGGGAGTCATGTAAGCTGCTCTATCCGGTCAGCTGGAGGTGCACGAGCTCCTGAATGCCTGATTGACTGGAGCTCTGCACCACCTTACAGACCCATTAGTGTTTTGGGAGCGAGCGTCTGTCTCCAAATTCTCTCCTCTTTCTCTCTCTTCCTCTCTCGTCTTACCTCCTTTCTTTCTTTTTCTCTTTTATCTCTGTCTCTATTTATTTCTCTCTCTCCCTCCCCCCTGTCTTTCTGCCTACTTATCTAATTCGCTCTCTCTCTATCTCTCCGTCTCCCCCTCTCTCTCTCTCTCTCTCTCTCTCTCTCTCTCCCCCTCTCTCTTAATTTCTTCAGGTAGGCTGAATGACATGGTGGTGACTTCACCAGGCCATCTGCTGCCACGGGTGTCATGTTGGCATGACATCACCGAGTGCCTTTCGGCCGGCCTGGCCTCTCCACGCGCTGTCGCCATGCCAACAGCTTTGCAGCCCAAGCGACGTTCTAATGAGCAGGTCTTAATTAAACTCTTGACAGGCCTCATGGAGACGAGGAGCGAGGGAGAGGAAGGAGATGGTAGGGGTGGATGGGTCTGGGCTGTAACGAGGAGCTTAATAATGCTTGGCTTTGATGACCTGCTGCCATAACTGTTACCTGTCAGTCTGGTTTTATAATGTGCTTGTGTGTGTGTGCACATGTGCACATGTGTGCCCATAGACTCTAATAGGATCTATATTTGTGTTTACAGTGAGTGTTGGAAGAGGTTATGTTTTGTTTTTCTTCCATGTATGACTTTTTGCTGAGGTTAACTCAATACAGCAACACCTCAACAAAGACAAAACAGGATCAATTATGCATGTTTTTTTCCTGTATTAATGTGAGGTCAGCAGATGGAACGGAGAGCGTCTCACGACTCAGGGCATTGTAAGGTTATAGTGAAGACGGTGCTTATCCTTCGAGGGTAAACATAGGCCTTGGTATAGATTTTTACTGGATCTTGTGCACTCTCTCCTGTGTGTGGGGGGAGAGGCTCAGAGCTCAACGCTGGGTCCTCTTAGTAGGATGGGGAATAATAAAACCCAGGCTGTCTGCCCTCTGTTTGTTGAGCTGTGCTAGAGTCTGATCATCAGAGGAGACGCCAAAGTGCGCTTCATTACTCCTGCCACCTCCCCTCTGCTGCTCCCACTACTGCTGTCTGCTCCTCCTGGTCTTGTTTGGACCTCCCCCTTCACACTGCTCCTCCCCCTCATCTCTGCTCCTCCCACTCTTCCTTCTCTGCTCTCGTGCCTGTTTCTGCTCCTCCTCTGCCCCAGCCTCCTCCTGCTCAGGGTTTCAACACTCCCACACTCTGGACACTCCTCTTGTTTACGTGCTTCCTCACAGTCTTCCACAAGGTGCCAAATGTTTTGTCATCTTTCGGGTCATAATCCGGTGCCGTAGTCTAAATGGGAGAGGATAGGGCTCTGAGTGTGTGTGTGTGTGTGTGTGTGTGTGTGTGTGTGTGTGTGTGTGTGTGTGTGTGTGTGTGTGTGAGTGTGAGAGAGAGAGATAGAGAGACAGAGACAGAGATAGAGAGAGAGAGAGAGATAGAGAGAGAGATAGAGATAGAGAGAGAGAGAGAGAGAGAGAGAGAGAGAGAGAGATGGGCTCTTTGTACGTCTGATTTAAGGTCCTGTACCATGACCTTCCCTGCACAGTCACTCCCTCAAAAATCAATAACACTTCAGCCTACACAGCAATGCCATGAGTGTGAGTGTGTGGATGTATATATGTGCGTGTATGTGTGTGTGAGTGTGTCTGGATGTATGTATGTGCTCATGTGTGTGTGTGTGTGTCTGGATGTATGTATATGTGTGTGTATGGGAGTTTGTGTCTAAGTGAAAGCAAATACACATGCTCACCTTTGCTTTGCTAAAAATATTTTATAAAGCAATTTTGTGCCTATAAAAGGCATAATTCAAAGGCAATGCAGTCTCCAGGCTCGTATGTATGTATGCATGTATTTCATCAATCTTATTTGAGAATATTTGAGCATATTTTAACATGGTGCTTTTAGACAGAAGAGTGGCCTGACTGCAGATAGGAAAGGTTAACACTTCAATTACAGGCCCAGCAGCCTGTGCAGCTAATAACAGCGTCACCCGTCTCCGTTAGCCAGGCTGTTGAGCAGACTGAAGATTCCCCCATTGTTCTAAAGGTCATTTTGCAAGGGCTGTGGTCCGTCTCGCTGTAATGATGTCATGATGAGGGTTTGTGCGGGCCAGCAGTAAACACAGTGGGACAATGGGCTCTGTGATTGCCCAGGTCAGGCCAGGTCTGTGGTAAAGGGGAGCTCACATTAAAGTTAAGTGCGCAATTTAGAATATTGCCCACAGTTTTGTGGCAGGTCCTTGTTTTATGTCTTCCAGTCCCATTCTGCTCTGTTCGTTCTTTTATTCCTCAGTACAAGTACCTCCCCCCCCAACCACCTCTGCCTCTGCCTCTTACTCTCTGCCTCTCTCTTTTGATTACGCTGTCTCTCTGTCCTGCTCACTCCCTCCTCGGCCTTTCTCTGCCTCCATCTGCCTTTCTGTCTCTCTCTCTGACGTTCTGCTTGAACCTTCTTGTTTTTCAGCCTCTTGATCCGTCTCTCTCCCTCTCCCTCAGTCTCCTTCACTTACAGACTTTCAATGTGTCTCATTACACACGTGCACTTCCAAGGTATCTCATTACACACACACACACACACACACACAATCACAGGTGTTCTACAGTCTATTGGTCAAGGCCTCTATAACAAGCAAAACCTCATCTTAACTCTACACTTGTTTTCAATTCACTTATTAAGTTGTCAAATGCCTTTATGTTCTTCTGACTGAGGCTGGTTATTACCAGCAGACCTCGTGTTCCAGCCCGGGTTTGTTGAAGTTTGTTCCTGGTGTCTCCACCTCCAAGATGCTTCTGTGCCCCAGTGCATCATCACACAAGGAATCACCTTCACTTACCACGTCCCGTTTAAACAACTGTAACATTAATGAGGCGCTCTTGGCTCTCGCCATCATCAGTGAGACAAGTTACCGATGAGCTCTGAAGGGAAACTGGAGCCAGGAGCCAGTCCACCAGTATAGTGTGGGATTGTTGGATACACAAGCACTCATCTGTGTTTTTCGGCTTGTCTGGTGCGGTGTAACAAATGTCAGTAATCTCTCTCTCTCTCTCCTCCGAGGGAGGCCATGTTCTAATCCCTCTTCCTGCTCGCAGCTCAGCTGGCGGAACGTGCTTTTTCTTCTGTAGCTCCAGAACTCTGGAACAGGGTTTCAGGGAATATTGGGAAAAGTTCTCAGGATATTTTCATATTCAGATGTATATACTTGTTTACCCTGATCTATGAGCTATTGACCTATATTTTTGATATTGTTCACATTTTTCATGATTTATCTAGCTGTGTCGTTTTAGTAACGTATTTGGAAGTATGAAAATTTTTTCTCATTCCTATTGGTAGTAATAGTGGTAGTAATAGTCATTATTAGTGATAATTATTAGTGATGGGCCTGATTCCGATACACTGCTGATACAGATTCTGATACAGAACTCTTTTTGATCATTATTATTGATGGTATTGTTTTTAAGGTTACATCATGAGGCAGAAATAGACCTCACAGCATTTCTTATTAGAAGAGCAACAAATATACACACATGCTTTGAATGGAAATGCATTCCAATGGAATTTATTCATGTTACACTTCACATACAAACCGGTAACAGCACCAGTTGTAACGTTTTCATTCAAAGTAAATATTTGAAATGCAAGGCTGAAATAATCTTAAATATCAAACAAAAATGGTTTTAGTACATTAAACACAGCAGAAAGCTTGGATGCATCATCTCAAAAGATCAGGTTTGCAGTAGCAGCCGTGTTCGGATTTAAAGTGCAAAACTCAAGAGAAATAAATATCTTAACTAACAAAAAAAAATAAAAAATACAAACAAATTTTTTCCCCCCAAATCTGTAAAAAGCAACATAAATTAAGTTGAGCATCTTCTCTGTAATCTCTTTAGCCTTTGGGTTTTCTGCTGGAAGTTTATCGCGTTTCTGGATCAGCGAGAGTTTTGCTACCTGCCGCTGTCTTCCTGGCCGAGAGCATGAACTCCTACTGCTCTCTCAGGTGAAACCTCTGCAGGTGTTTGATTAAACCGGTTGCATTGTAAGGCGTAGCCGCGCTTAAACACCTGGGTTCAATAGTTTTCCACACACGTGACATGTATCTGTCTTGCTTTTTAGCCTTTTCAGGCCAGAACATCTCCAGCCAAACGTTTTTTTTTTCCCCCAGACCAGCCGCTAACATCGGTTGGTCGCTCAGTTGTAGACTGACATCGCTGCAGGTTGGTGGCAAGATGTGGAATGGAGTCTGGATCAGTGACGCAGCTTATGTTACATTATGTTACATTGTGGCGGGTTTTCATTATGGTGCAAACTGGAAAACGTGTCAGTAAGTGGATTGTTCGACATCCAGCGAGTGAATGATGTCAGTACTGGACCATGCAGGATCTGATCCATCTCTGTGTATTACCTTAAACCTGTTATACAGCATCATTCCCCATAGTCTGATGGTTAACAGAAACACATCCAATAGGACATTTGATTTACAGTCCCGAATCAAAACTGAGCTTTTTTTGTTGTTGTTCTTTATCCTAGTTTGTTTCAGCCACCATTCTATTCATAAGAGATTAGCTTCTGTTGTCTGCATGTGTTTCAGTTGGCAGATGAGATTAAATCCAGCAGTCATGTTGAGAAGTAAAGAACAAAGTTTAATTCATTTTGAATTAATGTCAGTTAAGACGGGAAGCACCGTGGCTTTGCTGCTTTAGCACATTTACCTCTCAGTGCTGAGTCCTGGGTTCAAGTGCCCATCTACATGTTCTCTCCATGTCTGTGTGGGTTTCCTCTGGGTGCTACGGTTTCTTCCCCCAGTCCAAAAACATGGCACCCAGTGTTGGATTGATGGATTGGTGCCCTGCCCTGGGGAGGGGGGGGGGGTATCTGCTCAGTGTGCGATGTACTCCCCTGGGTGGGCATGGGGAACCCCCGGTGTCCCACGACCGTGGATTGGATTGAGTGCTTCAGAGAGTGTCAGTTAAGACAAATTAAGGTCATAATTGTGATATTTGAACATTGAATAGTGAAATGGTAAAATTCACTGGTAAAATTGTGTAGTAATAATGTCAGATGAATGCTAATCTAATAAACATAAATACACTTTTTGGTCATTCAGGCTGCACCTGTACGGCTCTGAAGAACTTTCATTTACATTATACATTCAGCTCTCTCATACAGTTTCTCCAAGGCCCACTTACATAAGATTGAACTCCATTCTTCATTCTTATTAAGCTATCTGTGTGCTGAAATTATTGCTCTGTGCTCATATATCAAAATGAAATACACATTTTCTTTGCCATGACTCCTAATGTAATTTGTGAAACAATCTTATGCTGTAGAATTTATTTAGAAGATCAAACAAAAGGCCAATAATTTTATTTAAATTTTCTGGAATTTTGCCCAGCGTTAGCCATGGCCAGCTCCCACCACTGGCTGACACTCATTCTGCACCAACCAATCAGTGAGATTGGAGGCCAGCACATGGTTCTACATCGACCAATCAGTGAGAGTGGAGGCCAGCACGTGGTTCTTCTCAGGCCTGAGTCGATCATGAGTCGAGTGAGAGTTGAGTGCGACTCGAACATGACTCCCAAACAGCTCCCAGCCCCCTCTCCAAACCCAGAGTGGACGATACATGCAGGCCTCTCCCAAAATGTTGCCTTCGTGTTTTGTTCCACAGCCCAGTACACGGCAACTCCTGTGCGTGATGATGGAGGTGAGGGATTAGGGTCTGGAACCATGGATGGAGGCACATCAGCTGCTGTTATGAAGCATGGAGTCACCACATTTTTAACCACGTTATACTGCTAGACCTGCGGTTTGCTTCACATGCCGTGTTGACTCGATTGTGTTGATGTTTGTTCAGATGGCTGGCCTCCTCGGTTTTCAACGGAGTCAGACAAATGTTTTTACGAGTCTGCTTCAGCATTCGAATGCTGATCAGCATCTCATTGATCTTTGCCAGGGACTTTTTTATCACTGAAATGACCTATTACTCCCCATGAAAAGTCTTTTCAGGTAAGATCTTGCAACCGTTATTGTTCGACAGTCTCTCTCTGTCATTTCTACGACTGTATGGGCACAGAGACTATGTTCCCAGGATGTGTTTAAATGGGCAACCCCACTGATTTAGAAACAAACTCTGTATTACCTGTATAACCGCAGGCATTTCTAAGAGACTTTAAAACAGATTTAGTTTTTCAATTTGAGCTTCTCAAATGCAATCACCAAACCCCTTAACTGTCTTAAACTGCTTACCCACCATAACCACTTAAACCCTTAACTCTGAAACCTCTTAACCACTGAACCCTTAACTCTGAAACCTCTTAACCACTGAACCCTTAACTCTGAAACCTCTTAACCATTTAAACCCTTAACTCTGAAACCTCTTAACCACTGAACCCTTAACCCTGAAACCTCTTAACCACTGAACCCTTAACCTTGAAACCTCTTAAACACTGAACCCTTAACCCTGAAACCTCTTAACCACTGAACCCTTAACCTTGAAACCTCTTAAACACTGAACCCTTAACCCTGAAACCTCTTAACCTCATGCCTGCCCTACTTGTGCCCTTTGAGCTTCCTGTTTAATTTGAGATTGAGTGTCATCTCCAGGGGCAGAACTGTAGCCAAAGAGAGTGTGAGGGAAGGGGTATGTGAGAGTTGGGGGGTGGGGGGGAGTGAGAGAGAGGGAAGAGAGAGAGAGAGAGAGAGAGAGAGAGAGAAAGTAAGTGAGAGAAAAGAGAGAGAGAGAGTGAGAGAGGAAGGAGGCAGAGACTGAGCAGCTGAAAATGTGTTTAATTGCCTTTAAAGAAAACCATGAAGTAACATCCCAAACCAATCGGTGCATATTTGTATGTGTCAGTGTGTTTGTGTTTATTAGTTGTTTATTTTTATTTATTTATTTATTTTATTGTGAGTTACGTCATCATCCACTTTTATCATTATATAATTATACTGTTAAATATTTAGGCAATAGTTGTAAATCACAATATGTGCCTTTAAAACTATTTGGAAAAAAATCTGAGGCAGGGTGAGACTATGAAAGAGTGAGAAAGGGTGTGAGATTAAATGTAAAAGAGAGAAAGTGAGATAATGTGTGTGTATATGTGTGTGTGTGTGTGTGAGAGAGAGAGAGAGAGAGAAAATGAGCATCTGTTCCTAAAGTCATTATCTCAGCTCGTCCTCATTCCAAAAGGCTAAATTTAAGTGAAGTTTTTACCTCCCACTGGCAGTCATGCTGCCTGTGATTAATACAGTGACTATAAAATGTGTATTGCAGTAGTGTAGACGTTTGCACGCATGTTTTTCCCCATAGCTGTGAACAAAGTCTTACAAACCCTCCACCCACAACCCAACAAGCACCTGCCCTAACCTCTCCACCATCTCTCTGTCTGTCAGTCTGTCTGTCTCTTTCTCCCTCTCTCTCTTTTGCTCTCTCTTTCTCTCTCTCTCTCACACACACACACACGCACATTCACACACACACACAGATCAGCAGATACCAGTGGGGGTGTAAACACAAGTGTGGTAGATTGGAGCTGTCAGGGTTGTCACATTAAATGTGCCGTTATTAAAGTCCAGGCTGAGTTTCATGGTCCCGCGGGACTGTAAATTGGTTGGTCAGTTCCTTAAATAACGTACCTCTGAACGGTTCTCTCTGTTTCTTGCCTCTTTTCTCTTTCTTACTTGCTTTCCTTCATTATCTCTCACTGAGTGGAGCACCTGCCCGGTCTCTCTCTCGCACGCTCACTTTTCCTTCTCTCTTTTCTTCTGGCTCACCGTGTGCTCTTGTTCTTCGTGCCTCTGATTAAAGGGACAGCAAGAATTGAATAGGGATCCAGAGAGACAGAGCTGTGAGGAGGGGAAGAGAAGAAGAGAGAGAGAGGGAGGGAGAGAGAGACAAGCAGACCGTTTATCCACTTATTTGTTTTATTTATATTAGCCTTTAGTTAAATATTACTATATCGATATTCGATTTGTTACACTTCACTTTTTGAACTGCTTTATAAAAATGATATAACGACTCTCTTACCAATAAAGCATTATTAAAGGGGGGGGGGGGGGGGGTGGGGGGGAGAGTGAGAGTGAGAAGGGGGGGGAGAGAAAGAGAGAGAGTGAGAGGTAAG
>JAOYMR010000027.1:10724446-10766352 GCA_025802075.1 Tenebrosternarchus preto
CTCTCTCTCTCTCTCTCTCTCTCTCTCTCTCTCTCTCTCTCTCTCTCTCTCTCTCTCTCTCTCTCTCTCTCAGTTCAATTCCATTGCGTTATTGTCATGCATGTTACTAATTACATTATTTCCCAAGCAAATTAACATATTCAAAAAATGTCTTAAAATAGGAATTAAAGAAATGGAAAGAAACAATATCTACAGTGTATTTAATGAACAACTATTAACAAAGATTACAAATAAATAAAAATACTAAACTAAAATAGCATCACTGGTTGTGCCTGTGACAAGATGCTATGAATCTTTATTGTTTTCGAAACTCTGGGCAGGTGCTGCAAACGTTCTTATAGAGTGAGTTTCTGATTGAATCAAGTTTGGGACGCTCTGTTAGGAAGTGCAGCTCTGTCTCCACCACTCCCAGGTACCTGTGGGAGCACAGCCTGTACTCTCCGAGCAGCCAAGTCAGTTTGTCAACGATTTCCTTCGTTTTTATTTTTAATTTTTTTGTCAATGGCTTTATTTATTTATTTATTTATTTATTTATTTATTTATTTATTTATTTTTTACGAGTTCTTCATTTTGTTTGGTCTGATTGTTTTGGAGAGCATGCAGTTGTCCTGAGGCTCTCGGGGGTTTGTAATATCAGTGGGTTTCAGCTCCAGCTGGTTTATGGGTCTCCTTTCCACGTTGAGCTCCTGGCAGGCCCATCCTGGCAGGATGACGTTTACATGTTTACAAAAATGTTTAGTGTTCTGTTTTAATTGTTTAATAGTAGAGGATTAGTATGCCTTCTGTAGCCATTGTTTTCTTCTGCACATGGAGGATCTCTGTTTACAGTTCTGTATGTAGCGTCCTTAGCTGGGTGTTGGTCCCAAATTGTGAAGCCATTATGCTTTCCCCGTACCTTCCTGCTGCAGAATGCGATCAGCTCAGTCACCGTTTTAAACAGTGCCAGCCAAATTCTAATTATTGCTTTAAATTAGATGGATTTCTTAATCCTAAAGAAAATTCGCTTTCCTTTTTTTTTAAATGGATTTCTTCACCGTGAAGCCAAAACTTTCTGTGGAACTTCTAAATATTCGTGTTTACTTGTTCAATATTTGTCTGGTAGAATAGAGTGAGAGTTTTTCTTAGGTCTTTTCTGGAAATTAGTAATTTGATTTTTTTTGATGACTGATTTTCACAGCCCTTGTCACACTTTATCTAAAAATTCCTTCAGCTGAAGATCTCTCTCTGTCTCCCCTTTTCAGCTGAAGATCTCTCTCTGTCTCCCCTTTTCAGCTGAAGATCTCTCTCTGTCTCCCCTTTTCGGCTGAACCTGTTCCGCTACAATACTTCGAGTCCCATAAACACCTGAGTGGAGGCACTTCTGTGGAGTGCAGAACGGTATTAGTACGGTATTAGTTCTGGTTGATCTGAGCATGCACTATCGATGTGTAATTATGGCCAGCCAACAGAAAGGCCGTTCTAACCCCCCCCTCTCTCTCCTTCACTTTCATTGATCTCAGCTATTCTCATCAAGGCCTGGTGACAGCAGAACACTCCCTCACCCACCCACCACCACCACCATAGCTAAACGCACTTTAACCAACCCCTGAGACCCCATTGCATCCAGACTGTTTGCTTTTTGCTACAAAGCCACATGTCAGCTGAAAAGCAAAACAAAGAGAACAGACATGAATACTAAGGGAAAGAGGAACACGGTTGGTTGGTTTGGTTTGGTTTTATTTATTTATTGCATCTGGAAACCAGTGTCCTCAGGGTTTGGTTTCCTAAACTCATTGTTGTACGAATAATCTCTCATTAAAATGCGCTATTAACAAATGTTTTACTTCTGTAAGTAACTCACCGAATTTAGGTTGGGCTGAAGCCCCCAAATTTTTCCTATATTTATTGAAGAGATAATATTGTGAATATGGAAGAATTAACTTGAATGAAGGTGTAGCTTAAACAGCAGCACTTGGAAGGCGGAGCTGAAAAGCCTTCTTAGATGCCATTGGCTGTTGCTCACCCAGAAAACCTCTCAGGAACCCATCACACCATGGTTCATCTCTGGCTTGGAAGTGACCTTCTGGTTGTTCCTTTGTAGCTACAAAGGAACAACCTTTGTAGCTCACAAAAAGAGAAAACTAATACCGCAAGGAACTGAGTTTAATGTAGGTATCAAAACTACTGCAGATTAGGGTAACACTTTACATTATACATGATGATATAATACTTGGTGCATTGGCGTGTTTATTTGATAATAAGTGCTTAGAGGTTAACACTTTGTCTAGCAGTGATTCGAATAAAGCAGTTAGATTTGTGCGCGAGAGGCAGCTTGTTGGAGAACAAACCGAGAGCTATAAATATCAGTAGAGGGGTTGAAGCACAAGAAAGGAAATTGGTAGCAGATGTAGGTTTAAAAAAAACCAAGACAAAACTGCAGTGTTTTGCTTCAACTGCACTGATGCCGGACATGTTGTACTCGGAAAGTAAAGAGACTGTTTTATAGAGTTTATATAAACTTTATGTAGTTTATTTTTTTTTAAGTTAACAGTTCCATTTGACGATGCAGTTGATGAAGCTTTTGAAAGGAAGAAACAAGTACCCAGGCTTGGTATCTGAAGTGAGAGACCACAGGTGCAGACACATTTAAGACTGGTAGAGATTGAAGTTAGAGGATTTGTAACTACGTCTACCACATCTTTGCTTATAGTATTTAGCTATAGAGACTTTAAACTGAGGAGAGCATTTTTTAGCAGGATAGCAAGTAATTAGCAGGAATTGGCAGAAGTAGCTGACAGGGCTAGTTAGTGGTTCTGGGTGTGGAGAGCCCAGGCTAGCTGGGTGAAATGGATCCTAAAGGTGGAATGTCTTGAGATGTTCAGTGTTTCAGGTACATGGAAGACTGGACAGGTGAGTAGCTTGTTGACGTGTCGCCGTGTGATATGGTACAGCCAGATGGAACTGGTGGCACGGACCCTGTGATAACAGTGCCAGAGAGGCTAGGTAAGGCTTTAGTTACCGGGGAGCCAGTGTGGATCTGCAGGGTGGGGGATTACGCATTGACGGTGTCAGTGGAGCTGGGTACAGCCTCAGTGGATGGAGAGGTCAATTTGGATTTTAGGGGTTAGGAAGTGATTTGTTGCGGGGGGGGGGCAGTGCAGTGGGTAAATATAGGAAGATTAGCAGTGTGTTGGCTGTTGGTGTAGTTTGTAAAGCCCATATGGAACTGCTGGCACTGAGCATGTATTAAGGCAGTCAGAGGGTCATCAGGGAGGTCAGTGTGGGTTTATGTTCCAAGAGATGTGTGTGGTTGATTTAAAAGTGAGATGGTGGTGGTGGGGGGGTGAGGCTGGGAAGCCAGGCCTCACTGTTAAGCTTTCTGGAGATGCTGTGGACTTAATTCAGTGAAACGCAGACAAAGGGAGGCGCATTTCCTGTTTGTGATGTTTATTTCTAGTATAAAGTGAGTTGGATGGGCCCTGCGTGAAACTTCATCGGCTTTTCACGACATTTGACATCTTAAGTATAATTACAACTACACCACTGTTACATTGAAACTATACCATTAATCAGAGTGTTACATATTGAGTAACAGTCGGTTACAGCTGCTTGATGGACTGTATTTATATAAAGGAACACATGTATTAATGTGTAATAGGTCCAGTGTATTAGTGTTGTTACACATTATTAATGGTATAGTAAAACTTTACCCAAATCAGTGTCCACTGTATGCTTTAACAAAACCACATAATAATAACAATAATAAACAATAATAATAAACTGAACATTAATATATGATAAATGTATGGATATTATGTATTGTTAGGCAGAGTTTGGGGCTCATGTCTGCACATTGAAACAGAGCTAAGACTTTTGTGTCTAGTTAACAGTATAAGGAATTCCCTCAACCTGTTCTGGGTGCAACAAAGAATTCCATGAAAACTCTGTACCCTTGGCCCAGGTTTCCAGGCAACCATTAACCGTCTTATTAACATAGTGCCTCATTACACACTGCAGTATAGGCATCTCAGGACCCTCCCTATGCTGAATGAGGTTCACTTAGATGGCTGGAAACTCTATTTCTCCAAACTGTCAAGTACCTTGTCTTTGTTAACATAAATCTGTGGAACCGCATATTTGTGTAATTCTGGTGACACGTTAGCCTTCATGTGTTGGCCTTATGTAAGAGGTGAGGGGTGGGTTGAGGTTTTCCCCCCAGATAGCTGCTTTTCATCAGATAAAAGAGGAGTTTGAAGCTCTGCTGCGTTTTAAAGCATCATCATTTGTGTCAGATCAAATCATTCTCACTCAGGTTCTAAGGGTGCTTCATTTCAGCAGTCACAGATGTCAGAATCTGTCTGTTTAAAGCTTTCAGCTGGGGGTCTGTTAGGAGTCATTTGAAGTAGTTTTTTGTTTACAGGGCCACATTAATTTTTAACTAGAACTTTGAGGAATTTGAGGGGGAAAAAAAAATCAGCACAGCAGCGCATAATATGTAAATAAAACCTGACAAGCCCTGCTTGGTCCCAGTTACAGTTCACGCTTGTGAATATTTAATTACATTCATTAATGTCACACGAAATGTCTCGATTATTCATGTGGTCTTTAATCAGAGTCCCTACGTTGGCTTGGCTTTTGGAGGCACCATCGTTAATACCGCCATAATAATGCAAACAGTAATTATTTATTAACTAGCCTTTTAGAAATCTGCTCTCAACAGTGTGAAGGATTCTGGGTAACGTGAATGGATGAGTCTGATATGCAACACGCAGTATATGAGGTTACAGTTTGGTATTGATCTTTTACTGATGCCCCCTGTACCTCTGGTCTTCTATCATTTCATAATCATAAACATGGTCATTTTCTGTATTTCTGTTCGAGAGCACATACAATAACAAGAAATAGAGTAGCTGGACCTAATGCTAATAAAGGAAGGAGATGTAGAATCGAATATTTTTCTTAAGATGTTTGTTACAGATTATTTCAACAAAGCATGGTGGATGTTCCTCAGGTGTCAGCCTTCTGCGTTCCATGGGCATGTTCTGTGTTTGAGGGGGTCTGGGGTAGTGTGTGTTTGAGGGGTCTGGGGTAGTGTGTGTTTGAGGGGGTCTGGGGTAGTGTGTGTTTGAGGGGTCTGGGGTAGTGTGTGTTTGAGGGGGTGTGTTTCAGTGGGATGGGGAGGTGTTTTGTATTTGTAATCTTTGTGTTTGTGTACACAGGGTAGTATGTGTTTGTGTGTGTGTGTGTGTGTGTGTATGTGTGTGTAGAGTAGTGTGTGTTCTTTCCGGTCTGTTTATGTGCTGTAGTGGGTTTGTATACTGTGAGTTTGTGTAATGCATGTATTCTTTCTTTCCGTGTGTGTGTGTGTGTGCTCTTTGTCCATCAGCTCTGTCGTTCACCCTGCCTCCCCTCTACCCCCACCCTCCCTGCACCTCCAGCAGTTCCTAATAACTCCCCCGCCTCACTTTCTGCCTCCCTCTACCCTCCCCTATGCCTCGTTCTAGGTTTCTGCCTCCCTTTCCTGCTGTCTCCACCCTCCCCTTTACCCACCTCCCCCTTTTCTCCGTCACACTCCATGATCTTTGGCACATTCTGCTTCAGCTCCAGCTTCAAATTCTGCTTCACCTGTCACAGCACATTGATTTCCTGCTTTCTACCCCGAGTCCGAGCCCGTCCGGCGTCTCTATCCCGGCTCCCCACGGCCGCCTCTCGAGCCTCGTGCGATCTGACAGCTCTGCCGTCAGTCTCACTGTATAGATTTGCTTGTAAAAACAGAGTCAGGAGTTTTGCCGCTGACCACAGCCCAGTGACAACCGCCGACTGCGGCAGAAGTGAGCGAAGCCCCACGCGCGTTGAGAAGTTTGGGAAAGTTCGGCAACTGCTTAACAGCCTTTTCTTTGAGTTTCGAAAAGAAAAAGAGGAGAAAAAGCCCAGCATTTACCCCAGCCGTCCTCTCGAGCAGAAGCTTCGGGGGGGTGGGAACAGAATGTTCATGAGCACAGAGCTCGCGATGCTTTTTCGAAACGGCCATTGGAATTTCAGACAGTCCCCAGAGACATGTGGTTCTGAACCATCCCTCAGCCCAGTGGTCCCAGCGTCCACATACATTAAACCTTTCACTGTTCACAGTCCACATCTGATGAGCACAACCTTCACACAGTGGCAGGAAACCCGAGGAAGTGTTTTCACGTTCTGCCATCATCTGCCAGTCAGATGGTCCACCACACACACACACACACACACACACAAGGGAGAAATATTGGAATAAAAAGGAAATATTGATACTCTGAGAATAACTTCAAAAGATTTTTTAACAATAAACATACACACGCATATGTACAAATGTAATTATTTTAATTTGTTCCTGCTTTCTTTTCCTTTTGGGTTGTATATCACCAGTGATATTTGATAGACAATGAAATTTCTTTTCTTGTTATCACTCTGATATTGGAATCTGGCTAATTATAGCATTTCCAGTCACTCTCAAATTCAATAATCAAATGGCATAATTCTCTGGATGGTTTTTAATAATAATTAAGGCAGGTTGCCACAGATGCTTGTATGTTTTTACTATGCTGATTTTACTTGTTTAAATGTATTTCTTCATTGTATTAAAACCACTAATGGATACATTTTCATGACTAACACACAGTAGTGGCTTTATAGCTTCATTATTCATGAAGGGGCGGGGTTAAAGAAATTGTATGTGTATATGCATGTATGATCAAATATCAGCCATGGGATGGGGGCAGGGGAGGAGGAGGAGGTGTAGAGCACCATGCCCTGATGGGGGCCTATGAACATGCACCAACACAAAGACACGCATCCATGGACACATGCGCAAACACACACACACACACACACGCGCGAATGCCATAAGTGCTTACCTAATTATCTAATAACGGAGTGTATTTATTCGTAGATCAAATTGGGTGACCAAGAGAAACATGATGTTTAGTTCACTTTTTCCCAGTTTATGGTGTGAGTGAGTGTGTGTGTGTGTGTGTCTCCCTCTACTAATACACACAGCAGTAACCAGCTCCATCCTAAATGGCCTGTCCATTACCAGCTCCTCCTTCAGGTGCTCCACTAATGAACCTGTGCAGTGAGTAAGTGTAACAAGGCTCTCTATGGGAAGAGACTATTGAGTGTGAACCATTTCTTTTGGTAAGACACTGTACTGTATGCACTCAAACCAAGACTTTGTGTGTATGTGTAGCCCTGTCAATAGGTGTAGATTTTTATCAGGCATGAAGAAGTAATTGCAAGAGTGGGAACGGCAGATGGTACCTGTTACCACACACACACACACACACACACACACTCAGGGTAGATTCAGTAGATAAAAATGTGTGCTCTTCTGAACGCAGAGTCCCATTCAAACACAAAACTCCAATCAGAGGTCTTAGATAATGTGATCAAAATGTTTAGTGCTGCCACAGTACTTTCCACTTTACCTCCCCTCCTCGTACTGTCTGTGCTTGTCTCCTTCTTGCATGAATACACACACACACACACACAAACACACAGACCGCTGCCACAGAACTCAGGAGAGTACCAACCAATTAAACTACCTGACAAATGAACAGGGGCTCTTAATTAGAAAGATTTTTTTGTTGATTGACTTTTGTTGAGCTTGTGTGTGTGTGTGTGTGTGCTCCTATAGCTGTGCCCAAATGTGTGAGCATATTAGTCTTTCTAGCATGGCATTTTAATGATAAATAATGATTTAAAGCTTGGATTGGTCTATTAGTTGGTGTGGTGAACTTGTGCAGATTTGTGTAAGTTAGATATTGACTCTGCTTATTCATTTAACACCAAATAAATAATGAACTAAAGTAATTATTTAGGAGCCATTTAGCTTGTGCAGTCCTGCTCCTGGGAGCCTGTGAGAAGGTTTAGGCTTTGGCTGTGCTACTAACCTTGATTCGTTGGTCAAGCAGTGTGAGAAGAGAATTCGGAAACCACCCATTGTAAGATACTGATGTGTAAATGAAACTCCTGTTTTTAGATTCCCTTGAGTTCCATGTGTGGACTGGGTCTGTGTGTGTGTGTGTGTGGACATATGTGCTCCCGCCTTTGTGTGTGTGTGTGTGTGTGTGTGTGTGTGTATGAAGGTCAGGTCTTTAGCCTCTCAGACTCTCTGGAGTTTTTCTCATCGGTCAGTAAATGAGCTCCCTGGTGGCCCAGTAAAGCCCGTCACTGCTCACGGTTGCTTAGCGACTGTCCCCACGGCACTGAGGTCCATATCGCCTGCCCACCTCTGCGTGTGTGCGAGCGACCGTTCTGACCCGAGTACTCTGAACGGTAGAGGAGGGATTCTGGCTTCTCTCCCAGCACTTTCATATGTACCCAGTTCTTAATCGAACTGATTAGAGCTGTACTGAGAAGATGCCAGAGATAGGACCTCCATCAGCTCCTTCTGTGCAACCCGCCCTGAGACGTTTCATTCCCACCGCACAGAGAAGCTTTTCTCATTCACCAGTCAAGTGTACTCACGTAGGATTTGACCTTAAAAACCTTAAATGCTATTAACTCCATCAGCCGAACTCCCCATCTAACAGGCAGCTGCTCCCTCTTTGCATAAAGTCACACTTCGTTTTTTAATGGCATTTTTATGGATCTTTTATGTCTGCTTGAAAACTTATTCAGTGAAACCTGCTGACTGGAGCATAGGGCCTTTTACTAAACACATTTCAAGCCTTTAACGGTTTTGTAGTTACTTATGGTGTTTTTGCATTTTGTTTGCGTAATTATGTGGGGAATTATAATTATAACATGATTAAACTGAATCTTCCTAGCTCAAAGAGAAATTGTGCTGTTTTTTTTAATATGGACTAACGAGCAGGAGTGTAAGGTGATAAATCGTGTTGTACTCTCTGTTAGAATTGCTTTTTTATCACACACTTTTGGAGTGTATTTTACAGTGATAAGAGGAGACACTGGGGGAAATGAATTCTCTCTCTGCCCCCCCCACCAACCCCCCCTGCAGGGTTTCACTCACTAGCTGTGCACTTTCCAACTGACGCAGAATCCGATTCATTTGCGCGTGGAAAAGTAGCAGCTAATTTGTAGAATTTGCCAACTACTCTGCTCAGCTGACAGAGAGTCAGGCAGGGAGAGAGAGAGAGAGAGACAGAGAGAGAGAGAGAGAGAGAGAGAAGGCAGAGGACAAAGGCAGGGAGGGCAGAGTGAGAGAAATTATGTTAATCAAAACGAGAGGACAGGAGTGGTAGTGTGGGTTGGCCCGAGACTGTGAAGCTGAGATTTTTGAGTTAACAGGTTCTTCTGCTGGAGTACTGCGCATTAATTCAGAGCCTACTTCCACACATAGACACGTTAACCCATTTCTTAACCGTGCACGTTTGTGTGTGTGTGTGTGTATTTGGTACAGCTGTATGTGAAGCTCTGCTGTGAGGACCCTCCCTTGTTGGAGCACACGGATCAGTTGCTGGAAGAACTTGGGGGTGAAGAGGTTGCCGATGACGACGACCCGTCTCCGGACGACGTCGCCGACGACTTCGTTCAGAGCAGCGACGATGACGAGGATGAAGAGGCCATGGAGCACTGAATGCCACCCTGCTCCTCAGTTTCTCCTCCTCGAGTCTTCGTTCATCCAAACCTCAGAGGACTGCAGGGACTGAAAGTCTCTGGGACCCAAATTCACAATGACGCCATGTCCCTAACATTATTACTCAAGAACAGACAGCAAAGTTTCAATGACATCATCTACCACAGTTCCTTTTCTCCTGCCCTCCCCCTCTCTCACGCTTCCTCTCACTTCCTCCTTCAACCTCTCTCTCTCTCCTTCACTTTGTCCCTTCTTTTCTCTCTCTCTCTCTCTCTCTCTCTCTCTCTCTCTCTCTCGTTTGTACCAGTACCCACTTTCTTAATGAGTTTGTTCTGTCTGCCACAGTAAGTGCCTTTTCATCGTCTGCGGTGGGAAACCATAGAGTTACTCGTTCCCCAGCGACACGGCGATGAGATCTAACGGCATTCTGTTGCCGAAGGAACTCATGTTTATACAATGTAGCCTTTCAGTTATCTTGCCACCCACCACCCTTCTGAATATCTTATCGTAATAATATAAATAATATGATTATTATGGGCTGTAGGCAATAAGGAGGAAATGTCATTAGGGATTAAAAATGGCCTTGAAGTCAAATGCCACCCGTATGTTGTTCTTTTATGCAGTGTGCACAAAGTTAATAACAAAAACAGCTTCATATGCTAATAACGTCTGCCATGCTAACGTCTGGTACTGCTGGGTCTTTGTTCCTGACGAGTCTTGGATAGAGGGCTAGAAACAATGCAAGTCTTAGATAGATCACTGTGCGTATGGTGTCAAGATCATTGGTCCCAACTCCCAGTGCTGGGAATCACAGCTTTTCACAAGCTCATGTTTTCTAATACAAGGCAAATACATTTTTTTAAATTTCCAGGGGGAAACAAACAACTGCCCAGGGCAGTGATTTTCAACCTCCGGTCATAAGAGTGACATTTAGTCCACGTGGTTGTAATAGAGAACACGTAATACATGCTACATCCAACCTAACCCTACATCATCTAAGCCTACACCCTAACCAGCCACTGTGGGAGGCCAAGGGCCTCATGCTTCCAGCCTCTAGGGGCCGCGTCACTAGCTGCTGTCTGAGTGAGCGCTGCTCAATCCGAAGTGCCTCGTTTCTTACACTTCACTCTCTCACCCGCCTCTGCTCAGCCACGGGGAGCAGAAACCAGCACGGAAAAGATAATGGTGGAAAACCGTCAGGAGTCTTTTCGGCCTCAGCAAATGATGGAAGTCCTGGGGAAAGTCAATTACGGCTGTATTATCGGCCTTCCTCTCCAGGCTAAGCTTTCACGAGCCTCCGCGTCCTCTGGCCTTAACGCGGTTAAGGGGCCGGACGCTGTGATGCATGCGCTTTTTTCGCAGCTCCCGAAGCCCATGCGTGGCCGCGGGTCATAAAGGGCCCCGCCACAGTGGCAGCTGGAGGTCACCTCCGTCGCGATTGGGTTCGGTGGCGCGGCAGAGATGGCTGATTGATGAAAAACGGGGCTCACGTGTGCGTGTGCCCGCGTGTGAAAGAGCGAGCGAGACAAAGCAAGAGTGTGTTTTTGATAACCAATTTAATAGACTTATCAAGGTCATGCCTTGGGGGGTGGCATGTTCTCCTAACTCAGCGGAGTATAAAAGCCTTCCCATAAGACTAATGAGCAGACCTCACTCCCCGCTCATACCCAATCAAATGACCTTTTAGTGCATTTCCAGGGCAGTAAGGTCTGGATGGGGGGGCATGGTGTAGGAGCTAAATAAAGCAGATGAGAACTGGGCAGCTGGGAATAACATCCGAGCTGACAGCAGGTGGCTGGATGAAGGTCTAACTGTAGAGATAGAGATGTCAATGTCACCATGTCAGATGGGTGACTTCCTATGTGAGTATTTTGGAAGTGAAACCCTGGAGTGAAGCATAAAACCAGGTGAGCAAGTTTTCTGTGGATCAGTTTCAGTGTATGATAAAAATTGAGCGATCTGAACGAGGCGTAGTCATCAGTACTAGACCGGCCAGCCTAATGGGATGTTGAGAGAATGGTGGAAGGAATGCAAGGAAGGAAAATCCAGCGAAACAATGCTTTGGTCATGAGCAAAAGGGATCAGAGGAGGATGTCAAGAATTGTTCTGACGAACCAGTGAAACAAAACCAAGAACATCGAAAGCAAATGGAAAGCCGGTGTTCTAACTGATGTTTCCGAACGCACAATGTGATGTGCCTCAGCACGGATGGGTTTGAACAGGAAGGCAAGACTCCAGTGGACAAAACAGCACAAATGTTGGATCACTGAGCAATGTGAAAACATTGGCATGCTCAGGAACAATCCAGAGTTCTCTTGCACCATGCTGATAGGGGAATCAGAATTTGGTGTAAGCAGCATGAATCGGCGAAGCCTTGCTGTCAAGTGTCAACAGTTCAGTTGGGTGAAATCTATGCCATGGCTAATTGCAGCAGTTCAGAATGCCAGTGTGGAGTAATGGTATGGGGAATGTTTTTTTTTTTTTTTTTGGCACACCCTGGGTCAACTGAAACCTGTGGATGGACGTTTGGACAGTAGAGCTTGCCTAAGCATTGTGGCTGTCCAAGTTTATTCCTTCATGGCAGCTGCTTACTCTATGGTAAAAGGACATTTCGTCAGGGCAGTGCACTACGCCATCAGAGTTATAGCCATGGATTGGTTCCAGGAACATGACTGTTCCTGGCCTTCACAGTGCTTCAAGGTCCACAGATCTTTACTCCTGTAGGGAAAGTCTGGGGTGCAGCAGAAAGGCTGTTCAGAGCCCATCAGTACCTTCATCCAGTTTGTAGCAACTGCGAAAAGCTATCTTGTCTGCATGGGCCAAGATTCCAACAGAACGATTTCAACACCTAGTGGAATCTCCGCCACAACAAGCTGCTGAGGTCCTGAAGGCCACAGGAAGTCCCACACGCTACTGGATGAATGTGAAGCCTAAAACTGCAATGACATGAACACGATAGGCCTTGCAAATGGGCAAGCACAGATTTTATTCAGCCATGTGTTTAATGTCCTTGCTGGTCGCTAAACTAGAGTGGATCACCATGCTGTATGCAGCATTTAATTAAATATATACATGATATAAACACAATATTTTTTACTCCTTTGTTGCTTTGAAATTAGACGCAAATAACCATCACAAGTGTTCGCTGTTTTCCACAGTTCTATAAAACATCCCACTGTGAGATTTAATTAGCAAAGCTTCCTGTCCTTGGCGGTGACGGCGACGATGCCTTATGTTTTGCTCTTGGATGGAGCAATAGGAGGAATGCAAAAGAAAGTGTTTGTGGTTGTGTGGGAATAATGTCTAATTATACCGTGTAATGAGTGTCAAACCCTCTCTGTCACTGGCTTTGTTTGCTAAGCCGCGATTCTTTGGAAAGTTGATACATCTTTGCTTTGTTTCATTAAAAACAGGTATATTGACCCTTTGTTTTTTAACTTTGTTGCAGTTCTTATATCACTGATTCATTATCTTCACTTTTCCATTATAACATACAGCTGCAGGTTTCAAAAGGTTGGCAAGACGGTGGGCTCGGGTTTGATTTCCAGCCCAGCTAATGTAATTAACAGCCAAGGCGTCCGTGTTAGTATGAAATCCAGCTCTAAGCTTATCTTCAGCAGAGGATCTTGCCAGAGCTACAGCTGGTAGTAACTGAAGCATCCTCAGTGGTGCTACATTTACGAAGGGCTGGTGGAGGAAAGGAGGGAGTTGGTCTTGGTTCTGTGTGAAAACTTTGTTGACTTCAGGAACCAACTTTTTTTTGCAGGAGCTTCTGTCCAAAACGAAAGGGTGTTTAAAACGTATTTTATTTCTCCGGTTAACAACGAAGTCAGCGCAGCAAAGTGAAAATATCCTGCCCCATATCCCTTTGAAGAATTCACAGTCAGCTGAAGGGAAACATGAGCTTCAACCAGAAAAAGATTGGGCTTCCAGAGGGACATTTTCTACTGACTGTTCAGAGAGGTCCAGTTTACTGTAAACAGATGGTGCTTGGTTGTGTACTACTAAAAGTTGCCCCAAATGCCCTTGTCTTGTGCTGTTATACCAGCTGCAAGTCTTGGCACCCCCAGGGTCAAACAAGCCCCATAAACAGCAACAGTAACATGTGTGACCGCTGTGACTAGAGGCTTAATGTGTTCCAACAGAGCAGAACCTCCCAATTATCTGATAGGGTGCCTGTATAAACAGAGTGAGCTGGGGCCAGAGGATCTCTTGGTGATAAGAGCTGATGTTAATCTCTTCCTTGTGTTCTTAACCTTCACTTTTCATGTTTTACACATAACAGTACTGCAGTGGGAGATTTGGGTAACTCACAGATAGTGGCATAAGAAGAACACCACCACAAACTCTAACCTCACAAAAAAAGTAATGGATCTAAAACAACATTGAATCCTATAAACTTCATAGAGTTTCATGGTTTTTTTTTTATTTTTTTTTTTACTTTCAGACTTTCACATTTTTGCTTACAATCTCTTGAGATACTTTGCCATATGCTGTGAGAGGTTTGTACTTTCAGGCTTTACACCGCATGCAGTGTTAGGGATTTTTTCTGGATATAAACAGGGAACTTGTCACAAAATGTAAATTTCAATCCTAAACATGAAATGCGGTCAGAAGTAGACCGGAGCGGAATGTAGAACCAAAGGAAACCAATTCATTTTCATCTCACTTCTAATGGCATGGCATGTTTCTACAACATGTTTCACAAATCAGTAGTTCTAGTCAGTGTAAACATTTACACACAATATTCGCTGAAATCTCCATGACACTCAGCCAGGTTCATCAGGTTCAGCTGGAGGGTCCATGCAGGTCAGACTGGTCTGGAGGGTATGAGACCAGTGATAACTACTTATTTCCTTCCAACTTCAGCTTCAGTCATTTTAATTCTGTAATAAAGGTGGTCATTTATCATTTCATACTTTATTTATTAAAAGCTGCACAATACACAAAATATCAAGGTTAAAAAGCTTTTTTGTGTACTGAAAATTAGATGTGTTTAGGTTATTTAGGGACCTCAAGAAAGCAAAAAGTACAAACAAATAAGCACAAAGAACACCAAACACTGACTGTGTTTACCGTGATGACTGATAAACTTGCACCAATTGCAAATATAATTTTGGCCTGCTCTGACCTTGGCAATGGTTAAATGAATCCACCTGGAGGTCAGGTCACAGAGTGCTTCTTAATTTGCATATACGTATGTTGTCACAAGTCGTTCCCAACCTGCCCAACCAGTTCATTCAGATGGACTGCCGTAAAAAAACTAAGAGATTTGCATCGTTTAAATACTGTTCAACAGCAGACGCAAAGGTGAAAGACTCTTTCCTTCTTTTCAGGTCTTATCTTAGAACTGGTCTTAGTTACTTGTGTTATGTTAGAACTGGTCTTATGTTAGAAGTGAAAAAGGACTGTTTTCATGCAAATGTCCTACTCGGCTAGTCTGTATGGATCAGACTGCCAAGGTCAGAAGTGTAGGAGATGGCAGTAGCATATATGTGATCGAGCACTTAATGGATTCCCAGGGTCAATGAAGATATCGCAGTCATAACTACACCATGGCTTCATGTGGTTCAAGTTCTCAGTTTGGTAAGTCCCATGAAGGACAGAAAGTGAGATAGACACTTTTTATTTTCTTGTGTTGTTAGTTTTTATTGTTGCCTTTAAAAATCTGTATATTAAAATGAGCAATTATTATAATATTATGTTCAAGGTGTAAACACCACCACACTGCCTGATAAGGGAATGAACACAGAAGGGCGAAAATGTGTGGTTTAGTGTTTTATTTACAGACATAGTGCTTTATTTACAGACTGTGTTTTGGACTGTAACATTGTGATCTGACATTCACTTCTGTTACTGACTTGATGTGAATCTCCGCGCTGCCAGAGGTGCAGTTTATCTCTGAATTCAGGATCGTGCTTGTGGGGAACCGAGGAGCTGGGAAAACATCTCTAGCAAACGTGATTCTGCACAGACAGCCCGTGTCCCCCGAAAGGACGAACCGGTGCGTGAAGATCCGTGGAGTGGCAGCAGGAAGGCTGGTCACCGTGGTGGACACGCCGGGCTGGTGGAAGAACTTCCCTGTTAGCAAGACTCCCGAGGTTCTTAAAGAGGAACTGGCGTTAAGCGTGACCCACTGTCCTCCTGGGCCACACGTTGTCCTCCTGGTCGTCCGCGTGGACACCGCGTACAAGGAAAGTGCCAGAAGAGCGGCACAGGAGCACCTGGAGCTCCTTGGTGAGGATGTCTGGCAGCATGCGATGGTGGTGTTCACCTACGGAGATGGCCTGCAGGAGCAGTTCATTGAGCGGCACCTTGGAGGGGAAGGGGAGGCCCTCCTGCAGGGGCTCGTGGACAGATGTGGGAGCAGGTGGCACGTCCTCAACATTGACCGCTACAGCGTGACTGAGGTCAAGAGCCTGCTGGAGGGGATTGAGGAGATGGTGTCGAGAAACGGCGGCTTCCCCTATGAAGCAACCCCAGAGCGCCTGCGCAAGGTCATGGAGGGGAGGAGGGCGGCAGAGGCCAGAGCGAGCAAGATGAGGACGATGGTACAGGAACAAAGGCGGATCCGTGAAGGTGAGATTTCATGAGTGAACGTTCACATGGTTCAACAAGTGTGCTACTAGAGAACTTGGCAAAAATTAATTTTGGCCTATTGTTTGGTTTTTATACCAGGTCGTAACTGCATCCTACCTAGTGTATCAATGGTCCTAGTAGGTTATCGGAGAGCTGGAAAGACTTCAGTTCAATATACTGTTTTTGGAAAAGATAGCTCTGGCTGTAAGAGAACTTCCCAGTGTGTGAAGACCCAGGGAGAAGTAGCAGGGAAGCTGGTCACTGTGGTGGACACACCAGGTTGGTGGAAAGCTCTCCCAGTGCGAGACACTCCAGAACTGGACAAGCGAGAAATCTTCTTTGGCACGGTGCTGTGTTCTCCTGGAGTGCATGCTTTGCTCCTGGCTCTACGCGCAGATATGACGTTTACCGAACAAGACAGGAAATCGGTGGAGGAACACATGGATCTTCTTGGCGAGAGAGTCTGGAACCACACCATTCTTTTGTTCACACACGCTGATCTGCTCGGTGACACAGCCATTGAGCAGTACATTGAGAGCGAAGGGAAGGATCTGAAGTTGCTTGTTGCAAAATGTCAAAACAGGTATCATGTACTTGACAACATGAATTTTGTCAATGCCAGGCAGGTCACACAGCTGCTGGAGAAGATAGAAGAGATGGTATCAGAAAATGGTGGCTGCTGTTACGAAGTGAATCAAAGGGTTTGTAAGGAATGGAGGCAGAAATGGAGAGCAGTGGAAAAAAAAGCGAAAATGAGGAGGAAGATTAATCAGAGACAGGCGATGAACTCAATGAAAGGTAAATGAATTTGAACTAAAATATTAGTAGTGAAGCTAAAAATTGCACATGCTAACTTGAAGGGTCATATATACTGACTATGATGAATTGCTTTGTATTGTCTATGTATGCCAACTTGTCTGTGTAAATGTCTTTTTCTAGGTGCCAGACAGCACCTCTCCAAGCTTAGTCTTGTACTGCTGGGTTATGGTGAATCTGGAAAGACATCAGTGGGAAACACCATCTTGGGAGCTGCAGCGTTTGGATCCAGAAGGACCTCTCAGTGTGTGAGGAGGAGTGGAGAGGTAGCAGGAAGGCAACTTACCGTTGTGGACTCGCCCGGATGGTGGAAGCGCAGGGCGTCTGATCATACGCCACAAATCAACAAGCTTGAGATTGCACAGTGTGTGTCCTTGACCCTTCCCGGGCCGGTGGCGTTCCTGCTCGTTGTCCGACTGGACGCCTCCTTTCAGGAGGAAGAGAGGAGGGCAGCAGAGGACCACTTGGAGCTCCTGGGGGAGGCAGTCTGGGAGCGCAGCATGGTCCTGTTCTCCTGCGAAGAATGGTTAGGAGACAGGACCGTCGAGCTGCACGTTGAGGGCGAAGGAAAAGCCCTGAAATGGTTGCTTAAGAAATGTGGGGGGAGGTTTCATGTTCTTAGCAACAGAAATCGCCATGGTGCCAGCACACAGGTCGCCGAACTCTTGGAGAAGGTCGAGGAGTTGGCCAGGGGAGACGGAGCGCTGAAGGAGGGGTTGGAGAACAGGTCGGGGGAAGAGTGGCCCAGGAAGGGAGGAAAAGATAAACAAAAGGAACCTGCTTCCACAAATATTGCTCTGTTTGCTGCTGACATGGAAGACAAAGTTTTCTGAGAAGTCTCAAATATGAATATGTCGTCAGTACAACAAGAACTTCATAAAACAAAAGAACTCTGTGTGTATTTAAGGCATATCTGAAGAACAGTATACATTTAATTATCCATTTACATGAGCAGATGAAAAGGAGTTCCAGCAAATTTGATTTATCAGATGACTTTCATGCTAGATGACAGTGTATAATACCCATGAAATATAGATACTAAGTCATAAATGGAATCTTTCACGCAAAGTTTAATATGCAAACGCGATCTCATTATATATTATTAATGAACAAATGTTACTTGCTCTTTAGAATTATTGTTACCCTGTTGGGTTTATTCTTTTTACTGTCACACAAGCATTAAAATTGTTTCTGTTCTGTGACATTAAAACATCTTAAGAGTAATTGGGAAATGGTGATAAAAAATGAAAGAAATGAAAAGAAAAATAAAGTAACTTGACAGATTTTAAACAAAAGAAAATCCACATCTCAAGGACCAGCATGACAGCTCATTTAGTCAATACGTGTTTGGCATACAGCACTGTAAGACTGATACACTTGTGTTTGTATGGCATGTTTTATATGGAATAAAACAATCTGACTTCTTGTTACAACCTCTCCTCCAGGGGCAGAAAAATGGAGAGGTCAAACCCAACATCTTTATTAGGAAGAGCTGACCTTTAAACTTTTTTGGGGGCAGTTTTGAAGAAGAGTTCTACAAGTGAGTGGCACTGAGACAACACTCATAAGGTACTGAAGCGTGGTTTCCACGGTTTCCAGCAGTGAAATTAGTAATTACTGGTCTTGTGACTTGCTGACTGCGGGATAAGAAACAACTTTTCTTTTTTAAATGACTTTCTTTACAACTTATTTCCTCAATCATCCACATTCTGATTCACTTCAGTGTGAACACTCATCCACATTCTGATTCACTTCAGTGTGAACACTCATCCACATTCTGATTCACTCCAGTGTGAACGGTCAGTGTTGATCCCGTTCCTCCCATGTCTTCATGGTCAGAGGTTTCCTCATGTTGCATTTCGGCCTGCAAGTTGAATGCCATTTTAATACAATCAATAAAATCTAAATCCAAGTAAAATTGAATCACAATTACATAAAGCAGATCGTTTTTCCCCCCTAAGAACCTGAAGTAATGAGCCCCTTGTAGGACAAGAAAACAGAGGTAAAGTGAGGTTATGGGGCAAAATACATTTAAGAAAAGCATCTTGAAAATATTAAGCCCTTAGCCTTTGCTATGGCATCCACCTTCATGCACAGTGTTTCCAGAAATTAAACAAATGAATTATTCATATCTGTTCCTTAGCGAAGCCAGCTCAGAGGCTGTATAACTAATAGGTTCTCCCAGAGGGGAATGGAAATACAGAAGGAGTGCTTGAAACAAGAGATGACTCTGAGGGGGCAGGACATGTTCAATACTGTAATCATGCTCATCTGCCTGGAGCCATCATGAAATCAATGCCGGCACCATGGGAGAACCACTTTGTGGTGGGGTGTGTGTGTTAGAATTATAGCAGCACTTGAAGAGGCACTTATGGATGGGCTTTGGTAAATTATTCTTTCCCCTTTTCTGCAGACTTTCATGTCATTCCTGACATCCATATCACGGCACTCAGTGAAATTTGTTTTTAGCTTGCGTGACTATAACTCATGATTCCTGTTTTAGGGAACTCCTTACAGTCTTCTTCCTCCTTATGTTCAAAGGTTTTCCTTAATGCTCTGCTTTCTCCTTCACCTCCATCTCCAGTCTGCCTTTATTCTGAACTTTGCATCCACTCGTCCCAGAGTCCCTCCAGAAACTTGTCCCATTTTTCCGGTGTCCATCACGTTCCGCCTCCATTTTTTGTTTGTGTATCATAAAGAAGTGCTCAGTGTGACACTTCTGATAGAGGCCATAATAAATATGTACGAAAACGATTCTGCATGAGTGTTATTGGGTGAGACCTGGATATGGTGGGTTCACTGGTGAGCTCCTTGAGGTTAATGCCGCACACACAATGTGATATTTATGAGCTGGAACTTGGGCGAATGATTTTCCGTGTTAATTCCTGTAGTACCAGGCTGGAACTGGACTAATTCAAACTCATCGATGTGAGCGAGCAGCCGTCCGACAAGCAGACACGCCTGAGGTATTTCTGTCATGGTCATCTGGCAGTGGTGTTTTTTTTTTTTGTTGATGCATGAGCAACTTTGTAAAGTTCGAGCTGCTGGACGGTTTCATATTATGATCGATGTCAAAGACGTGTATCTACTTTGCGTCGTAGAGTTTGTGTCCATTTTATGTCCTCCTAATGTTTCCAGACCACACATCAAAAATCTACGTAACATGGAGTAACATGGAGTAACATGGAACATGCGTTACCTAACCAGCAGAGCGACTGCAGATGACTCTGCCGATTGGCATATTATATGTTGTACCACATATATTATATACATCACAGACATTATTATATAATCCTGTGTTTCAGCTATAGGGTCACCCTATATGTGACATATTAGCAAAGGAGCTCGCTGTGATCTGGCAACACGGTAGGTGACAGTCTGGTGCCACAGAAGGACTTGATGACAGTAGTGTAGACAGGGTGGCTATGCACAGATTCAGAGCTGAGTAAGAATGAGGGATGGGACTCTGTAGATACACCGGCTGACGCGTCAAGTCGCAAATATTTTTCTAATCCCACCATTCGCCATAAACATCGCTAATGATGACAGAATTGCTGAACAAAATATGCATGGCAAACTGCTCCAGCTTTTTTTTTTTTGAAAAACATGTTTATGATTCTGTTTATGATGACATTAATGACTCTGTTGTTGTTTTCTGACTACAACTTTGTTTAATAATTAAAATAAAGTTTAATTCGGGTTTTAATGGACATTTTGAAAACAGTGTCTTTAATGCAATTGTTGTATTTTACGTGGTGAAAATACTTCCATAGTATGGTTGGAATTTGTTCTCAACACTGCATTTCAAATATGGGAAGAAAGGTTGCCATTCAGATGGTGGATCATTACTGTGTGTTTATAACAGATGGTTATATGATTTTTAGGGGAAGGTTGTGCTCTTCTTTTCTCTGCTCATATGCTTTGTGACCTTTGAACTATATGATGAGGAGAGGAAAGGCGATAAGATGAACAGGCTTTGGGCTGTTTCCATGGAAATGTTCCTTTAGTTCTTTTTCACATGCTCCCCGCCCCCCAGTGAATTTTGTTTAGTGAATACTATGTATAGAGACAAGCTCTTGGTTTTGTTCATCATCAAAGTCTCTACAGATGATTCCTGTTATCTCCAGAGTCACGGGACACACTTTTGGCAGGCAGCATGCTGTAGCTCGAGCTCCATATGTCTCAGTGGTCGGTTGCACCTGTCTGCTCTCCAGAATCCTCTCCAAGCTCAAACATCTGTCTGAACAGCCAAATCTGCAGTGCGAGATTTAACGCTCCGAGAACCAAACGTTTGGGAAATCGCTCGGGGCCTCTGGCCTCTTCTAATAGAGAACAGTAATCCTGTAAGAGTTTTTTTTTTTCTTTCTTTTTTTCTTTTTGAAGGGGGAAAAAAAAAAAAGATGCACTTTGATTCCAGAAATGTCAGATACATTGCAGACACTCAGCTCGGATTGAACGGTGAATGCTCCCGCCTCTCTTTGAAGCTGAAAGAGAGTGGGGAGACAGCAGGGCAGTAACAAAAGCACAGGATGTAAAAGTGAGAGTGCTCAGGTAAAGGAGAGCACCACCACCTGCGCTCAGCACTGCTCCAAGACGCCAACCTTCGCTGGTGTCCTTGCCGACCTGCCCGTTCAGTTGTGCTGTTTGTTTGTTCTTTGAAGCCCTCCCCAGTGAATTGGTCTTCTAAGTAGTCTTTACACAGGGCTTCTAGAACATTCCATTCCTGCGATATTCAAGGCGTCTGGAGCTGTAGTGCTGATGTCAGGGAGGTTTGACACTTACTGAGATTATCTGGACAAGATAATCTTAACAGGTAACGAAGCACAGCTATTTGATGAGGGTGTATATGAGGAGGGAGATTTTTCTTTGCTTCATCTCTGAAGCTGCGAGCAGAATTCCAAATTCGCAACTATCTGCTTCACTCAGTTTGTATGAAAAGTTACATACGATTAAGGTTAGACCTAGTGGCATGTATCCTATTCAAATTGAATCCAGTGACCTCACATGTTCATACCATGTGGTCTGAATTTGTGGTTGGATCACACAGCAAGAAAGTAAGCACTCTGCACTAACTGCCATGTTGACTTCTTCCGTTTCCAGCTACTTCATGGATGTTCAAACCTCATCTTGGAACTGAGATTGTTGTTTTTCACATCCAGTGACTCATCTTTTTACGCTCCCACACATGCCAGACAGACTACATGCATAAAGTGGCTCTGTCACACAAAGGAAGCCATTAGATTGTAATAATTCAGCCCCCTTGTTATACTCCCTTCTCCTGACCACTCCTTCCATCTACACCAGTTCTCCAGCATGTCTGATATTCATGTCTGATAACCACATACACCTGTTTCTTGTATACAATGTCTAAAACCCCTCTAACACACTTTTCTGTTGTGAAATATTGCCATGACTTGTTATAACATATCAAACGTTGTTGTTTTCTGCTCCTCTGACTTTCAACCTGTTATATTACTTGGATTTTGCACATGTCTCTCCCTGCTCTGGTTTGGCAGCTTTTTGGATTGATCTCTGGTTTTGTATTTTCTGGCCTGGTTACTCATTTTTTTGCTCTGTATGCCCCGTATGAGTTATTTCTGCGGTTCCTGATCTATTTCAGTTATCTAAGATTTTGGATCGTCAGCCTTTGAATAAACCATCCACTTACAAATCAATCTGCAAACATTTGACTTCCATGTGTTCTGTGACGCCCCTGGCCAGACGTTTTATTATTTTTTTATTAACTGGCTGGTGATTTAGGCATGTAGTGCTAAGTATTAACTGTGAATATAATCATAATTCTGTTCATTATGAAATCAGTGACTAAATATGCATTCTCTGATTAAATTTTAGAGTAAAACATGATGTGTAATAGCTGAGTCTTTAATGCATTATCACACAGGATTCAGGCCGTGATCATTATTTTCTGGGGTCCCATGAAGCACATTTGGTTTGATCTGAGCATATAATTTACAGCACTATGTCCTCCTGTTTCAAATGAACATTCTACTAATGTGAAAATGCAGGCACACATACTTACGTTTCTCTTCATCTGTCCAGTTCTGTTGGGATTAGAATTACATCCACGCTCACAAGAGGCACAAGTAAACTAAAACGAGGATTATTTCTCTCTCTCTCTCACACACACACACTAGGAAAAAGGAGAAGGAAGAAGCGTATCCTCTGAGAATGAGAGATGACACATTCTGCAATGTTAGAGAATCCATACTTGTCTGATGGTATAAACTGTGACAGATCTTGTCTATATGATGAATTCAAAGCTTCCAGTCAATAGATATTTGGTGGAAATCTGTATCCTGTTCCAAGCTGAAAGTGATGTACAATAAATACCTCTTTTTGCATTTTATGATTGCGTGAAATTTATTTCCAGTTGATATGTGGTTGTTCCTTGCCTAGATACTGTTCTGTATTTTTGAATAAAGGTGCAGATGGTTTTTATTTGAACACATATTATTCCCTTCATTCCCTGGACTGATATGTTTTAATATACACTATCCATACTGAATTAATGCAGATTAATATCATGTTTAAATTCAGAACTCCATCCCTTTGTATTTGCCTCAAATACAATAGACTAGGAGTAGCTTAAAACTCACTTTTATGTTCAGTCTTTATAGGGCAATATATTCAGTGCTTTTCTCCTATGTTAACACTTTTCTCTTGTTCATTCGTACTCTTGTAATCTGTCGTATCACCTGAAAGATAAGGGGGTATTCAGGATATCAGCGAGTTTCATTGCGGTACACTCTTTGAACGGCAATTATGTTCAAGCTCATTAACTGTCTAATGTTGACAGCAAACCCAAGAAGCCCCAGGGTCTATCGAGATAAAGAGACTCTAATGGTCGGTTTTAGCCATAACCGTAACATTTCAGACTTTCTGTATGGGGTACTTTGTGCAAGTTCGCCGCGAGTCCAAGCTGAGTGTGGAGTTTTACAAGATACTTTGGTTCAGCAGAACTGGTGGCTCATAAATTTACATGAAACGACATGTTATCAGTCTGAACCATCTCCTGAAGATGCATGAACTATCAGAAACGGGAAGGCTCAAAACAAACATAACATACGCCAGCAAGCACAATGTACGACGAAACGCAGTTTTACGTGGCTCGTGTAGAGCACAGCACGTAAAACCATAGTGAGGAACGCCAAACAGCCAAGTTGTTGGGAGTAGCATATGAAAGATGAAAAGGAGAAAATCACAGAAACTAGAAGAAATCGAACATCTTTCTTAATGAATGTGTACACATTCCGGCCGTGGTTGTGGATTTCCTGACAGCATAAACTACAACACGTCTGTTTTCTATGCCGAATCCGAGCAAACAGACATTTGGCAGAAATTGGACTCCTGCTCCAAGTTAATATTGCCAGTTATAATAAATGTGTCTCACCTTTTTTATTTCACGCGGACATCCAGGACGTTCCGTTTAGATGACGTCTGTCCATATCTCACCAAGCCAAAGTTAAAGAACCGAACGTACTACATAGTAGTTTTCCATGAACTCATCAGAGCCCACATGCTCAGCCAATCCAAAAGAAGCATTTCTAATACTGTACCGGAGATTAAAATGTATTTTAAACTCTAAATAAGCACAGATCGGCCTTTTGCCCTGTCTGAGCGTATTGGACACTAAGCCTCTACAGTATCAACAGAATTTTCCGCAAGTTCATTTAGATGCACAGCTGCACTGGGCTGGCTGCACAGTCACTGTGGTCTCCCACTCACTGTACATGTCTGCGAAGACCCCACCAACCTCAAGTTAATCCAAATATTAGTGTTTCATTAGGCCGGGGGGGGGGGATACTTTATGGATTAAAAGATTAAGATGCGCATGTCATCATCACATCCGGATAACTAACTTGCCCAGATGCATTAGCCAGGCGCTAATGCTAGCTCACGGGCGGAAATAGCATCAAAGAGTTAATTACCAAGCTAATCACGGCAGCCCCTGTAGGGATTAGCAGAACCTAATCGCAAATCTCCCTCAAAATGAAAACTCAATACCTGCTAAATGAAAACCGGAGAGCAGAAATCCGCTCTCTGCTGTGTCATTATTAAATTGACGAGAAGTTGAAAAATGAAGGTTTGGAATCAACCTTATGGTACACACACAAGCACGCATACGAATGTGTGTGTGTGTGCGCTCATATTCACTGTAATTTCTTCATTGTAAAGGCATCACTGCTGAAGCATACTATTATGTTTTAAATGACGGGTGAATCATAATCAGAATTAGACATCGGCATCTCTCCTCCGCTCGCAATCGATTTTACAAACTGCCTCTCATAATCGTGCTTAAATTTATACTCTAATTAGATATCTATCCAGCACAACTGGATACTGTCTGATAACAGATACAAACATTTTAACACAAATAAACATTCGAACACAATATGACAAGTAGTTAATATCAAACATAGTGTGAAACCTACTTTGTAGAATGTTTTTTTTCTTCTGTTTTTTAAATTAAGTTTTTATAAATGTTTAATTTGTTCTTTCAGATACGGGAATGCTATGTAATCAACATATGAGTGTAATATGAGTGGCTGAAACTCTTAATGTTTTACTCTAGAGCTGAATAAATGTACAACATTCTATCCAAATAGCTCTGAGTAAGTTTTCTTGTACCAGTTCTCTTTAAATACTTATTGTAAATGTACTTAAATCTAATAGACGTCATTTATAGACTTACGATACTGATTGACTTATTTCGTGTTGCTATAAGTGAATTTCAAACATAACTAAACTTTTGATCTATAGTGCGTTTGACTTGTATTGGCAAATGATTTGCTATAATTGCCGTCTTCATTGCAGTTAAACACACATTTTCATTAATAACAGATATTTTTTTGTCCAGTCACATAGTGGACATTCATGTTTGAATCTTCAAGGTGAAGGTTATCGGCTCTCCGCGTACACCCCTGCACAGAGCTGCGCACTGCTTTATGCAGCTCAATTCAACAACATAAGACGCGCAGTGTTCACCTTTGTCATCGCATTTCCAAGATGTAATTCCATAAAAGATCCTACAGATTACCGAAAGGTTGACTGAAGACAAAAGGTTTAACGAGTTCACTGAAATTATCTAGCATTTATATGAATACCTGTGTTTCTATATTTAAAAAAAGCTGAACCCATAGAAGCTTCATAAACAGGTGTTCGCTTGATACCATATGACGGTTTTTTTCGCACATGTCAAATGCTTAAAAATGACATTTCTTCATGTGCTTCTAAATTAATAAGTTCCCATGCAGTCATACAGGTTTCTGAAACTGTTGGTGGCGTGTGGTTAAGAAACTGTAAAGCACTTCATTGCCACAGGCACTTCCTACAGAGCAGAGGGCAAATATAGCCCTGTTCAGGGCAGACTGGGAGATACTTACAGTGTCATGTGATATAAATAGTTTATTGCTACTTTTAACACCCAAAATGGCAACGAGGAGAAAGAGGCCTACACAGACAATGGCTAAATGTATAGTGACAGTACAACAATAAACCACCAAATGTGCCAATAAAGCATAAATTGTGACAAACTGTGGCTGAACTGTGGCTGAACTGTGTTCGTGTGTTTTATCATTTAATAAACAAACAGGGTTGGGCTGTTTGTGTGTTTAATGAACAGATTGCAGAAAAAGATTCTGTTTATCAGTAACAATTAAAATCAAACTCAAAATAAAATTCCCTAACCATGCAACATTCAAACAATTCAGTGAAATACTTTCCTTCCTACAGTTTAAACTAAACCTGAACTTTAGAAATAATAATTAATGCTAAAATGTTTTACAAAAAAAATAAGGAATTGGTTTGTTCTTTAAATAAAATCTTCACTCCCCAGAAGATTAGAGCTAAGTGGGGTGAGTAATGAGACAGTTTTATATTTACATACACCTACATAAAAGAATCAATCTGTACATACAGGTACATGTACATAAGCAGTACACTTTACTTGGCACAGTGTTCTTAAGTTATTTTCTGAGTTGTATTTCTTCCAAAATAGACTTTCCATGCTTCCAGACTTGGAATCACAGTTTGTATACACACACACACACACACACACACACACACACACACACACACACACGCACACGCACAAGCACACTCGTGCACACACAAAGTTAATTTAATGTCAGCCCTGAAGGATTAACATTTGAATAAGGACACGGGAGAAAGCATGTCATAATTAAATCATTATTGCTCTTGGTATTGGTGTAGCACTTTGTACCAGCTACTTTGCTCCTAACTCTGAGCTGATGTTCCCTTCGGGCAAGTTCTTGATAAGGAGTTAATGCTTAAAACTAAACTCCATGGAAACATTACGTAACTGTGTTTGGCCGTGTTTATGTAACTGTATTCGGATTAGGCTAGATTCAGTTCACACGCACAATTGCTATTATCCGCTTTATCCATGCATGAGCACTTGCATGAGTGCCGTTATCATGTTAGACCAAGGGCTAACAGAAAGTTCTGATCATGTTAAAGAACAAGACCCATATATGTGGTGATCACCCTCAGCGTTGTGCTGCATGCACTCTGTGCGATCTCACATTGCATAGCACTGGAACAGCCTAAAAAATATGTTCGTATTTGTATTCTGGAGGTGCAGAAACCTGGTTCTACTCAAAGCCCATAACATGGGCTTGAAGTACAGAAATACGATGAGTGTCAGTCAGCTGATAAAACTATGCACTTTGTTTTCCAAATAAGATGCAGTAATAACAGGTGCTCATGAACAACCAGCATTCAGTTACAAAGTGACAGCTACACCCTTCTGCTTTCAAAACTTCACCGATCTCCAGTCTCTAGTATAATTTCTATTCAGTAAGTGCAGAGTGTCTGAGAGCCACTTCACAGATTTGCATAAAGGATATTAAGTGGTTGTTTAGGAGAAAATACCAACTCGAACACTGTTGACTAAGTCATTCATTTTATTATTCTTTTTTTCCAGATTAAAGTGGTTGAAGCTCAGAGGTATGGGCTGTTGTTGTCAGTCTTGGAAGTAATGGAAGTAATGGAAGATGATTGCTAGACTGACCGGCCAGTGGACTGTGATTCAGGATTTCCTGGAATACTGTGCTGACAGCAGAGGTGCTGGGCCTCACTAGACGATAAAAGCAAGGCAGAGTGAATCATTACTGAGTTTAAGGAGCCTCAGGAGGTTCTGAGAACCCACTCTGAAAAACCCACTCCACTCTCTCTATGACCATCCATCCATCCATCCATTACTGTCAATGACAAATGTAAGTGTGTCAGTGTGAATGTCCTCAGTGGTGTTGGAAATGAGAAAGAACATATTTCTATATGGTCTTCAACGGTCTTTCATTATACCACCACTTCTTTGTGGTTTTTATTATTATTATTTTAAAATCTTTCAAACACATCGCTGTAAGTCCTTCAGACCAGGAGCAGAATGGTAGCAGGGAAGGGGTGTGGTCCATCTCACTGTGGGCGTGGTCCACCTCACTGTGGGCGTGGTCCATCTCACTGTGACATTCAGCTCACCAAAAGAAAGTTAAACGAGTTCTGTAGTTTTGAGTGAAACTTAAATGAACTCGATTGATCTAAATAAATAAAGCTACTGAATGGAACTTTTGTCGCTGGGCATTTGTAAATGTCGCTTGGAAACAGCCAGGAATAGAAGCGTTTTTTTTTTTCCTCCTCAATGCCCTTGTCCCAGTGGCTGCAGTGGCACATTGAATTTGGGGTGAGTGAGATTTGTTAGAGGTGGAGAGAGTACCGAATGGAAAAAAAAAACAAAAACAAAAAAACCCAAACTGACATTCAAATAAGTGCTTGTGTGAGTCAGAGGTCATGGTTTCATGCTAATGCCATTTTCAACTCACAGTGCTCCAGCTGGAAACTAATGGCAGAGAAATGGCCTATAAATCACACGTGTTGGCAGAAAAATATTTGACAGAAATACGACTATAGAGAAGGAAAACCTTGCTCTGTATAGAAGTTCACTAGGAATATTATCAAGAACAGCCACAGAATATCTGAGGTCTAAGGAATACATTTAACTATAGAGGGAAAATTCATCCTGCAAAACAGCTGCTTACACTTACAAACTAGTTTTTTTATGTAAAGAATCTGTATGTGACAAACAAAAGGCTAATTTGCTTGTTGCCTCCCCTGCCTCTAAGAGCTTTAAGAGTTTTAGTTATGTAATAATGATTATACCAAAACCGCATAACTTTACAGTGGAGCAGCTCAGTTACATCTGGAGACAGAAAAATGGTGAAGAACAGACCAGTGATGCCCTGCTGAATCAGCTCTGCCAGTTTTGGATTTTAATTTAGTTTTGATTTGCATGGTTGTATGGATTTACATTAATGAAATGATCAGAAAATAACATTGTATTGTTATTTTCCTCCTTGTGTATCATTAAATGACATTCTAAATGATCTCTTCTATTTTTTGTACTGGCTCAATTTTTCACATGAAGCTTGATGTTCAGCTTTTATCCCAGGGAATCTGTCCTCAGAAAAGCCCAGAAACATGTAGCGAGCACCACAGTGACACACCCATTTGCTTCGTGACGGTTTTGGTTTGCATAGCAACCCCCTAAAACAGAACAGAGAATACGTGTGTTTGGCCCCAGAGAGCTCGATGGTCAGTTTGCTGCTCAGGTCTGCGGCCCACAACTGGGCTGCTCGCGGTTGGGCCACCCAACAGCAGCTCAATATCTGCCAGGGAATATTGACTCCTGTCTCACAGAGCACTGTCAGGGTCAGCCAAATCTGTGCAGATCCAAAATATGCTGGAACCCTTCAAACGGGCGGAAGAGGGAAAGCGGATGCGAATTTGAGAGGGAGGTGGGGGGATTGGGGGGGCTAAAAGGACGGAAGGAGAGGAAAGTGTGCTGGCAGAGAGCAGCGTGGGGCAGACTGGGTGCCGCCCAGCTGTGCTTAACACGTCCCTTCTGATTGGCACTCAGACGGCACACATACAGAGGCCATCAGTTTCAGGGACATGTACATACACACATACACACACAAAAACACACACCATCAGGTTTCATCGTTGCGGAAACACACACATACCTACCTGCTGCGATTTCTCTGGCTTCACTGCTTGCTTGCGTGTCTGTGTGCGGATGCGCGTGTGCTGAAGCGTCGCTGAAGCCTGATGCCGTGCGTGTGCATGTTCTCCCGTTACCTAATGACAGCCTCGCCGTGGAGGGACGCGTTGTGCCAACTGGCGGGTGATTTCCTGAAACGACAATCTGTTCCTCAGATACTTTTCCTTGGCTCTCAGAAACCTTTCGCCATCGCTCAGCACGCCGACCGAAATCGGACGGCAAACGTATGTAGTGCGTGATTTTCCATTAGCGAATCTGCAGGGAGGGCCAGGGGAACTCCTATCTCTGTCTTTAACGCAAGCTGTTTCAGGTCAGATAATCATGCTGTTTTAATCCTGCAAAACCTCACTGTTTTAATCCTGTCTCTCTGGAGCTGAGTTTACCATCTGACTCCAGCGTCACTTTGGTGGTGCTCGTGTACATCTGGGCTCATCTGCTCTCCTCTTTTTCGTCGTAATGCATTTCTGAATCACAGCAGGCTGCTGTTTAAAAGTCACCAAAGGCAGTCATGTTTGAGGCTGTTTGTCTGGGCAGTAAGGGTTTATTTGCTTGACAAAGGCATTTCTGTTGGGAACATTTCTAAGATGTTTCTTCTTCTGTGATTGGCTGCTGCTTGCTGCTTCATCTTTCCTTGCAACCACGCACAGTTTCTCTTGTGCTGTGGGCGGGCCTCTGTCCTAACCGTGTCTCACTGACTGTGTTTACATACTTTTACAGTCGTTTATGGTCTGACTAAGGAAGTCCGCTTGTAGTCTGTTTATAGTCCCATAGTTTACGTGTACAATCTGACTCCACAATGGTACGCGCACCCCTCATTATGCAATGACGTTCACCCCGCATGAAAGGTTTGTTCCTTAAAAATTAAACACGTTGCTAGACATTCTGAAACATTCTGACATTCACAGCCTTGCCGCAGCCATAAGACATTTACTGGAAAATTCATTACATTTTAAAATGTCAGTGTTTCTTACACCACTCTAAAAGCAACAATTTCCCAAAGAAGATAAAGTGTAAAGTGTGACCCCTTTTTCTTTGGTTGTGTTTGTGTTCAGCATCAAAAAATCCCAGAATGTCGTCTGATCTAGTCATTTACTTGTCAGAGGCCCAGTCCCTAATGCCTCCCTCTGGCAATCTTGAAGTTCACAAATGCGTGCGCATGGGAGATCCACGAGGACGTAGGGTGTCCCACTACTCGTTCTCCCAATTGAAGGGGTTGCTCACAGGCGCCCTCTATCTGCCCTTAGTGCAACCTTTGGTGGGGACGACGCAGGGCTCAGGAGACCCAAGTTATGTGAGATACAAGCAAGAATCAGAGTGGATCGTTTTGTGTCTGAGAAGAAATGGTAAAGAAGAAAACGTTCAAATGTGAGTTAAATGTAGTTCTCTATTAAATTAGTATTAGTTGTTAAGCAATTGGAAACAGCACCTTTGATAATAATTTCAGGTTATTGTCAGGAACAATACGGTTTGTAAAGTCTTTGAGTTGATCCCAGATGCCCGCTTTTAAACCAAGTGCTCCAGAGGACTTAGACACTGAGGAAGACAGCATTAGGAACCAGTCATGAGTTTCCCCCTCACTCTGACTAAAATGGACCCAGCACTTTTAGATCACTTGGGGGCTAATTTTAGGTCCACTGGTCAGACTCTTCTAATTAGACCGTTTACAGCCAGCTGAGGTCTGAGAACCAAACCTGTGTTCTGATAACTATCTGATAACTATCCCGCAAAACGTCAGAATTAACAAAAACCTCTTTGGAAAAATCACACTTTTTTTCATTTTATTGTAGTAATGTTCACTTTTTAATATTTTACCAAAGTTATATAAAATGTTACATAAAAATAAAAACTCAGTACAAAGTATAAATATAAGTACTTTATAATTTATTGGCCCATGACTTCTGCAGCTCTAAATCCCAAGTCTAGACCAGAACATCAACGTACGATAGCATCAACTACATTAGTTCTACAATATTGCATCATCTGTTTTCCTATAAGGTTTCTCTCTCCTTCAGTCGCACGGTCCGCTGTGAATAACAGGGTAGAGACTGATGCTTGGGGCTTTTTCTGCTTCTCAGGATGATCAGAAACCTGGCGAACAGAGCTAATATGATTTCAGAAATTATTTTTTATTTCCCTCTGCCTGGCGAGGGGTGAAGCAATCAATTGGGGCGACTAGCAACGAACTCCCTCTTTCTCTGTCACACACACGCACGCACGCAGCCACACACATACACGCAGACAAACAAACAAACAAACGTAAAGCGCAGTAAGTTATGGAGAGGATAATAAGTATGCAGGGAAAAGACGACGCTCGCACTGAGGGCCCTGTCGCCGCGCTTTGGAAAATGATTTAATCAGTCATCTGCAGACAGCAGGAAACGCCGTGACAGCGTGATTTATCTCTCCTTCTTCACTCCACCTATTCCCCATCCCACTTTCTCTTTCTCCATTTCTCCACTTGCTCTCGTGTTTGCGTTTTTCTCTCTACCTCCCTCTCTCCCTTCCTTTTGGTTCTTTTAATCGCTTTTCGCTTTTTTTCTCCACCTGCCTGACAGTGAGCAACAACAAAGTGAGGTGGACAGCTCGCACAAGTCGCAACGAGACAAGCGCAACCCGGAAAGCACGCGAACAAACCGCCGAAGCGTAGCCACGGAGACAAAACACGAGCACGAAAACATGAATCGTGAAAACAAATCGACAAAACGTGTCAGGAAAAAAGTCTGCCACGCGAAACGCAAAGCGACTTCAAACTGACAACACAACATTTCAAGTGTCTGAGATGGTGATGCAACGAGCTAATATAAAAAGAGTGAAGGAGAAGGAAACCCGAAGGAGGGGAGTGCGCGGCGGCGTGGTGGGGAAAGGTGAGCAGCGGCGGGGTGGGGGGAGGTGAGAAGGCGACTGGTGAAAAATGAAAAGAGCCTTGTGACATGTGATTTATGTTGCAGTGAAAGGCCTATTCCCGTGATTAGTCACATTCAGCGGTAAATTGGCTCTGAGGTTTAATGATGCGGAACTGAAAGTTGGATATGTGGCACTTCGTCTGAAAAAAGTCGAGAATGTATAGAGACTGAGGCTAATGGCATCGTTCTCACTTTCTTTTTCTCTCCCCTTCAAAAAGTGCTGCAGTTGGCACTATTTTGTTGTATTTTGTCAGGTTTCGTTTTAAATTGTATTACGAAAACAATTCTTGATTCTTCAAATGCATGTGAACCAAATGACTACGGAGGGCCTAAACCAATTTGTATCACAAACGAGGAAAGACTAGTAGCGCGCTAGTGAATTTACAAGTCGTGCATCAAAGTTCTGTGATCGCGAGAAGGTAATGAAGATATTCGGTGATGTCGGGATTGTTTGTGGTTTAATTCTCACGGACAGCTGTGTACCTTAACTCTCACATTCAAATGGAAAACACTACAAATAATCGCAAAAGCACAGCGGTTTCTCCATAAAGTCACTCCATATTAGAGAGGCTATCGTCAGACACTGATACCCCCCCGTTCAGTTGATGAACGTCTTTAGATCGAATGCGCCAACCGTAGACCTGACGTTTACTGGCTCTGAAGCTCAGCATCTGGCCAGGTAAAGTGACGTGTTTTCCGCAAGGTTCAGCAGAGAAGAAATTCTCTTGCGAAACTGCTCGACAAAAGTTGTTTACCTCGCGGTGCAGAGGACAAACAAACCTCTTTACCTCTCATCACTGGATGTATTTATTTATTTTTGAGCTGAAAGTGTTCCATTTCATGAAACACTGCAGAGCAGTCGCTGGTTCTCCACCAGCGGAGATGCTTTGCCTAGGGCTTTGCTTGTTCTAAAATACAAAGCGCACTTGTGAAGCAGGTGCATTTAGACCCAAACGGAGTGCAGGCTGTGCTTTGCCCAGGGGCTGTGCCTAATGTCCCTTAACTGCTGGAGTCAAGAGCCCTTCAGTAAAACCTCTCCATTTTCATACCAAGGTTTACACACACCACCAGCATCGCGCTTGTGCTGGAAACTGCTCTTTCTCTCTCTCTCTCTCTCTCTCTCTCTCTCTCTCTCTGTCACATGCATGCATGAGCGCATCCTCTCCCCTTCCCCTCCTCCACATTCCATGCCTTTCTTATCTGCTTTACATCTTAGTCAAAGAATTACTGGCTTTAGCATCCACTCAGGGCCCTCTTTGTGATTAAGCTGGACAGTTCAGAGGAAATGGATGTGCTGGCGCCTTTCAGCTGGACAGGACTGATGGGAAGAACAGTAATGGAAACGAGGTATTAAACAGGAGGAGGAAATCCTTTCTTGATCAGCATGCTTATGCTCTGTGGGGTTTTTTTGGCCCCACCCTGGGGCTGTGTGGGAAAGCGGATGCATGCGAATCACAGACCCTCTTGCATCCTCTTCTGACAGTTGTGTGTATGTGTGTTTTTGTGTTGTTGTTGGACTGGGGGGGGTTGTTTGGGGATAATGCTGGAAGAGCGAGGAGGCAGCATAATAAGCTTCCAGGTTTGGCCATGATTAGAGGACATAGGGAGATGTTGTTAAGCGTTGGTTCAAGGAATGAAGTTTCAAATGCCAACCCTCTCCGAAGACGCTCGTGACGAGCGTCTGTGGGCCACGCTGCTGACAGGAATAAAATATCACATCCCTAGATCTCAGAATACATAGCACACAGATGGGAAATGTCATAAGACGCTTCATTTCACAAAGGAATTCAGGGACTGGCAGTCGGGAAGCACATTAAAGTAGGAGGACTGATCCAGGATCTCTTCTTTGAGACCATAATAACCACTACCAGGGACGAAATCTAGCGCTGGAACAGCCGTCCTGTAATTAGATAGGCTGCAAATTTAGGCCCGCTGTTCATTGTTAGGGGCGACTCCCTACCGAGGCTGGATGGCGGTGATTACGGAAACACATCCGTTCACATCACCTCTTGCTGATTGTTGGCGTTCCGAGCCTGTGGATAGTTTGAGGCGCATGGAAAATACTCCCTTTCTGATAGACCTTTTCCATCTCACCTCATTTATTAGTTGGAGAATGTTTTCAGTGTGTTTCTCCCACCCACACCCTGCTCCTCTCCTCCTTTCAGCTCCTGGTTGTCATAGTGGCACTGTCAGGATCTTTCTTTCACTTTGATTAGCGTCTTGATTAAAGTAGACGCCGGCGCTCCCTGTGCCTCCACCCAGCCCGTTCCAGAGCCATAAAAAAAGAACTAGTAAAGTCTTTTTTGAGGGATGTGAAGATAGTCTTCGATTGTTTTTTCACAATTTTCCACTCTCTCTTTTGTAAGTTTGTAATGTGTCATATTTTTTGGAGTCCACCCCCCTACCTTTTTCAATGCTAATTAGTGGTGCTATGGATCAAAAGGTGTTTCACTGGGGAATCTAATATAAATACACACTGGACAGACTTTAGACAGGCAGGCAGCCGCTTGGAGTTGTCGTGTTAACAGCACATGTCTCACATAACTTGGGGCGCACACTTCAAAAACAGCTCCAGATCTGAAAATCTGGGAGAACTTTCTGGTTGATGCTTTCCTTCTACCCTCACGTACAACACACTGCTTACTAACGTGCTCCTGGTTTCAGTTTCTCGACTTGCCTTTTTTTTCTGGGAAGGTTCAGAAGAAACAGCAAGAAATGGTTCTGCTTGGTGTTCTGAGACTTCTGGAATAGATGATGAGGAAGGTTCTGGAACAGGGGGGTCCAGTGTGATCATGCTCCAGCAAATCACAGTCCCCAAGATCTGGGTGCATCAGCGAAGGGCGTAAAATTAGTATGGAGGGAGGTCTCCAGAATAAGGGTTAGGAAGCATCACTCTACATGGAAACATGAAGGTCAAACACTCTATCGTATTATCAGAATATGGCCATCCTTATCCAAGACAATTAGCAATTAGTACTATTTCATAAGCAACAACAGAGCAGTTTAAATGTACAGTACAGAATTGTTCAGGTTCTGATTTTGTATCCTATGTTTACTGCTTAGCTTGTAATGTGAGGCAAAATTGAGGGCCCATAGTTTATGGAATTGGAAATGTAACTATGGCAGCATGGCATGTCACTATGGCAGAGTGAGTGGGCCAAAAATATCCTCAGTGCTGAAATTTTCCTTACAGATCTATTTACAGATCCTGTCCAAGAGAAACAGTGTTTATGATGATTTAAGATGGATTGGTTAACACCATAACAATTACATGGAAGAAGAAAGGGGAAATGAACAGGGACAAATAAAAAAAAAACATAAATAGAATGTATGAAATGATATGTTTAGGAATTGTTTATTGAATATGCCCAAAAGAAGCTATAGCAAAAACCACTCAGATTTTTCTACTTTACTAAGAAAATTGCTATCTGTCATGCAGGAATGACAACACTCTTTGAGCTGTAGCAAAATAGCCTCAGCCCTTTGCAGTCCTCTTATCCTTTGCTTTTGAAGAATAGGAATCCAGGCCACATGGAACTCACTGGGTTTTTATTCTGTCCAGGCTGTATGTACACCTTTAGTGAAGACCACTGCTGCCCTTGGTTTCCTGGTTTAGGTTTTTTAGAAGCCAGAACAAAAACATGAACTGGCTGCTGGTCCTTGAGGATTGGGTTGAGAACGAAGGAAACGATCAACCCCGTTTATCTGTACTTTAACCTTCAAGGGCCAAACTGCATATGGCTTATATTACTTTAGCTTTCTGTTAAATCCTGAACTGATCTGATTCAGACATTTGTTCTGATTTGGTCATGTTCTCCTAAACTGTTCATAATTACAGTAGATGCATAGTATCATTCTGATGGTTTTGCCTTCAGAGAGACAGGAGAACAGAATTCCGTGCTAAATATGACTCCAAGGTAACTCCCCAGGTGTCAAAGTTACAGTCACACAGACATTAAATATAATTACACATCTTACCTGTTCTCAAAGTCAGCACTACTTTTGTCTCGTTAACAAGAAAAAAATGCTTTCACATTTCACTTTGCCCTCACTAACCCATCTGAAACTTTTGAAACTTCTTTGAGTCTTCTTCCTTTGCAAAGGTCAGCTAAGAATGAAGGTGTTATTTCCCAGACAACTTTGGCAAACTTTCAATTCTAGTTAAATGGAAATAATTGGAAATCATTAGGGTTGTTAAAGAATCGGAGATACTCATCTTGGCCTGATGTTTTGGCATCTAATAGTTCAGTTAACAAAAAACGACTCTTTTTAAGTCAGTGGCCCAGTAGAGGAACTGCTGCTCACTTGATTTAACTAATGACATTGTTTTATGATCTACAAAAAGTTGAAACTTGCCTGAGTTAAAGTGCGGTGAAGTTTCTGGAATACTCTTGTTATTTTCATTAGAATGCATTTGCCACCATCTCTGTCTTTCCTTATTTTCTGCCTTTTTTTCCCTCTTGGTTTATGCTCCATTGGAAGATGAATGGAACCTTTCCATTTTTCCACAGTGAGAGGAGGAAATGAAGGAGGGAGAAGTGTTGCACTGAAATCACAGCCCCCATTACAGCAATTATACGTCCTTTTGAAATATGAAAATGACTGCAGATGGCATTGTTCACTTTTCACTGGTGCAATTAAATTAAGCTACTTTAAAAAAAAACAGTTTCATTTAATGTTCTGCCTTTTGGGAAATGGAGAAAGAGAGTTAGAGAGACAGACAGACAAAAACAGACTGGGCCTCTTAGAAAAACAATGACTAAACTCATCACTGTCATTAGTGTGGCCAGATGACCTCAACTGTGTTGTCTGTTTATGAAAAATGAAAAACACAATGCTCTCTCTCTCTCTCTACTTTTTCATATCTTTATGTACATTACATGGCTTGGAGTGTGGCAAAGAGCTGTCCCACATTTGTCACCACAGTCAGGGTCATGTGGGTACTTGGTGGGTCATGTATAGGGTACTTGGTGGGTCATGTATAGGGTACTTGGTGGGTCATGTATAGGGTACTTGGTGAGTCATGTATAGGGTACATGGTGGGTCATGTATAGGGTACACGGTGGGTCATGTATAGGGTACTTGGTGGGTCATGTATAGGGTACATGGTGGGTTATGTATAGGGTACATGGTGGGTCATGTATAGGGTACTTGGTGTACGTGGTGTACTTGGTAGACTTTGATCAAGTTATTTGAAAGGAACCACATGTGAAGGTAAAGGAAAGATTTGAACTGGATTTCAACTGGATTTGAACTATAATGAAATGAACTAGAGTGGAAGGCAGAAAGATTGTTGCCACTCCTCAAACACAGATGTGCACATCATGCCTCATGTTTCTGGACTGTGTCTTCACTCTTCTGAAGGCCTGGGATCATCTACTGTATGATGAACCTCAAAAGCTGGACTAATTGGAAATTTACGTTAAAGGCGAGAGGTGAAAAGGATTTTTAATCCATTGAGAAAAGCTTCCTTCGAGGTAAAGAAAGTCTCAAGAGAGGGATCAAAGGCAAAGTTCTGTGTTATGGAACTTTAATTACAGCCAGCACACAGGGATATTACCCTTTCTGAGCACAGAGAATCAATCTGGCTGCTGCCTGTCTTGGACTGTGCTGATCTTACCATGGCACTGATATCCCACATAGGAAACTAGCAGGACTGCACTAGCAGGGATGTGCTCATATAGACATTTGTTTAGTTATCTGTTTGTTAAAGTTCTTTTGTCAGAGGCTTGATGCCTGTAGAAGAGAAGACAGCCTTTTATTCATACTGAGCAAAGTTCATGATGTTCTGTTTAAAAGCATAACAAGAAAAAAATAACAGTAAAAACATAACTCGACAGGTGATTATTTCTCATTGTTTCTCCTTTTTTCTTTCTGCATCTCTCTCTCTCTCTCTCTCTCTCTCTGTTTGTCTCTTCTAATTCTAAATTGAGCATAAATCACCATGATAGCAGACAAAAACCCATCTGTTGTGATGAATAAACACTGCCGTCTCATCCATGTGCCCCTGCAGGGGGCGCCGTGGACGATGCAGAAAGGGGGATGGGAAGAGAACAGGAGCACCATGCACCATGTGCTGGAAGGTTAGCAGGGGCCAGCTGCTCTGATGTGTGCTAAACAGTCTCCCACGGTGATCTGCCAGGGGGATGAGCTAACTGCACCTGTGGTGGTGGTGGGGTTGGGGGGTGGGGGAGGGTGGGGGTGTGGGTCACAGCAAAATCACGCTTCACGGTAGGCTTAGTAAACTCCGCACCAGTGCACAGCATTGTAATTCTGAATGACCTTTCCAGCGGGGGTGGAGCTTATAGGGCAGTGAGTTAGCAGTGCAGGACGGAGGCTGTGATGTAGGCGGCGGTTTATACAATACTCAAAAGAGAGAAAAAACCACTTAATCATCACAGTATAGCACCAAGTCAGTTAAACATCAGTGATATCAATGTGTCCAGTTAGGAAGGGTAAGTGATTGTGAATTAGTTTCACCTTCTTTGTTGCAAATGAACGTGACCACAGGCCACTGGAGAGGCAGCAGCAAAACAACACCCCACACAAAGGGAATTGGTTTTGCAGGTGGTGGTTGCAGACAATTACACTCTCTTTAACCTCCCTGACTGATTCTCCTCTACATATTATTATTTTGTGTTTTGCTAGTGTCTTTGTCACTACCCGTAGAATGAGGCGGTACCTGCCGTTCATTCAGGGAACGCAGGTCGTCCAGCTCTTCCAGGAAGATAGCTCCATGCTGGACATGGACGGGATAACAGGTCATGGGCCATTGCACACAGAGAGCTGGACAGGATCATACTAGGGCGTCAACTCAGCAGCAGGACCGTTATTTGCTTCTCTTTTCGAAAAAGGAACAGGAGGAGCCCTGCCAGAGCCAAGATATCCTCCAGCGGGCTAGTGGTGTGCAAATCTCTGTCAGAAACAGACTCCTTGAGGGTAGAATGAGGGTCCAACATCCTCTAGCGGGACCTGCACTCACAACCCATCACCGGGCAGCTTGATTGGTATTTGCCAAAGAACACAGTGGTTCCTGGATGATGAAGACATTGATGCCATTGGCTGGGCCTTACATTCCCCAGCCCTGAATCCAACTGGGAGCCTCTGGGATGTTATGTGTCAGTGTATCTGACACTGGCAAGTAGCACCATGAACTGTCTATGAGCTTCCACTGTTGCCCTGATCCAGGTCTGAGAGGAGATCATCCAGGACACCATCTGCCATCTACAGGCATGTGGGAACCATACACACTGAGTCACATTAGGAGTTGCTGTGATGAAATGCTTGCACACTTCATCAATCTGTGATTTCAGTTTTTTACTGTGATTTTCCTTGTGATTTTGAATCCAGGCCTTTTTGAATCCTTTTATCGTCCTTATGTCATTTTGTTCTCAACCAAGTAATTTATCAGTAAACTTTTCTCTTTTTTTTGCAGTGTATTCATATTTATTTAATTTATTTATATTATAATAATGTGACCTTGGTGAACTTATTAATCAGCCAAGATAAAGTTTGGTATATAAATGTGTGTTTTTTTTTTAAGGTATTTCACTGCTTTTTTCTATGTTTTTGTTAATTTATATGGAGTTTCAGTGATATGATCAAGGTATTTGCAAACACCTCTATCATGGGTTCTATTCCCACAGAGCACATGACAAGTGTGTATGTTGCTGTGGTTTAAGGCACCTGCTAAACACTGAAATGTATATAGGAAAATCAAGCACAACAATGTATTTTTCAGTGAACTATTTCTTTAAGCATACAGCATGACTCATTAATTTGCATTCTTGGAGTCATTACTTGTGCTGCAGGCCTGTGTTGTAAATAAACAGGAGCTGAACACACTGTTCTGTAGTTCTATTGTGCTATTATTTCCGGCACATGCCTATGTGACATGGTTTGCAGTTCTGTAGCCTTAGCTCTGAAAAATTCAGTGGCTGAACCTGGGACATTTCAGTGCACTACAACTCGAAATGACCCAGAGAGGAGTCCAAATTAATCTCTTTCATGTTTTTGTGCTTTTTACTTCTCATCTCGCCTCTCTCTCTCTCTCTCCTCTCTCACTCTCCTCTCTCTCTTTCTCTCTCTCTCTTCACTATTGAGTTAGAAAGCCCAATATTAAACTCTGAGTGAGAGGGAGGAGGAGAGCAGGAGGCTCGAGACCGAGTTTATTCTGAAACATCTGCTAATTATCGGCACTCTCCATCTCACTCAGTCTGTTTGATCTTATGCCTTGCAGTGGAGGAGTACTCCACGGTCCACGCCCCTGCTGCAGTGTGTGTGTGTGTGTGTGTGTGTGTGTGTGTGTGCGTGCATGTGCACCGGTAAGTAGATGTGTGATTAGGCCCCTCAAATGGAATCCTCCCCAGTCCCAATCTCGTATCGAAGGCAACAGCCTTCCACACTATCTGAGAATTCATACTTAGATCACCAAAAAAGTTAAATAAAGTAAAATTTCTCAGTGGCAACAGCAGGGTGTGTGTTTCCGTGAAATGCAGTCAGACACTGTCACGTTTGCACATGCAGTCCAGATATTTCACTGCTTGTTACTTCTTCTCCTCACCTTTGATCATTTCTTTCTATCTCTTTTATTTCTATACAGACTCCATGTCTCATTATTCGTAAAAGCTTTCCTTTAATAAAAACGCCTTGCGGGATTATATTTACGTGCTTTGGCACATGCATCGCTGTGTGACGTTTGTGTTAGCCGTCTTCTAAACCTTCATCAGTGGTCAGTTTTTGACCACAGGACTAGTGCTGTTGTGAATGTCTCTTTTAAACTACTAGCTCAACACTCTCAAACATTACGCCGTTATGTCAAGGTGTCAAAGGTTAATGCTGTGTTGAGGATGGCCAACTACCCAGAAATATTCATATAACAATAATAATAATAATAATTATTATTATTATAATTGTAAAAAAAAAAAAAAAAATTCTGGTCCTGAGGTCAGAAACTGTC
>JAOYMR010000027.1:10781492-10795134 GCA_025802075.1 Tenebrosternarchus preto
CGCCGGGCCCCCCCGCCCCCCCCCCCCCCCCCCCCCCCCCCCCCCCCCCCCGCGGGGGGCCGGCGGGGGCGCGGGGGGGGGGGGCGGGGCCCCCCCCCCGGGGGGCACAGACGCATTTTAAACACAAACATACACGCCACATATCCTCCCCTCAATCCCAGGGTTCTCCTTCTCTTAGCCCTCTCTCTTTGACTCCTCTCTCTTTGACTCTCACTTGCTGTCATTATTTCTGTCATTATTCGATCCTTTTGATGTGAGGCTTCTTGGTTCTCTTTAGCTTGTATTACTGCTGTTATCTCCAGCCTTCTCCATGGCTCTGTAGACCCCCTCCTCCACACCCCCACCTCTCTGGTGTCCTCCACACCAGGGCTTCATTGCTGGAGGAATCTCTGATGTGATCAGACTGCTTTGGACTTCAGATTATACCGGCAATCTTCCCTAAGTAAAAATGGATTTTTTTTTCCCTCTTTTCCCTTCAGACAGTCCATTTGCTTCATGTCACTGAATTACACTACAACCCCCAGTACTCCACACAACATGGCCGTGGGATTTCCCATCCTTTCTGTATCAAGTAAAAACATACCTGTGTATTATACGATTAGACTACTGCTGCAAGTTCACTCCTCTGGCTGACGCTGAAGGGATTCAGAGTGGGGTTTTGGCGAGGCAAATCCTGCCTGTTCACAAACATCCAGACCACTGTTGTTTCAGAAGATGACAGCTTGTCAGTTTAAGTGTTTTGCTACCTTGTGGGACGTGTGTTTTTGCATGTATACGCGCCTGTCTTTTAATGAGTTTGTGTGTGAGGTGCCTGAGAGGATAAGGGCATTGAGGTTCTTTGATGTGAAGCGTGTGTGTATGTGTGTGTGTGTGTGTGTGTGTGTGTGTGTGTGTGTGTGTGTTGGAGAGGAGATCTGGAGCAGGAGATTGCATGAAGGTGCACTAAGAAGCTTTGTGTCTGGGCTTTGATCCACACAGACGATGAGCTCCAGTAACCGTGTTCGCCCATGTTGACGTGCTGAATAATTTAGGATCCAGTCCCTGTGCTGCTCTGGATGCAGTCACTCTGAGGCATTTGTCAACCGCCCTGCTATCTGCAGCTACACACATACAGAATCCAGGCAGATACCACAACCTTTATGCCATCAGACAGACAGACAGGCAGGCAGGCAGGCAGACAGGTAGACACAGACAGAACCTGCAGTCATGTGACAGTGGTAGGTTTCTCCCTGGTGATCTGTACTACGCCAAAACACATTTATAGAAGATGATAAAAGAAAATACAAGTTGTTTGGCACTGCAGACAGATGTAAAGTGGCTGGACGTAATATTTCATTACCGCGCAGTGAAAGAACCCCTCTGGGCAGTGATCGGAACTTCGGAAGCCTCTGTCTGGAAAACAGGAGTTTCAGTTCCGTCTGGGTTTGAAAACTTTGTTAGAAGGACCATCACTGACCTGTTCACACAGCATCTAATCGCACCACTTTATGAATCAGTTTAACCCATTCAGTTATTCTCAGCCATGGCTGGGGGGGACTGTGGGTGAGGTGGGGAGGTGAGTGTGATGGGTAGGGGGGGCATCTGCTTGCTGCTCATTATTAAATACTTTCCACTTTTCTTCCGCCCACGTGCAGGCCGCCTTGTCGAAGGACGAACGAACAGCTTTGTGTGTTGTTAAAAATACATCTCCTCTTCTCTTCTGCTTCAGTGAGTCCTCCTCAACCCTGCTAAACGCCCTGAGGATAGACTCCACCACTCCCATGGCTATTTATTAAACATTAAGCAGGCCCTTCGCTTTTTATAGTAGCGCACTCATACACACACACACACACACACACACGCACGTATGCCCACACGTGCATGTTCACGGATGAGCTGGAGCCAGCACTTCCTGAGCAAAAGAGAGAAAGAGAGGGAGCGAGAGAAAGAAAAAGAGAGAGAAAGAAAGAAAGAAAGGAAGAAAGAGACAGAAAGAGAGAGGGAGAGATCGAGAATCCTTCCTTGAACAGTCCTCTGTGATTGGGGGTTATAAAATATAGATGAACCTGAAACCCATATCTGCAGGCTCTCCCACTCCCACTCTCTCTCTCTCTCTCTCTCTCTCTCTCTCTCTCTCCTTCCCTCTCTGTCTCTCTCCCTGTCTCAGAGAATGGGAGACAAACTGGGGATTCCCTCCCTGGTGTGCTTGAGAACTTTTTAAACTTGTACTGTATCTCCCATCTGTCTCTTAGCTGTTTCCGTGTTTTTTTGTCTGTTGAATTCTTCCTGTGATAATCTTTTCTTCTCTGTTTTTCTCTCTGTTTCTCTCTCTCTGCAATTTCCCTCAGGATCAATAAAGTTCTATCTGTCTGTGTGCCTCGTTCTCTCTCTCTCTCTGCTACTCTCTCAATCTCATTTATACTGATATGACAGGATGCTTCATGGAAATGATGGACAGAATCTCTCACATTTTAGATGTAGAAATGATAGCCAGACACACACACACACACACACACACACACACACACACACACACTTGGGGATTGGGGTCTATGTGGGCACTGAAAGCAGTGTTGATCAAGAACAGACAGGCAGCAGGACTGGATGGAGGCATCCCCACCCCTTCTCCACCTGATTGACCTACACCTCCCTTTACTCACATCTGGACGCTGACCTCTGGCTTTTTTCCCGTGCATTCATTAACTCTCCACCAATCAGATTGTGAGTTTCCAGAGCTCTGGAATGAAAGCGTGTTAATGTGGGAGGCAGATCTTAACCAGCACACCCGAGCCAGGGACCAGCCTGTCACTCCATTTCTGACCTGTAGGGGGAGTGTGTGCTAAGCCTCCTTGGCTAGCTCTGCTGGACACGGCAGGAATGAGGGCTCCCTCAGGGTGAGAGCGCTTGCTTTCTGCTGAGATGTGTACGATGCTGCTTTGATGGTTTGCATCAAGAGACCGTGTGTGTGTGAAAGCACGCGTGTGCACCCGTGGGCGTGTGTGTGTGTGTATGTTCTGTTTTGCATCATCCATCAAAGCACACCACCTCTATGGTGGGAACAGGACCCTTACCATGATGTTCCACCTCTGGCTTGAGTCTAGCATTGCTTCAGTATTGCTTTTCTCTCTTTTTTTGTGATACACTGTGAATATTTTGAGTTTTCATCTTGTCACCAACCCCTTTGCCCTAATATTATATGGAGGAGGTAATATTATTTTTCTCACACACCAGTCCTTCTCTGACAGGAAATGCTTGATGCTTCTTGCCAGCTGCCCATGACATCTTGGGACTTTTGTTCAGCATCCAAACAACCTAATCATGGTTTCTAGCCTTGGTCAATAACTTTTTTTTACTTCTAATCTTCCTATAAAGTCATTCTGAGTGTATTTGAACGCTCCACACCAACCATCGTTGGAATTTTATTTTGGGACACGTCACCCTGGTAGAAGAGACGTTAGGAAGGAGCCTGATTTCTGAGGTAAACCGGTCTGGACTCAGACAGAGGCTGCTTGGGTTAGTCCTCCCTACGGAAAGCGGGCGGCTGAACCTGGACATCGCTGTGACACACGGACGAGCTATTAATTTGGTCCTGTCCTACAGGGTTCATTTGAACCCGTTTGAGGTCGTGTGGGAGGAGTCAGTCTAGCAGTTTTTTCTATAAGGACATCATTTTATTTCTTCATTTGACTGCTACTTGGAATATGACCAGTAATCGCCAGAAAATAACGGTTAAAATAATCTTTATGAAATATTTTTGTGCTGTAATGCAATAATTCTGTAAGGAGATCCTGATTATAGTGTTAAAATATGCTCTTAATACTCTGTTGTTATTTTGACGTTTGTTGAACACACATGATAATCACACTTATTGTGCAGGACTGAGTCTGTAAGCAAACAGCACATGAAAGTTCTCTAAAACGGTCTGCAATGGAGCTAAAATGGGCTCTGAAATGAGTTGATTAGGAAAGCTGTTGCCTTTCATCTGTGATTCACCGGCCTTGACTAACAAGAACAGACACATTTGTGCAGGGCGCAGACGTGAAGTACTCCACCCACAATGCCACGTTGGATCCAAGCTCTGGTGTGTGACGGACCAAAATCCATCATGCAAAAGCACGTGTTCTCGCTCACCTCGACACTGTCGGAATCGCTCTCCAGAAACCAAACGTTCTTCCTTCTCTCTCTCTCTCTCTCTCTTTCTATCACTCTCTCCTTCCCACTCATTACTTTTCTCACTTCCTCTGTCTCTCTCCTCCTCCTCCTCTCTTCTTTCGCCTGCTCTCCTATTTCTCCCTTTCTCTCTCCCACTCGCTCTCTCTGTTTCTGTTTCTCTAGTCTCATTCCGTCACCCCTGTCTTAACTGTCACATTACTGTTACGCTTATGTAACTCTTAATTCATGTTTACCCTCTAATGATTAGCCAGTCCTTTTCCTCGGGAGAAAAGCAGCATATCGTACCACTGTGGGTCATGAACACATCCTCAGCGGTGTGGAATTACTGCTCCTGATGCAGGGCAGCTGGTGGGAGGGCCGTGGGATTAGATTTTCACGCCAGCACGCCTTGTGCTGGGCAGGGGTGGAGCTGGGCGTGTGGTTATTGGCGGCCGGCAAACGCACTTAATCTTGGATGCGGCACAGACGGGCAGACGGCTCTGGTCACGGCGCCTGGAGCAGAACCAGCCCGTGAAGCCTCCTCCTCCACTCACTTATCTCTTCTCCTCCCATTTTTTCCTACTCCTCTTTTCTCCTTTTCTCTCCCCTTCTCCTCTCTTTTACCACCTCCGCCTTTCTCCTCCCGCCGTAACGAAGCCGTCATGGCAGATCAAGGTGTGTAAACATAGCAGTTTCGCTCTGGCCTGCTTCTGACGTGGGAGACGGCGGCGAGTGTCTGGTCACTGCCAAGACGGTCATCGCTGGAGGACCAGCTGGGGGGGTGGGGTTAGTATGGACGGAGCGCTCGGGCAGGATATGGGTGTGCATACAGAGTACACAAGTGTACACACACGTTTTAATGCCCGCCGGTGGCTGTGAATGCTGGCATCCACCTGGATTAAAGCCAAATGAAACCCTGCGCTGATGGTCGTGAGCCGCGGGTGATTGGTTGGAGAACAGATGGAACAGAGAGGGTGGAGTCCGTTCAGGCCCCCGGCAGCACTGATCTTACCTGTTTGTGCGCATGGTCGTACGAGTTGATGTGGTTATCGAACTCCTGGTGTCTGTGGTACTGTTTACTACACAGTTCACAGTAGAAGTTCGCCTTCAGGTCCTCTAGTGCTCTGGGTATGGATGTTTCCTTTTCAGCATAGTCCTACAGGGAGAGAGAGAGAGAGAGAGAGAGAGAGAGAGGGGGGGGCAGAGAGAGGGAGAGAGAGACAGAGAGAGAGGGAGAGAGACAGAGAGAGATATACAGAGAGATGTTTATTGATTTGTTCATTACAGAACTTTGACTGAAATCATTTCGAGTGAAGATTTTGGGTGAACGTTTTACATGGGATGTGATCGAATGATTTATGAACTGCAACCTGATGTTTACACGCATTTAACCGTAACAGATGTGCAACATGCACACATACAGCTTGACTGAACTGAATAATCGTATCCTGTAAGTAGTGGTGGTGAACTAAATGGTTCCCAATCTGCCATAAAACCGCAAGAAGAAGACATGAGAAACGAAACGTGAAAATGGAGGTTATGATGTAAGAATATGAGTTCCTTGACCTCCACAAAGGTCCAGCAGAGCTTGGAAGCTGCGCTCCTATGTCCAGGCGGAGAACGTACACCGACAGCCATTTGCTGCCACAAGGTAATCGGGTTTAAATCGTTTACATGAGTGCAATTTTTCTGTTGACTGGTTTATGAATGATTTAACCTACCCCACATCAGCCGAGTGAAATTCCAGTTGCTTTGGGCTTTTTTAAAAAATTGATTGAGGTGTTTTCATGGAGCATTTTGATTTGGTTTGGCTTTTTGGAAATCAAATTTTCTGTGTGTGTGTGTGTGTGTACGTGGGTGTTTATGTGTGTGTGCGTGAAAAGAGGAGTATATAGCAGCTGATGTGGTTGAGGTGCAAACACAGAAGACACCCAGCGGGAGATAAAACACTCCATCTCAGGGGGATCCAAATGGAACAACAGCAAATTCCACGTGGACACAAAGAGCAGAGGGGCACTTAGCAGCAGCCCCTCCCCCGACGGCTGAGCTGGTCACGGAGCGGGGGGGGTTGGGGGGGGAGGCCTTCGTCACCTGGGTGTCGCCGGTCTTCCTCTACTTCCTGTTTACTGATAGGCAAAGGCAAGCAGGTATTCTCTGGAATTAGCAGTCCAGGGAATGGCCTAATTCAGTGTTTCCCAACCCAGTCCTGGGGGCACACGAGCCAGTTCCATGTTTTTGCTCTGCCCAGGTTCCCAATATATTAGGTTGGAGCAAAAACATTGAATCGGCTGGAGTGCCCGGAGGACTTGGAAAACACTGGCCTAATTAAATGTTAAGTAATTAAATGTGCAAATACACAGGGAGGAACAGGGAGGAAAACGGGAGAGGCCGTCTCTGCCAGTAGGCCTGACGAAGCCTGGTATCACATGAGCGGCTGGACCCTCAGACTGCGATTAAAACTGAGGCAGGAACTGCAAGCAGTTCAAGCAGACCAAAAGCACTTTATTTTTCAGATTTTCAGTTCTTTTTATTTATTTTTTTTCTGTTTTTAGAAAGTTTTTGTAGCTTTCAAACTTTTTCCTATAAGAAAAGCTGCCATTGTTTTTATCCGTTTTGAACATAATGTTTGATATATTCTATATGTGGTTATACATCATGTGGTGTCTGCAGCACCATTACTTTTATAATCATATGCAAATTGCCAGTGATTAAACTCAGAATTGCACTCTTAGTGCAATTGGAAATGCTCTTAAGAGTGTAATATTGACAATTTTCTCCTTGAAAAACTATCTAATGTTCAATCTCTTGTGCTGTTTTTTAAAATTACCAATGCTTTCATACCAATAAAGCACCTTTAATTAAATTAAAAGAAAGATAGATCAATAGATTAACGTTAAATACTTTTTAAAACTTTTAATTCCAGTCTTACCTGACTCCACATCTCTGGAGAAATAAGAGAAAATAGAGAACAATATATCCAGTTTTGCTCTGTGCTGTTTTTTTTTTTTTTTTTTTAAATGTGTGTTTTTAAATTATTACAGGGATAAAGTACACACTTTGGTACTCTAATTAGTACCATATAGTAATACACATTATTAATAACAGGCAAAGCATACAGCATTCTTTCATATAATGATACCATTAACGGTGGGAGAGAGTAAAGAGGGTCTCAAGGAAAGTAGCTCACAACCTGTCATTACCAACTCAATTCTCACCAGACAACCACATATAGTAACTCTAATACAGTTACCATGACAACAAGGTAGGGTCTACGAATCAGAGGTTGAACTTGGAATAAAAGTGCATGCAGAGGAAATGCTGTCTGTTACTACACATTTTGCAGTAAAAAGGTGGCAGATGTGAAGTTAACTGATTTTTTTTTTTGAACAATCAGCAATCAAGTGGGGTGATTTTTTTTCTTTTGCCTGCAGTTAAGCGCGATTCCAATTTCCGACAAACCTGGGTGGAGAGACTGAGGGAGAAATACAAACCCTATCTCGACATGACACACGGAGCGATAGGGGAGAATTTACAGATGTAATCGCACACGCATGTGGGCCCAAGCGCACACACACACCCCCACACGTAGGTGGAGACCTCGCTGTGATGTGAACCCCTGCTATGCGGAATTCACTCAAACCCCAGCTTGTCCTCCTATCAACTGAGCTTTCTAAAGATTTTCCTCACCTCAGAGACTCAACCAGCACACACACACACACACACACACACACACACACACACACATGCACACAAAACCACTACCACATTCAAATGTATGCACAGAAATGCAAGAACACATGCATATTGCACACACACACACACACACACACACACACACAAAACACACACATCACATGCACACGCAATTTTCTTGTTAAACCTAAAATAATCGGTAAAGAGGAAGGCTGCCAACGCCGTCGTTTCTACTGCGGCACACGAGTCGTAATCGAGACGCACTTCAAAGCAAAAGGTCGATAAGCTCTCTGACAAGCCCCGCCCCCCTCTACCTCCCACGCCCCCATAAATAACGAAACCACTACTGAACACTGCATGCTCAGAGACAGTGAGAGAAGGAGGGACAGAGAGAGAGAGAGAGGGAGGGAGAGAAAGAAGAAAAGCAGGAGAAAAAGGGGGGATATGCACTGTACTGGCAACATCACTGCTCTGGAAATAATTTGGCAACAAAATATGATTTTGTTTTTTTTTTCAGTAAAGCTCATTTAAATGGAAGGGTTTCCAGTTTTCTAAGAGTTTTTTTTTTTTTTCTCAACACCTCATCCCACCATTGTGAAGACTCCCAGAAGTTGCTTAATGGAGTGAACTCAGTTGATGGACTCGATGATAAGGTGATGGAGATACAACAAGGGAATCCTGTTACATGAAATTAGAATCGCTAAACTAAGCTTTTGAAACAATGTCAAATGGGCCATCACTTTGTTCAGTGATTAAAAGCAGAGGTTGGATATAATGGAGTTGGAAAAAGAAGTCTGTTAAAGCAACGAAAAAAAAAAAAAAAATCTACCTGTAATTAGTCATTTTATCAGAAATGACCATAATGTCCGTTAAAGGAAATAGTGAAATTTCACATTCTGACTGCAAAGGTTTGTCCCTGAAGGCTGATGTCCTGTGAGCCAATGAACAGGCTTGTAATTCCAGCACATCAACATGTGTGTCCCGAAACCCATTATCCTGTATAATTGCCTGGGAAACACACTCTGGCCCCTCTCCTTCTGCCACCACCCCTCCTCAATCAAGGCTCTGTATGTTAGCCCCAAAGATGAGTGGTGTGCAGGGATCGTCATGGTGATGGTGGTGGTAGATGGGCACATGCATCTGTCACTCCATCACTCCCATAATTCCCCACCTGCCCCCTGTCTGTCCAGTCTCAAAAACAACAGATGTTAACTCTTAATTGCTTCTGGATACTCCATGCATCAGAAGTAGTTAGCAGCGTTCAGCACCTTTGTCAGGCTTCCTAATGACTTTTCTGCAAATTCATGGCTTGGAGAACATAGTGAAATGTGTGCAGGCCTGCAGATTTTGATCAACCTGAGTCATTTTGTTCTATATGAACTTGTTTGTGTGACGTAACTTTAAGGCTGGCGCCCCCTTAAAAACACCAGTGTTGTTCCACAGGCACTGATACGCGTGTCGCTTTTGATAAAAAATATCTTTGGCATCTTTGGCAACTTTGGTAGCTGGAAATATTCAGAGTGCTACAGTTTGTTCCAGCATTAACGAAATTTTGTTCGGCTTCAACAGGTTTAAATTATCTACCAATCTCTAATCTTCCCTTTACTGCTACATTTGCTGGAAAAGATTGTTGTGACTCAGTTATTGTTTCACTTAGCATAACATAACCTGTTTGAACAGTTCCATTAGACTTAGACAATGTCATAGCACTGAAACCGAGGTTCCAAACGATCTGCTAGTTGCATCAGATTCTGCCACAATGAGTGTTCTTCAATAGGAAATGTGCTATGCCTCAGTCTCTCATAACGTATTTACTGCTCTGCTTTCTAATACTGGTGTTTGTGGTACTATACCATCTTGAATAAATTCAAATCTTACTTATAGGAAACAGTATGTCACTATTAAACAATATCTGTTCTCAGATCTGTTCTCGAGCCTTTCGTTTTCATAATATATATGTATATATACATATCTATATATCCTCCTACTTGGACATATAATTTATCAATATGGTATCTGTTCTCACTGCTGTGCTGATGCACACACTTATACTAGTCCTTCTTTGCCTTTGTTCTTTCTACCATAACTGCATGTATCAGCAGTATTAAGTCCTAGATGAGTTTAAATGTTCTTAAACTCCGTACCGATAAGACCGATGTACTAATAGTTGCTCCAGAACCTTGACCTGGTGCTCACTCTGATTTAACTCTTGATACAGCTGTTGTTCGGGTAAAAGCTCACCAACTGTTTTAAATCTTGGGGTGTTATTGATTCCTCGTTCCTCAACTTTTGAATGACATAGTAACTCACACAAACGTCTTTTATTATCTTCAGAATATCTCCAGACTCCGACATATACACAGGAATAATGATGCTGAATCACTGGTTCAGACGAGTCCACGTCTGGGTTATCGCAGTGCCCTCTTTGATGGTATTCTGTCAAGCTCTTTTCTCACAGTGAATACCAAATTCTGCAGCTACACTTCTAAACACCAAAATTCTACCCACAACACACCTGTTTTTTTTTTTTTACAAATTACATTGGTTACCTATTTCCTATTGTATTCAATATATGTTAATACTCTTTACTTTTAAAGGCTTAAATGGACTTTCTCCTTCACCTATAGCAGAACGTCCCTGTACTCCAGCTTGTGCACTCAGATCTTCTTGTACAGAATTGCTTATAATCGTTTAGACTTACCAAGGTTGAGACTCTCCTCATTTGGCAGTAGGGCGTTCAGTGTTAAAGCTCCTAAAGTCTGGAATTCACTTCCTCAAAATTTAGGTGAGATTGTTTCTATGACAGAATTCAGAACACAATGCTTTTTCTTTCATTTGATTTTGACTCTTGCTTTATTTGTATTGATTTATCGTCCTGCTGATTGTTATTTGTTGTTATCTGTTATGTGTTTATGACTATGTGAAACGAGTGTGAGAAAGACTGCATAAATAAAAACTTTTACTACTATTGGCATTTGTAATGATTTTGCCTGAGCCGAGGATCAAACCTCAGTCTTTGACATCAAGACAACCCTACAGAAGACGACCCTACCAATGACTGGAAAAGGCTGGGCTGAAAGACAGTACAGAGGCATTAACCATGGCAGCACAAGATCAAGCACTAAACACCAGATCAATCAAACGGGTGTATCTCACCAGGCGAGATGCAGACTGTGCAAAGGAGACTCTGAGATAGCCCAGTACCTAGTAGCAGGAAGCAAGAAACTGGCAGGGAAAGCAAATACACCAAGAAACTCAAAGAGGCAGGGCTCACATATGCAGCATGTATGAGCCAGACACCAGATCAGTCCCAAGTGCTGGAAACATCCAGAGCAAGAAATATGGAAAACTGGAGAAATACCAAGGAAGAAACAAAAAGTTGAACCTTAACACCAAGGTTGTTACCGTAGTGATACAGAGGCTTCACCCCTAAGCTGGAGGAGTGGCTCCAACAGATCCCAGGAATGATGATGTCAATCTCAGTTCAGAAGACCGCAATCCCTGGAACATCTAAACTACTGCAGCACACCCTCACACTTGCAGGCTTCCTGGAGAAGCTTGAGTGTGAGGAAGCAGCTATGACCAACCACATTATTGCTGAGCCAAATAACACATGTAAATTAAAAACGAGGGTTATAACACTAATAAAATGACTGTTACCTAATATCTGCAAACTTTTATTCCTTGGCCTCACAGGTCCAACCCTGCAGGTTATAACAGGACGCTGTCAATGTGTCCTGTTGGCAGGACTTCACTCCTCTCTCCGAATGTCCATGGCAGGTTAATCATTGTTAGCGCACTCCTGAAACTCCTGAAACTGTCAGGAGAAGCTGAAAAAGTTTTCTTATAAATATATTTCTAATTGAATCAAATTTTGGGTTGAATTGGGAAGTTCAGCTCTGTCTCAGGTACTACCAAGCACCAGTGAGACTTCGTGCTGGTGTCTCTGGACAGACAGGTCTGGAGGGCCTGGTGTCTGTGCACCATCAGTGTTTCTGCAGGTTTTCTACCACTTACTGGAGCAAGTTACTTGTGCATTTGCATTTCAGTGCCAAATAATTTCTTTTGGACCTTGTTTATGTTGTTTTTCCGAAAGATGACACCTTCTTACTTTTTTCAACGTTTCTTATTTGTTTCAGTGCTGATTTTTGAAGCTAACACTATATTTTGGTAGCAAGCACATATTTAAATGCAAAAGACTGTAAATTTAAGCAGCGTAGATGGAAAGAGCAAAAACAATGGATCACTAAAGCACACCACTGACAAGAAAGTTAATTACAAACTAAGATCCCCTTTGCTCTTTGTATCTATAGGTGTGTATGTGTGTGTGTGTGTGTGTGTGTGTGCCACAAACAGACACATACACACATGCATGCAGACTAATTACATTTGGAACGGGTATTGAATGTCATCTCCAAAGAAAGAAGTGTTAATCTTAGCAGCTTATCAAGAGATACGCTGTCGTGTGTGTGTTTGTGTGTGTGTGTGTTCCCTCCCCTTCTTAGCCTGTTTGGAGGGTGAAATCTGAAATATGGTGGCAAACATTACAGTTCCTTTGTTGCAAAATTTATGAGGAAAACAATACAAAAAACACTAGAAAAGCCAAAAGCTTTGTATATATCATTATAGAAAACTATGGATAACATTACAAGAATGTGTGTGTGTGTGTGTGTGTGTGTGTGTGCGCACAGTTTTCATCAGTATTTGTCTTTCTGACAGATGATACTGAGGGATAAGAGAGTGGAACAGACTCTCAGACTGTGTCATACATCTCAATTACTGAGCATCTGCACCATTCACATTTTAAAATCATGTTGTTTGGATCAGCTTTGCTACCACGGAAATGATAAACCAACTTCACTGACCATACAGAGCACTAATCCAGTAGCACTAACTGGGAATACAACTGACATCAAAGCTCATATCACAACACTGCATGGTAGTAATGATTTTTTTCAAGGAGAAAATTAAAAACATTGTAGATATTCAGAGTATTAAAATGGCATCAGGCAGTTGCACGATAAAGGCATTAGTCTTTTACTCCTGTCCAACAGCATGAATATCTCCTGTTCCACTTGCTTACGATATTTATTGTCCACACACTGTCTTAAAGAAGTGCTACCTAAAGTAATTGAAACTCTTTTAAATATAATAACCTCCTCCCTGAGCATTGGCTATGTACTGGAATCATGCAAATTAGCAGTTATCAAACTACTGATCGAGAATGCTAACCATGACCCATGTCAGTTGTCAAACTATAGGCAGATTTCCCTTTATTCCTGACATGGTTACCTTAGTTACCAGATTGTTAACATAAATGGAGACTTTTCAGAAGACCAAGGTTACTTTTGGTGCACCACAAGGATCTGTTCTAGGGCCCCTGCGGTTATATGTGCTTCCTCTTGGTGAAATTATTCGTAAACACTGTGCAAGTTTCTACTACAATAACTGCTGATACTCATCCTAATGTCACTCAGCAATGCTGATGCCACACAGTCTCAGCCAAAGCAGAGGACATTTTAATTTTATTGAGGAATATCTAAAGAACATCAGGCACTTGCTGCTCAGAAACGTTCTCTCTTAGTCCTTACAGAACAGAAGTGCTCCTTTTTGGTCCAGATGCAGCTCTTTGATTTTGTAATAAACCCAATTTCCCAATCACACCGTATTTAGTGGTGAAAGATCGGGGCTAATTATGAATCTCAGAATTTAGTTTGAAGCTCATATAAATAATATTTCCAAGACCACTGCACAGACTAGAAATATACTATCATTACATGATACACAAAATCTAGTTCATGCATTTATCACTTATCTC
>JAOYMR010000027.1:10840406-10872517 GCA_025802075.1 Tenebrosternarchus preto
CTGATTCTGACGCCGCAAGGCAATGAGGGGCACACTCAGCCTCAGGACACCCTAACACACACACACACACACACACCCTCACACACACACACACACACACACAAACCCTCACACACACACACACACACACACACACACCCTCACACACACACACACACACACACACACTATGGTGTGTGTGTGGAAAGCATCTTTACTATTATGCAGTTAGTAGAAACCGGAAATTTCCTCTGAGTGCTTTAGAATTAATTTAATCAATGGAGACATCCTGATTTAGTAAGATAGGAGCTTCACACTCTTAACTTTCTTCTGTCTCTCTCTCTCTCTCCCGTCTTTTGAATGAAAAAGTCTAGTTATATGTATTTCCATAGAGCCACGTGTGTGTGTGTGTGTGTGTGTGTGTGTGTGTGTGTGTTTCTATTATACATACGTTTATCGTTCATCTTTCTGATCTGCCTGCCAACCGTGCACCATGTCAAACATGGTGTGTCCCCTGCTCACAGAGTTTTTAGCCCAGCCCTCATCAAAAGATAATAAAAACCATTCCTCAATTAACACTTCTCATTCATAAAGTCTTAATTTGATACATTATTTAAAATCAGACAAATCCTAATATGAACCATATCCCAATATCCAGTTCAAACACCATTATCTTAGTTTTTGGTGTAACTGGTGTAACACTACTTCATTGTAATGGTAACATTTAAAATGGTAACAGACAGTGTAAACTGCTCCTGCCCCTTACTAAATAATTACTATTACCGAAAGCAGAGTCAGCATTATCACCCTGGGAAAAAAAATACTGACCACCTCTGACAGAAATGAATTTCTTTTTAAATAAAAATGTGTAGTGCATATGAATGCAGAGAAATAACAAGACCCTAATTCCACCTTAAATGTACTATTCCCTTGCTTGCCACAGCTATTTATTTTTAGTGAAGCCCCAGACCAGCGGAATGTGTAGTACCAAGCACGGCATGTAGCTGTGCGTAGTTGATTTCCTGATGGAGTAGGTGGGTGTATGTTTGGCTGATCCTGTCATTTTTAGGAGTGTGTATTACAAAAGGCCAACACACTCCACTGATGAAACTGGAACTAGCTTTTCTCATTCAGGGCACATATCTTCCTTAGATGTAGGGTGAATGCTTTGGGGATTTGAACAGCAACCTTCCACAAACTGATATAGTTCAACTACTGAAACCATGAAGCCAGGCAGATAAAGGTCTGAGATAGAACGATTGCTCCTACCTGAATGTAAGGTGCCTCTTCCTTTATCGCTCTCTCTTTCTTCCTCTCTCTTTCTTGCTCTCTCAGGTCCCCTCCCCGACGTTTCTGTCTCTCCTCCATCTCTCTCTCCTTCTTTAATTCTCTCTCCCTCTTTCTCCCCTGTTTCTCCTATCTCTCTCTCCCTCTCTCATTCTCGCTCCCCTTCGGTCTCTCTATTTTTCTTTATGAGTTTCCTCACCATGTCTCTCTCTCCCTGTTCCTCCCCATCTCTCTCTAAGTCTCATCCTCTTGTTCTCCTGTCTTGCTTTCTGAATGCCCCCCCCCCCGTTTCGTTCAGTCACCCGTCTCTCTCTCTCCCTCTCTCATTCTCTCTCCCTCTCATTCTCTCTCTCCCTCTGACTATCAGTCTTGCCCCATGTCTCTCTTTCCATTTCTCACCCCCTACCCCTCCCTCCATATCTCTCTCTCTCCCCCTGTCTCTTTTCTCTTGTATCTCCCTGCCACAGCTGCCTTTCTTCCTCTTTGCCTGGGCTTTGTCTACCGAACTGGAATGAGCTCAAAATGTCAACAGAACTTGATTGGATTTCTCATCAGACTGAGGAAGGGTGAACTCTAATAAAATCACCTGCCCATCCCATGGTCATCTACACCATTTCACTGGCAAGAACACTGAATAGACCAGCAAATTATAATTCACATATAATCCCTCAGAGCTTGAGGGAAAGTCTGCTTTTATCACACCTAAAAGTTGGCCAACCCTGGATGTAACTTCATCCCTCAACACAAACCTGAAAGAGTCTCCCAACTGACAGACAAGGTCAGGTTTTGTTTGTCTGTCATTTTGTATCATATTTACTTAATGGGAAACAGTTGCAAAAAAAAAATGATGCCTGACGTTTAAAGAAACACACATACACAAGGCGACTTTAATTTGTGAGAGACCCTTAAATGTTTTCATTCTTAAACGCTTGACACATTGCCAAGTGCACCAGGAACCAACTTTGGCACTATAAGTATGTGACAGCTGGAGAGTAAAAACATGCAGGACATGGTGTCAGCAGAACAGAAGACATGCTTCCAATCAGCAGTATTTACTGCTACTACAGACAAACGTGGAGCTTCTAGACCTGCTGCTTCCCTGCTAACAGGGAAACATGGCACTTCAAGACATATATTTATATATAAGCCCATGAATCAGAATGTGTTTATTTGAAAGGTTTTTGTGTCTGAACCCTGTAGACATGAATGCACAGTATATTTATAAAATACCAACACGTGTAGCAGAGGTCAACAGATACAACACAGGGTGATCCATAATCACAGTCAGATGCCACAAAGTAACAGGGTCAAACACTCAGATAAGATGAATTACTCAGGACAAGGAGAACAGGGGCAAACCAAAACGTAACGGGGACCAGCAAGATTTTGCAAAAATGTGATGGTAACAGAGAGGTATATATACAAGTCTGGATGAGACTTTAAGAAACAGGTGTGGGAGATAATTAATGGAACACGCCAAAATGGAGGCGGAGCAGAGACAGGGCCAATCAGGACAGCGGCATATCGGCCAATCATTACAGGGAGAGGTCCAAGTGGACTTCCTTCCTAACAAAATGTTCAGTGATAGTACAGAATCTTCAAGTGCAATTCAACAAGACAAATGCAATTCAACAATTTTCTTTATCGTGGAAAGATAAAACGTTGTTGGAACATACTCTGGTTTCAAGTGGTTCCTGAAACATTTAACTTCATACCTCATACTTCATTAATCCTTCCAAACAATTTCCTAAATGTCAAGGTCATTGTGTAGTCCTATGTTAAATTATCATAACAGGAGTGAAACAGCACTATTTTAAGCTTATTTGATAAATTGGACATATTCTAAAGCTGAGCATAAAAAACTTAAATGATACGATTGGAAACAGTGATCAAAATTAGATAACACTTTCAGATACCTGCAAGTTATTGGTGTTAATCTGGTGCAAATTTTCTTAACTATCTGACAAACCCTATTTAACTGGCAGCCTAACTTTCCAGTTTTCACTGACTTTGCAAAAATGGTGAGCCGTTCCAAAGTGAATGAAACCTTCTGGCAGCAGGTTGTCCAGATGAAGGCCAAAGGGGTGAAGCTATCAGCCATAACAAGAGAAGTTAGTCGTTCCAAGTTTGTCTTTCCTTTACAACAAACTTATTCACATCCCCCAAGAAGGCTAGTCGCCCACGAAAGACAAATGCAAGGGAGGACAGGATAATGTGGAGAATATGGGTAATATGTTCCCATATGGAGAATATGTTCGAGAGTAGAGTGTAGAGTGTAGATCTCCAGTGTCGGTTGGATAACTGACAGAAACTAACAGTAGGAAGTCGAGCTGGATGATCAATGAGGGAAGTGGAGGACATGTGTGATGAACCTTTGGAATCGGAAAGAATTCTAGTAAATTTTGAATGTATTGAAGATGTAATGTTTAGTCAAGAACGCCTATAAAGAGAGAGTTACAACAGTCAAGATGTTAGGATAGTGGCCAGGATTTTGTATCTTTTTAAGCATGGGGCAAAGTCAGGAAATGTTACAGAGATGAAAGAAAGGGTGACCAGAGCCCTAATGTGAGGTTCTGGGGAGGGAGTGATTAAAGACCTAGAGTATAGCTTTTACTTATGTCTGGTTTGTCCTGAATACAGGATATTAGGGTGAGATGTGACAACTGGTAATAATACGTTTTGTTTGTCAGATACAGTTTTAAAAGTGGTTTACAGAAAAAGAACCAATAAAAAGAAGAAAGTTAAAAGGACAGATGTTACACAATACATAAATAACCCTTCAAGGAAATAAAGACCAGCTGTAGAATCAAGACCAGTGGATTAAGACAGCTGACACAACCAAAAGTAACTGAATAATTAAAGAACTGAGATTCACTAAGAGAGTTGGGGCCAGAATAAAGTTTACAGGTAAATGGATTCAATTTAGATTTTACACTATTGGTACAATTAGTTAACTATCACAATTAGGTAACTATCACAATCAGGTAACTATCACAATTAGGTAACTATCACAATCAGGTAACTATCACAATTAGGTAACTATCACAATCAGGTAAATATAATTTCTCAGCTTTGTTTTATTAGTGAAAAACACAATAGTCTCAGCTCATCCAAAATTTGATTAGTGTTTCTTAGGGGACATTAGTATGCACAGCTGTTAGGAATGTTCAAGTGTAGCAAATAGCAAAATAACAATTAACAAAATATGTTTGCCTTTTAAAACTATTTCAGTGATGAAGATCACCTTCAGTGATGAAGGCCAACCTTCTTTTCAGTAATGGTCATGAGCCTCTGTCAGCTTCTTGATCAGCTCATGATGAATTTTAGCTGAGGCAGCCACCACAGCTTCCCAAACACTGTTCAAAGAAGTGTGTTCCCTTGCTATAAATGTCACATTTGGGAATGGCCCATAAGTTCTCAATAGAATTTAAGTCAGTGAAGAATAAGGTCAAGTCATCATTCTGTTATCTTTGATGGCTTTGCTGACTAGCCAAGCAGTAATGTCAGACCAAATCTGACACCACTGATAAAGGTCCTGCGAAAAGATTATGGCCATCTTGAACATTGATTCTTCCTGTACCACTTGACGAATGTCTTCTAGAAGCTTGTAGTAGGTTTGGGAGTTGATTTTCAGTTCATCTCCAGAAAAGGTCCAACTGGTCCAATCATTAACGACACTAGCCAACAGCAGTAACCCTCCTTCCTTCTTGTTAGCGTCTCAGCTAAAACTGGTACTCTGTGTTCATTAGTCATCCATCTACAGGCCATCTGGTTCATCTAGAGTTAGTCTGGAGCTGGTCTCTTGGTCCAGGCATAACATTTCAGCTTGAAAGCTTTCAGTGATGGTTATGTTTCAGCCTTCTCCACCTCATCCATGTTTCTAAAGACTTGTCACCTTGGACTTCTGGACACTTCTGGAAGGTTGTAGTTCTGAACTATGGTGGCTCTAGAGAGACAAATAGGTTTGTGGTAAACTCATGTTTTATTCTTCTTAAATCTTTTGCAGTCATCTTGCCCATTTTCTTCTCTACGTGTTTATTATGACCCTCATGAATATTCATAACAAAGCACTCGTTACCAATGGTCACACATGAATATTCATAACAAAGCACTTGTTACCAATGGTCACACATGAATATTCATAACAAAGCACTTGTTACCAATGGTCACACATGAATATTTTTGCAATCTGAAATGTACTGCACCCAATGATAGCCAGTTTATTTTTGACTTTTCATTCTCAATTAAACCTCTCTTTTGGCCATTTTCCTGAAGCTACCTAATAATTATTCACACCTTATACAGTATGTGATCTTAATCACTTTAAGTCACACCCTTCCTCATTAAAAATTAAACTTCACCTGAAAATAATTATGCCCAGTTAGCATTCCAGGTTATATAGATAGGAGTTGGATAATGTACATAGAAATAACGATCAGATCATAACACTTACTTGCCTAATAATTGTACAAAAGGTATAAATCAGAGATGACAGGATGAGGGAGAAAGACTCAGGTGCTGAGATGGCTGAAGGGAAATATTTATTCTTATTGCTACCTCTGTCTTTGAGTAATTTAAGAAAAAGTTCATATTTCTTGATTTGAAGAATCAGCAGTGTGTAAATCTGTAAATAACCAGAATACTGTGATTAGTGACTATTGAGATACATAGATAACTGTTAACCTGCCTAAGACAAAAAGACAATGAACAGAAGAAATTGTCTGATCTCATAGCTTGAGGATTTCTGAAGCACCTTTTGTAAGCAAGGAAAATGTTATCTTTGATCATGCAGATTTCAGTATGCACTTGCAAGAGTCCATAAAAATGATAAAGTCATTTATTTCAGCCACCCACACTCTGCTGGATTACTTTTTATTCAGAGCTCAAAGAGCAGAATTGATCAGTCTGGACTCTCATTAGCATTTGTAATGCAAACCTGTCATAACATTTAGAACTTGATCCTGACTTCACGTTAGAAAAGCATGTGGCTGAGCTAAAGGTTGAATAAGTACGAATAAACAATAGCCTATTCCACATGGCAGCACAGCAGAAAGTCTTGAAGCGATACATGCTAAGAATAGATGGGGAAAAAAGCTCAAACTCACATCACACCCAGAAAAGAAGTCAGATAACAACCAATCTTCAGGATGTGGGTGAAATGACAATAGATATCAGTGGAAAGACTGCTCTGCATGAGAGGCAGTGCCACAAAAATGACCAATGAAATCATTATGCAAATAAATGCAAATTATCCAGAGAGGTCAGCTCCATATCAGAACATACAGAATGACAGGTAGAGGACACTGCCTTCCTCAGTGACCTGGAAACAGAGGCAAACAATGAATGGAATGAACAAGTCAGCTTAAATGGAGAGAACATTGAGTTCAGTTTACATAGTGGCCCAGCAGATACTGAAAATTCCAAGCTGCAGCTTTGGGGTAACAACACAAAGAGAACTACAAACAGCCCACAAAGATCATGGACCGGAAAAGAACATTCTAGAATGTGAAAATTAGGAATACAAAACAAAAAGGATGAGCACGACACCTTCACAGAATATGGACTGTCAAAAGCCACTGTTAAGGCAGCCAGTCACAAAAGGTCTGCATATGTTACAGTATGTTTACACGGTCTTAGCTAAACAGGAAGACTTTATTACCTGCTTTCTAATTCAAGGAGATGGAAAAATGAAGAGAGTCCTACAAAATCAAACTGGGCCTGAGAGAAGTGTTTCATACGTTATGTCTGCTCCCCAAAGGATTGTGCTCCTACTAAAGGCTGGTCATAGCAAGGAAGCTATGAATGTGGAATCCAATGACTGCACAGGACTGGCCATTGTGCGAAGCCACAAGGGGCAAATTAAACTTTATTGTAGGTGCCGCTGATGTCGGGAGATGAAGCTTTTACCAAGCTGGATGCCACATTTGACTTTTGGCAGATCCCACTGACATAAGACAGTGCTCTCTTGACCACCTTTATCACCCTACTGGGACTCTGTGCTTTCAAAAGTCATTTGGAATATCCTCTGCCCCTGGAACATTTCCAGTGACGCTTGACACTGTTGGAAGTATATGAGGGTGTCGCTTGCTGAGCCAATGACATTGTGGTGTGTGCAAATCACCTTTCAGGTTGCATCAGGTTCACACAGGCTTGACACTGAATAACGAAACGGGGGCTTGCCAAAGACAAAGGTCTGTGGGCTAGGGTTCATCTCCACAGGGGTCAACACCCAGACAAGGTCACAGCTATAGCGGAAATGCCAGAACCTCCATGTGTCGCAAACTTCTGAAGAATGATGGGCATGGCTAACTACCTGGGGAAGTTCTTACCTCAACTTACATCATTCATCCACCCACTGAAAGACTCGGAGAAAATCGGAGGGTCTGTGGTGTGTCACAGCGAGAGGCTTTCTAGAGACTTACTGAACTCAGTTTACTGCGAGTGCTAGTCCGCTACTCACCTGCCGTACAAACCTGCACGGCAGCAGACACATTATCCAGTGTACTTAGAACCATGCTGATGCACAATCTGCTGGACGTTGGTGACCGGCAACCAATCGTGCCTTTCTTTATAGGTCTGTCAGAGATGAGGAAGAGGAATGCTGTGGAAAACCCTCTTCATGTCCCAGTTTCCTGGATAAGGTGCTCCTGAAAACTGAGGCTGATATGTCTACACAAGTTATTGACTGATACTGCTTTAATGCCTGGTAAGCAATTCATTACAACAAACACTTTATCCTAAATTCCGCTGAAACACACCTTCACTAAGGCATATGTAAAGTGTCTGCAGGCAGCCGAACACGAAGTAGATTTGACCTGCAGCTGCAGAAGTGGCGAGAAAATCACGCTTACCTCCAGTTTAAACCATAGCGGTTTGAAAGAGTGTAACCTTTAACTGGGCGAGTTCTTAATGAAATTAAAGCACAGCCATATGAGCCAATTCTCAACTCTACATGTTTGACCACCAAAGAATAGTGAGGAACAGAGCCATATTTTAAACTATATGATAAGTGGTCAATGTGGTGGCCTGGGTTTGCAGTTCAGACCAGACTCAAAGCTGAACACCGCCACCTCTTTTTCATAAAATAAATGGCACAAAGAGAACTGCTGACCAACCTAGAGCCCTTTAGACACTCTGCAACATGCAAACACAGACCTGTTCATTTGGGAGAAGGCAGCTTACTCTTTACTGGGTGACTACTTTTCATGTCATATTGAAATGACTCAAACTCAAGTTGATCTCTGCTGGTACAGCCACAGAAATCTTTGTTTAAGAGTTCACTCACATTGCCAGCTTCCCATGGTATCCCTGGGCCAACAGAGAAGGACAATCATGCTGTAGCCATGGTGAAGGAACTGTGGAAGGAGGCAGGAAATAAAGCAAAAACTGTACAAGCATACCACGCAATACTACCGGGGAATCAGGAGAACGGTTACTCCCCCGCACCACTGTCGTCGTGGAGACAGCTACGAACCAACTCGTCTCAACTGCCAAAAAACACCGATGCCACTCTGGCACAGGATCAAGCCATTCAGACATACTGAAACCCAAAAGAAGAGACCCCAGGAACAAACCTACAACAAACCACATACAACACGTCCACAGCACACAGCCAGGCAAGAGGCTTATGGCTGGCTGAAGGAGGAGGACACGCAAGGAGACCACAAGCCAGCAGGCAAAAGCTCCCAGGGTGTTACCAGGTGGATACGAGTGAAGAAACCACATCAAGAAGAGATGCTCAGCTGACGTTTGTTTTGTGATGCATTTGACAAAAACTCAGGTAACACTCAAGAGACACACTGGGAAAGCAGTGCATCACCTGTGGAGAAGATGCCTGTATTGCCACATCTGGTGGAGGGTCATGGAGAACTGTGGAGAGAAGAAGATGCATTACAAGGCTTATCTCTTAGGGAAATGTCAAAAAAGAGATAAACCTGTTGTTACACACATTCATGTTTTACTGAAGTGAAGACTGAAATCAGAATGATTTCTGGTTGAGTGAATGGATGACAGTGGTAGCTCTGTAATTCTCTGTAGTAAAACTCTACTGTTTTGATTGACCAAAAACATCTTCTTGCATCAAGGAGGTGTCTGTTAAGATGCAACTGCTGATTAATACTGATCATGCAGCACCTGGAATGTTCTTATGGTTTCTGGAGTGGAGTAAAAAGGTTAACTACATGCCTCTCTCCAAGTGCTCATTCATCCAGACACCTAATACGACAGTGTAGTAAAAACTTCAATATTGCAAGCACAGCAAAATGCCCAGTTTTGAATTAACACCTACGCTGTGTTAAGAGACTGCTTGGGCAATAAATACTGTAGTTGTTATTTCAATACTGGACTTTTTAGCATGTGTGGGTGGCAACTTTTTTTATATGGTAGCTTTCTACTGTAGAAGTACTGAATGTATGTTTATATATACTGAACTCAGTGTGTATGTAAAAGTTATTTAGTTAGGTCTCCTTAAATAGAAAAAAACTCCTTAAAAAGAAAACTTGAACGTGAAGTTTGGAAAACTCTGATGTTTGGACAGCACATTTTTGTACGTTACTCAGCAGAGCCGTTCACTGGAAATCTATAAAAAAAGTGAACCTAATGTTTTACTAACATCTGACACGTTTTTGAGCAACGAGCACAACCACACCCACACACATATACAACCACATATACACACACCCACACATATATACACACACACCCACACACACATATACAATGACATATACACACACCCACACGCATATACAAACATACACACACACACACACACACACACACAGAGCCATTTAGGTGGATGCTGGAACTTGTGAACTTGCAAGAAAGAAAAACAATCAGACCCATTTAACTCATTCAGTAGACACTAATGTGCCTTAACACACACACACACACACACACGTCTGCGCATACACACATATTCCCTTGTACATCACTGAAGTGATAGCAATTGCTCCACTTGTCTTATGAATGACTTTACAAATGTCTATTCACACCAACGCTAGTTCACCATGTTGTAGGAGAGAGTAGATCCTGGGAGCTGAACTCCCCCTGACCCTCTCTGAGGTCGGAGGTCTCTCTCTCTCTTCCGTTCTCATACTAGATCATTTGCCAGTACTTTGGTGCAATTAGCCATCATTTCCTGCAATGGTAATGGGTCCTGAAAGCTTTAACTGCTTTTAAAACTCCTGAAGAGTCCCATTCCTTCTCCTAGCTATTCAGTTCAGACCCACTAACTGACTGACTAGTCTCGCTCTCTCTCACTCTCTCTCTCTCTCTCTCTCTTTCCCTTTCTCTCTATCTCTGAGTGTCTAATTAGTGTAAGTGGGGGCAATTACTGGTGTCCACTCTCTCTGAAAGCCTTGAAAAATAGCATGGATTTTTTAGGACTTTTCTCTATTTCAAGATTTCAAGCTGTGGAAGTTTTATGAATTAAATGGCAACATATGAAGAAAACAAAAAAGAATAAAATAAATGTTCTGCACCTTTCAGGCATGTGTGTGTGTGTGTGTGTGTGTGTGTGTGTGAGTGTGTATGTGTATGTGCACGGCCCTCCAAGAGGACAGAGTGATTCATTAGCCTTCCTCCGCGATTACTGTTCCCACACCCTGTTAGCGTCAGGAGCTCGGCACAAAGAGTTTCAGACAGGCAACCTCAGAGGACGGCTGCGGCCTGGAGCGGAATATTAAACGCCGCCTGCTACACTCTATTAGCGCAGCAGCAGAGCTTCCACTCTTATTTAACAACAACAAAAAAAAAAAACGCTGATCTCAGCACAGTGCCAGTCACTGATCGCTGTTCCTGCTCCATCATCACCAAACCACTTACAGAGGAAGAGGAAGAGTGGAAGCTTATCAGTTAGGAAGAATTAGCACACCATGAGCTTAAATAGTAGATCAACCTGCAGACTCAGGTTTCTGCAGCGCTATCCGAAAGGCATTACTTTTTTTTCCCTCTGGGATGACTTTTGAAATGACTGATGGCACACAGGGAGAAATAAATGAGTCGCAAATGAGAAATAAATGAGCAAAGTCCAACGCAACAAGCAGTGGTGGGAAACTCGGCAAGTAACAGTGGGGCTAATTCAGACACTCACTCTCTAGCTTATTACAGTGCGGACGAATAAACAGATTGCAAACATGGACTGCAAAATGGTCTGCAGCCCACAAGGTGTTTGTGTGTGTGTGTGTGTGTGTGTGTGTGTGTGTGCCTGTGCATGCACTGAAAATTCAGTGCTGAACTGTACAGCAATGCAATATCAGCAGCAATTTTAACACATCAAGAGGGAACTCACAGACATGCACTCACTGAGTTCATTCTTAATTAACATAGCCCAGTGCTGGCACCATTTTTTTCACTGCTCAGAAACAAGATGACCTGCCAAATGTTCTGGCCAGCGATGCTCGCCCTCTAGTGTTTATCTGAGGAACTACTGCATCTGTGCATGTGAGTGCATGCATGTGTGTGTGTTTGTGTGTGTGTGTGCGTGCGCATGTGTGGGTGCATGAGCGTGTGTGCGTGTGCGCGTGTGTGTGGGTGGATGAGTGGTTGACAATTGAATGCATGTTTAGTTTTGATGAAAGCAAACTCAAAAGCTGTTTCTCAAGAGTCTTTTCAAAATAGATACTCTGCGTGTTTTGTGGATTGTGGAGCCTCCGTTCAAACTGGGAGGCCTGCAGCAATAGAACTAGGCTTTGCTCTCAGGATGTTCATCGTATGCATTCAGTATAAAGTTTCAGTGGCTGCTTTCCTGATAAAAAGCACATCTTGTGCACTGGAGAATATCTTCATGATGTCTGTTAATGTCTCCAGAATAAAAAGCAGGGTGTTGATCTACTGTACAGTGTAGAGAGGCCTGACTTCAACAATTTAGTGTTAAGATATTACTAGGGCGTACATTCATGATATACGCAAAAAAGTATGGAAAACAAGAGGGTGGAAACCATCAGTCAGCACTCCATGGAGAAAATACAGAGTTCCATTTCTGAGCTTCTGAGTGTGTGTGTGTGTGTGTGTGTTTGCATGTGTGTGTGTGTGTGTGTGTGTGTGTGTGTGTGTTTGTGCTGCTTTGAGCCAAAGTGAACATGACACCTTGATTTAAGCTGCACCAAGCACCCATCTCGCCACAGCTGCTCTGGGACTGCCTATCAGACCAGTGACCAGACTGCCCATTAGGCTTGCGAGCAGGCAGGCCAGCTCCGCCCCAGCCATCCTGCCGAGCCCTGTCAATCCTGGGAGGCTAACTGCTCCGAAAGCACCCAGTCACACACACACACATACACAAACACACATATATCCAGTTTCTAAAAAGAGTGGCAAATACAAGGTTAGAAAGTACGAGCCTGTATCGGGATGAGAGAAAGAGAGACTGCATGAAGGTAGTGTATAGACATCCTGATCCACCAACCCTGTTTACATCTGTGAGAACTAAGGAACTTCACCTTCCTCCATGTCCACGGTCAGACATGTTGCTAATGTGGGCAGGACAGGGTCCTCAACTCTGGGTCACAGATATAAGAGAGAGAGAAAGAGAGACTGTTCCCTTCTCCCAGAACATCATCTTTGAACATCCTTTGCATCCCTCCTCTGGGACATTGTGCTTCTGCTTTAGTTTAAGTTGTGAACAAAGGCATGTAAGTCAGGTCAGAACCAGAACCTCGAGGCTGCACTACGAAACTCAGCCCAGCAAATCTGCAAGTCGCACACAAAAAATCACACGTGCGCACACACATTCTCTCTCTCTCTCTCTCACCCTCTCTCACCCTCTCTCTCTCTCTCTCTCACACACACACACACACCTTCTGAATGTAAACCTGCTCACACGGATGCTCTGTCACTCACAGGTCAAAGATGTGCCTCTTTTTAATACGCATTGAAGTTCTTTCGTCACATTACAACAGGATCGCAAAATACTCCAAATCAGGTTTGCTTTGATCCATTTACTATCTAAAGCATCTTGAATGTGGTATGAATCACACCTCTGGACATCTGGCCTGATTTGGAGCTTCTTTTAAGTCCTCAGCGAAAAGTCAAGAACGAAAACAAATGGAAATCAGTTTTGATTGCCTTCCTAAAGTTTTGTTTTCAGTGCTACTTCACCTGGTGACGGGCTGAAGGACCAGGTGACGGCATGGAGATCAGTCTACAAAACACCAACTAGCCAGTGGAAACGAGACACTTAAGTAACATCAGCACGTGAGCTTCATACTCCTGGGCGGTGGCTTCTTTGTTTAGATGTTTAGTCAGTAGGGAACCCATTACCAATCTGAACTAACTAGTAGCCAAACCTGCGCGATTTGTTACACTCCTACAAAAGAGTGGCATAACTAATAGTAACTGAATACGTTCCTTCCACTGCTGTGAAAATTGTGCAGCACATACTATACTCAAAAGTATACAGTACGAAATATATGTCTTTTAATTTTTACAAGCAAGTAGTTAAAAATGGGAAGACAGTAAATGTTTTGTACTCGAAGGGGTTTAAATTATTTTACTAAACCGCCCGAGTTGAGGACAAATACACTGCATGCTTATCTTCCCTAGACAACGATACAAACTTTATACACATTGACATCCGAAATGGTGCATCCTAAATTTCAGTGCTTCTGGCAAGATAAAAAAAAAACATTACAACGCAAGACAAGGTGCGTGGGTATAATCGAGATTACCGGTGATTCGCCTCCGTTGCTCCCACAGAGCGGACCCCGGAAAACTCCTTTGATGCTCCTAAAGTGTCCGTTACTGAGGTGAGTGGAGCTGATAACCAGGTAGTAGCACGCCATCCGGTCCGCCGTCACCCATGAGCGAAGCTCCGAACCGGACAAGTCGGTGAGCTGCCACCGGGCGCAGTGGTACAACGACTGTATTGAGCCGCGGGTACTTATACTTTCAGCATTTCCTACAGGAAGCCAGCGTTCGTCACGTCTTTTCAATTGGTGAGATGCAGGATGGAGCGTTGTTAGAGCGATGGAGGACGAATGCTAGTGGGACCGTGTGTCGTAAGGGTTGTACTAGAAGGTCTATTTGAAATGTAAATGTGAACTCTTGCCAGCCAGAAGGCAGCCCAACTCTTCCTCCCGGGCTTCTGTTCTCCTCCCTCTCTCCTGTTTGCTCGCTTCCTCTCCGAGACACGCACAAACGTACGCTATCCAGTCCGCCAGTCCCAGATGTATCAGTGTTCGCTGCGCCTGGTATATGACTGCGCCGTGTGTTGCTTGGGAATTTACTTGAAAATACACACACACACACACACAGGCACAAATACACACAAATCTAATGATATAGAAAATTCATATTTTATCAGATTTTATGCATATCCGAATGAAAAAACGAGCCTGTGATCATAGGGCAAAAGTGATGCATATACGTTGTAAAAATATAGACGCCTAGTTCGAGCCCTTGGATCGATATGATGGTCCCGCCTGTCTTGTTTCCTAACAACGCGGGAAGTTCCCTCGCGCGCAAATGGACTCTTGGGTGCCTGTGCCCCCTTTCGCGTTTTCGCGATTTTCAGAGCCAAATGTTTCGCACTTCACCCACTCGCACTCACCCGGTGCTCGAGGCGACTATCAAATCCCTATTGGCTGCGCAGAGAAAAAGCGAAACAATCTGCGCTCTGCACAGAGGCAAAATCCAAGTGAGATATGGAGATATCTCTCTCTCTCTCTCTCTCTCTCTCTCTCTCTCTCTCTCTCATGCCAAAGTGGGATTAAAGGGAGAGGAATAAGCCACTGCACGTGGGATGTATTTTGGCGCTGCAATTCACTAAGTGCAAGAGAAATAATAATTGACCATATTTACACTTTAAATATTATCACGAGAGGATGAAATTGTGCGCTGACGCTGTTTTATCTCTTTGACACAACGGATGAAAATGCTAAAAATATTTTAACAAAAATACATCCTGGGCTCAAAAAGACCCAGAGGGACTTATAAACATGCTGGGTTCAAAAATTTTGACATTTTCAAAAAATACCGGGGCGGCATCCATGCCTGATCCGTACCGTATGCAAAGGCGACACGCGCTGTTTCTAGAATGTGGTGCTGAAACGGGAAAGCGAGTTGTTGACGGTTGAAGAACGCGGACACTGCAGTTACTTGATGCAGGACGAGCAGCGGGAGAGCGTGCTTAAACAAACTCCACAAACCAAATGTTAACGTTCTTCCTAACCGGTGTGTCGTTGCAATCCTGTGTCGGAAATATGAATAATCTGCGATAGTACTATATGGTAATGTGATATTAATAATGACGTATTTAAGAACGCTGTTCTCGCTCTCTCTCTCTGAGTCTTTCTCTCACACACACCTACACATATTCGCATTAGGAAAAGCAAAATCTCCACCCCTATCCCAGTGCTACCATAATCTAGTTTTAACCATAAACCTAATTGTAAACCAAATCTAGGCAAACATTAACAGCAGCTTTGAAGCTCTTTATTATGAAGCACTTCATGTACTTCTATTTGAAACACTCTGCACGCTTCATTAAAGTATAATTTGAAGTGAGAACAGGGAAATATCTTCATTTGTTTGATATTTGTTCTTCATTGAGGTAATGATACACACCATGTCTCTGTAGACACGTTTGTTCATATCCTGAGCAATAAGGGGATATTTAGTTATTAGCTTATGCTTTTACAGATGTCTGCGATTCCTTTTGGTGATATATCTCACAAGACACATCTCTTAGCATCCCTGTCAAAGCAGAGGAAGCAAAACTTCAAAAATTTCCCATTCCAGCACAAAAGGAAAATTTTCACTTAAGGGACAGAGTTACTTGAATCATTTTACCCCAAAAATTCACCTCTTAGCTAAATATTGCCCCACTAGCCCACTTACATCCCCCTCTACACACACACACACACACACAGACACACACACACACACACACAACCCACCTACCCACACATACATGCTCTCACATAGATCCTGATGAAATATTAAATGGATTTGGGGCCTCATATTTTCTATTTGTGGGGCTGCCACTGCTTGCAGTATTTTATTGTAATGCTTATGACATATTAGGTCCCTACCTTGCTGTCATGATCCACACACACACACACACACACACACAAATACACACATAAACACACACACACACACTCACACCGACACACACACTCATAAAAACACACACAACCACACACACATGTACATTGCCTAAGCAGACTAATAACATACAGCATTCATTTATAAGATTAAGAAGGTGAATTAAGTCTGCTGGGTTTCTGGGAGCAATGCAGAAGCTAAAATTTATACATTTAAACAAAACAAAGGACCTGCAGACCCTCAACCATAATGACTCAAACAGTTCACAGACTTTCACCTATAAAGACTCGAATGGCTCACAGACCTGCACCCATAGAGACTCAGAGCTCACAGACCTGCACCCAAAGACTCAACGTAGCGAAGCATTCTGCAATCTAAATGTAAATGTATGAGAGATTTACTGTTTTCCCTGCCACACAACTACAGGATGCACAATTTATTAGCTGTTGTGCTGGTGACAATATGTGAGATAGTGGTATGTTTGGGTGTTTCTGACATATGGGTCTATTGATGCCATAATCCATCTCTTAACTCTCCTACAGACAGACAGGCAACATGCATTCATAAAGCAGCTAATCATGTCCACACACACAAACATGCATAAACAAATCAATCAGTATCAATTACATCCATTTAGCACTTTAAAGCAAATGTCTGCACTGATTTGGTTTAGACGGCTACACTTCTGCCTTTCACATAATAAAGAATACACTATATGAGACAGGACATATGCATTCATGCTTTTAAAGCAGGGGTTTATGGAATGGAAAACTACTGTACCCTTGTCCTCAGACATTTAAAAGCTATTTTAAATTTATGTAAATTGAGTTAAATCAAAAATACTGTGTGTGATGCGGGAAGGTTTGTTGTTACACACAAATACAGTCTAACCAAGCTATGCCCCTTCTCACTTTTCTTTCTTTCTCCCATTCTCTCTCTCTCTCTCTCTCTCTCTCTCTCTCTCTCTCTCTCTCTCTCTATCTATCTTTTTTCTCTTCTCTCTCAGTCACTTTCATTTCATGCTCTCTCTCTCCTATTCTCTCTTCTCTCTCAAACTCTTGCTCATCCTCTCTTCATTCTCTTTCACTCTCTCATTTTCTCTCATTCTCATTCTCTCTCTCTCTATCTCACACACACACACTTACACACACACACCTGATTTCTTGACAAAGGACTTGAATCATAATGAGTCATTATACAACACTCAGCTATGCAGAGGAACACAGAGACCTGCTGAACCGCCATCCATCAACACCAGACCCAAGAACACCTGCAGACCTCCCCAAATCAGGCCATCTTCACACACACACACACACACACACACACACACACACACACACACACACACACACACACACTCTCTCTCTCTCTCTCTCTCTCTCTCTCTTTCACACACACAGACAGAGAACAAAAACAGAGACAAAACATGCATGCACACTCAAACATACACACATGCACACTCAAATACACACACACACACACACACACACACACTCAAACACACACACAGACACACACACACACTCAAACACACACACACGCACACTCAAACACACACACACAGACACACACACACATGCACACACTCTCAAACACACACACATGCATGCTGCACTGAGAGAGAGAAAAAAACAAAGCAAGAGAGAGAATGAAAAAGCAATGTGAGAAACATACTCACAAACACACATTCATAGAAACATACTCACAAACACATACATAGAAACATACTCACAAACAAGCATGCATAGAAACATACTCACAAACACATGCATAGAAACATACTCACAAACAAGCATGCATAGAAGCATACTCACAAACACACGCATAGAAACATACTCACAAACACACATGCATAGAAAAATATTCACAAACACACACGCATAGAAACATACTAACAAACACACATGCATAGAAACATACAAACACTCAGGCATAGAAACACAAACACACACACAAACACAGACAGAGAAAGATAATGCAGAGAGAGAGAGAGATGCTTGCAGAGAGATAGAGTGTGTGAGAGAGAGACATGAGACAAAAACACACACACATGCCCACACAGATGTCAAAGACAACAGGCAGGCTTAAGCGAAGCTCAGATGAAAGGTTGGGATTCCAATGGGAGAATTTCATTCCAGTAGGCTTTATGTGCTCTGACTCTGACTGGGAATTTCATTACAGAAAAGCACTCCTGTGTGAGAGACAACCCTGGCCTACGCTCCCAATAAGCTCTGAGTCTACACAGGTGTATATAGGTGTGTGTGTGTGTGTGTGTGTGTGTGGTCATTCATGTTGCTGATGCCCTAGTGGTACACAGTGAAAATATATAAAGTGAAGGTCAGGAAATGATGGAGCTCTTCATGCTACCAAAGTCATTAATTAAAGCTTCATACAAACACACACACACACACACACACACACACACACACACACACACACACACACACAACCATACACACACTCACAAACACACACACACAACCATACACACACTCACAAACACACACATACACTCACAAACACACACACACACACTCACAAACACACACACACACTCACACTCACAAACATACACACAAACATACACGCTCACAAACACACACACACACACACACACACACACAGAGATTCACTTATTTTTTACTGTGAAATCTCATGGCACAGAATATTACAAAATTCCTGATTAACACATGCTGCTCTTGTCACTGATCCCTAGGAATTTTCACACTTCATCCCACTTCATTCCATAATTTACACAAACAAGCCAACCAGATCAAATTTCATACTTCCGTAGTACTTCTCTTTCCCCCTAGTAGTTAGACTGGTTGATCAAAGCTTATTACATCAAAAAGTCATATTTTGTGGTGAAGGAGTAGCAGCAGTTACTGGGAGTCTCCATGTTTACCCACTGATACTGGTTCCCTTAAACAAAGTGCGTTTGGCAGTACAAATGCCATTCATGACACCCTTTGAGCACAATCATAGAGCAACTTCAGATGAAAACAGTGGACAAACCTCTGTGCTGACTCTGCGATAACGTGGCTCTTGCTGAGAAGACAGCTTCCAGAAACCTCCTGCTCCAGCCCCACAAAGTTGGCCTATAAATAAACACAAATAATCATAAAAATAAACACCTTGAATCTTCTGCGAATTCTTCTCTGAGTCAGGGAGGCATTCGCTGAGGAGTGATATTATTCTGTGGCCATTTTGTCTTAACCAACCAGTAAGTTCTGGGCTATGGGGAAGGTTTGCTGAAAACATTTTACACAGGATGCATATAAACTGACAAAGAACTGTAACAATGGCCAAAGCTCTTGAAATTCCTCTTGATGCCGCAGCTTTATAAGTTGTGGCAGGAAGGAAGAACTGAACAAAAGGCAACAGCTACCGGCTCTGAAGGCTTCTCTCAGCAGAGAAAATTTTGGCCTCCTGCTGGCTCCATTCTAACAGCTTTACTTCTCCATCTCCCTTAACCACAATACTAACTCCATTAACTCTAAGATGTGTGAATGTGTGAATGAGTTACTTGAGCATATGAAAGATATCATTGTACAGCAGAGCTGTATTTATAATAAGATATTATTGGTACATGTAGGTGTGCATTCATCAATGCATGGTGGTTATGACACTCATATGGCTGCTCTGACATGGTCACCTTTCATATTAACAGAGCAGAACTTGTGTAAATATCTAATGGTAACATTGTTTAAAGGCAAATAAATCTTTAAATCACAATCTTATCTAAAAATGTCACATAGACTAATTTGTAACATACACTTGATGGTCACATAGGATACACATAGAAGGACGGCGTGGCCCAGCCCATCTCCAGTCCTGAGGATCTAGGTGTGTTTGAACTAAACAGGAGCTAGTCCCCCCCCCCACCCACACCCCCACCCACACCATACTTGAGATTTTGTTAACACACACATACACACCCATATAAAACATTTGTCAGAGATTGTTAAAGTAGTAATGTAGAACATAGATGTACAACTAGACACTCACACACACACACACACACACACACACACACACACACACACACACATATAGTAAGGTCAAGCCAAGGGTCCTCTGATTGTGTTTGGTTCTTGTATACACCGAAGGTTAAGTGTTCAGAATGGCACCCTAGAGCAGTTCAGGTTTGGGAAATTAAAGATTACACACACACACATTCCATCAGTGCTTAACTTTGCATTATTGCCTTGCAGTCTGACCTGACCATAAGGTAAATAAATACACCACCCTAAAAGTGACAGTTCAGCCAGCCAGGATCTCCCCAGTAGTGCTCTACTGCCCTGTTGCTTCCTCCTGGACAGAACCTGGAATGAAATGAAATCTGAATGCATATTACTTATGATTTTATCAAATATGGCAGCAGTGTATTATATCTAACTTAGAACCCGGTTTCTTGGTTGTTGACGATACTGTGGGTCTTTGAGTGTGGGAGAACTTTAAAACATCACCCATGGCCTTGGCCTCTGACGTTTCAAAAATGAGTTGGGATCACCAGTTCACCTTGTGTTTTATCTCCAGAAAGACAAAACAGTCCGAACAATTATATTATCTTAAATTATGTTGCATTATCTGATATTATTATAATTATCTTGTTTTTTCTTAATTTTTTTCCAAAATCAATTTTACATTTTACAGTTCCACTTTTTTATTCACTTTACATAACAGTTTCTCTCCACTGTGTCCCAGTGTCCCCTTTTATGTTGAGGTTCCCATGGTGATCATACCACATGGTTTTGAGAGAGAGCAAGTAGAGGGAGACCCCCAGAATGTCATGTGCGTCCCTGCAGCCTGCAAGTTACTTTAAAAATGAATCTCTGATGAGATTCATGAATTTTATTTTATTAGCCAGTTTCCACCCATATCGGGAATTCTCCCCTATTAGATGTCAAGTAGGTCAAGGGTCACGTTTGCACCTGAGCATATGCAGCTAAATACTGTCTTTTTACTGCTGTTGCTCATGCAACATCAGGGACTGCAGAGGACAGTTCTTAGCACCACTTGGTGGTGCTAAACTGAAAGAGATCGAGCAGACAATCAATGATCTCGAAAGGGATCAAGCAGCTAATCAATGACCTCGACAGAGATCGAGCAGCCAATCAACGACCTCAAAAGAGATCGAGCAGCTAATCAATGACCTCGACATAGATCGAGCAGCCAATCAACGACCTCGAGAAGAGATTGAGCAGCCAATCAACAACCTCAAAAGTTGGCAGCAAAGAATACAGAGGCCGGAGGACGGGGGTCCAGCCAGCCGAGACCAAGCAACTAGCCGAGGAAGATGGCGAGAAGAGCGGCGGGGCTGGCTGGGGCCTTACAAGAGAGACACGGTGGGGAAAACACGTTCCTTCCACACCAAGGGTGCTTGGGAAACAGACTCCATGAGGCTGCAAGCAGCTGCTCAGCATGGTGACGACGGACGTCATGGCAAGAACTACCAGGATTCTGTGTGCCTCTCTGCAGCCTGTAAGTTAGTTCATGTTTAATGTGTTATTCATTTTAGGTTCTTGTGTATGTGTGTGTGTGTGTGTGTGTGTGTGTGTGCTTGTTTAACATCTTATCTAGTTTATTTAGCTTATCAAAGTTGTTACCCTCATTGCAATAAATGCTGTTTGAGAGAAGAAATGTCTTCTGTCTCTTCCTCCATGCTGACAGTATAGTATGTATGAAGTTTTTTTTTACAGGAGCGGTTTCCTCGTCATCCTTGTCTCCTCATTATCAGGACTCTCAAGAGTTTTTCTGTTTTTTTATGTATTTGGAGCTTTCCCCAGACTTAGGTAACGCTTTGAATAAAACATGCTCATCTATGCTTGTGTCCTGCGAGGCTTTGCTCCATTTGATAGAACCAGGTGAAAAATACAAATTGGAGGTGAGAGCTAAGTGGCTAAAAGCTAATTAGTAGTTAACTCTTGCAGGTCCTTGCTACAAGATTTACACAAACTGATGTGAATGTTCTTGCTATGGGATTAAGCAATAATTTAATAGCACACTAATAGAAGTATAGTGGATACTTCATATAAATACAGTCTTTAAACTCTCATCTTAAACTACAGGCCCAAGACATTTGTCAATATTTCTACATAGGCTTATATGATCCAACAAGTCTCAACTCTCAAGTTTTGCTGTAAAATTTTTAATTGAAAATAAAAAATAAGATGTTTTCATAATGTTTCTCAAAGAGAGGAAATAAACTGCAACTTTGTCTTGAAACACTTTTTTTCACCATTCCCTCTAAGTATCCCTTTAATCCTGGTCAATTATCAATTAGTTTCACCTGTCGACTAACCAGTGTGTGTGCTTTTATATGTGTAACAAGTGTATGCATGTGTCACTCCTTGTTTGCCTATAATGACTGCAATATTTGCAATGTTTTTGTAGGAATATTGGGGAAAAATGATTGTAATAGAAGTCCTTCTTTTGTTCATGATTTTTGTTCATGGTTTTTATTAAGTACATGTTTCTGCTACTTTGTTGGTTGTCATTCCCAGCGTTCATATGCGGAACCTTTAGGGTTTTTATTTTCCTTTGCCACTTAAGACAAGTTCAGGCACTAGCATGTTTTTGAAGGTTATCCTTCAGAAATCTTTTTCTCTAAGTTTACTCTTGGTCTTTGTGCTATGAAATCAACGATTTGGCTTCATAAACACCTAGAAGAGAAAAGCTGTTCTTTCTTTAGACTTGCTTTTTCATATGCTCAAATCTTATGCCTGATTATAAGGTACCTATAATTACTGCCTGCTCATCATGTCTTTCCACTGTCATCAATAAAACCAGTTTCAAGCCAGAAACTCAACCTCCCTCTCCTTTGCTTTCAGATTCTGCTAAGCAATAAAATGCATCTGCTAACTTCTTTAGAAACAAATTCAGAACACATCCACATAATTGCTCCTTTCACTGAACTATAGTGAGACCCTCCTAAGATTCCCTGACATGTTTTTGACAGCTTTTTCTCCCACTGAGCCCAAGATTTAGAATCTCTAACCTAATCTCTAAATATAATGCATCTTCTTGTCAGACTGATCCTTTCCCTCACCACACTTCTGAGAAATGCCCATCCTGTCTGTTATCTCATTAACACCAGAAGCTGGTGAAGTTCACTGTTCTTAAAAAAAACTTGGTCTTGACCTTTATGGAAAAACATTCATGCATTTTGCAGTGTCCCTTGCAGATTTAAAGACTGTAGTCTCATCACTGTAGCCTTTCTTTGGTAACAGTAGACATCCTGTAACAGTAGACATCCTGAGTCTTTTCATTCTGACATCTTTACATTACACAACATCAACACAGCTCTTTTACATGTTAGAAATTATGTCCTCCTCTCAGACTTTTTGATACTGAACATTCTTCTTCTTCTAAATCTTCAACCTGTTCTCATTGCATCCCAGACCTCCCTCATGTTGTTCTCCTGCAGCTTCCATTCCAGCTTCCTCCCAGTAGGAACTCCTTGGCCTCTTTAATACAGACCTTGAGTTCCACCTGAACACGCTTCAGCTCTGTCCAGGTACCATCTTTGAACGGCCTCTTCTTTTGGTTGAGGAGGTCCTTGACATCACTGGTAATCCAGGGCTTGTTGTGTGGAACAGCAACGTCCCTGCAGAAGTTGAGGTAGTCTGATGCAGTGTGTCACCCCCTCTATGTCCCTCCCCATGCAGGTCTAGCAGCCAAACTCCTGTCTGTTGTGTCAAAGCAATCATTCAGGGCTTCTTCTGCCTCAAGACCCCAAACCCTGAATGAGCAGTTGGTGATGGGCTGCCTCATTTCCAGAGGTTTGTACTGGGGCAGTAGCAGAGCCAGATTATGATCTGATTTCCCCAGAGGTGACAGTGGGGTTGCCCTGTATGCATCCTTCACGTTGGTGTAGAGCCGATCAATGGTTCTGTTCTGTCCTGGTGGGACCACAAACTGATGAAACGGAGTCCAGTGTGACATGATTAAAGTCACCAGAGATTGCAGAGAAAGCCTCATGGTGTTGTATCTGTAGCACTGCGATGGTGGAGTGGATGACGTCACACGCCACCTGTGCATCCGCTTGTGGAGGGATGTAAACACACGTGAAAATGGCGTGTGTGAAGTCCCGAGGCATGTAATACGGTCGCCGCTAAGCAGTTCAACGTCCCTACAGCCGATAATCTCCTTCACGTTTACGTGTTGCACCATCTGGTGTTAATGAACAGTGCGACCCCCCCCCCCCCAACCTTTGCACTTGCCGCTCTGCTTCACGTCCCTGTCCGCTCTCACCATGGTGAAACCAGGCAGCTCCTCGTTAGCGTCCAGAGTGTCGCCGGTAAGCCACGTCTCCATGAAACACAGCAGGCTGCACTCTCTGTACAGACTCTGATTCTTCACCAGTCCTGCCAGCTTTTGTTGGTCTGTGAGTTAACACCACTGGACGGAACCGAGGGTTTGTACCTCCACCGCTTCTCCATCGTCCTGTGTGGACAAATGCCCTCACGCTCCTTCGATCGTAAGGCAAGCAGTTGATCCTAAGAATAAACACTGTATACTCCAATGCCCTGCATGCTTGAAGTAAACCTATCCATAGGATATAATAAGAAGCACACCAGACGTGTGTTCTATTAAAAAAAACGAATAAAAACACAGAAAAACTTCTCGGACACGCTTCTCAGGCACGTTTCCAGCTGCCGTCGGCGCTATAAGTTGTGTAAAATCGCTCACCTTTGCTGAAAACATTAGCCTCTGCCTTTATAGCCTCTCCAAAGAATTATTGCAATTCTCTTTTCACTCGTGTCTGTGCAAAAAAATCTTACATAATTTTTCTATATTCAAAAACTTGCCCGGCAGAGTTCAGTTCCACTATTATCATCCCACATTCACTTCCAGCTTCTGCTTATGTCTTAAGACTCACATGTCCTTGCTCTCACTTGCTCTGCTTCTCCAGTCCATTAACCCATCTTAAGTTTCTTATTCTCTCAGCACGCTCATCCTCTTTCTTCCTTCTACCTGCAAGCTTGTGGGATTATGTAACATTAGTTTTTTGTACTCTGGAAAAAAAAAAAAAAAAAAGTTTGCTATCAAGGTCACAGTAGTCCACGTCCGTGCGAAGCCTCGGCCAGCTACAAATATACGGTGACCTAAAGCATCATTGGTTGCTACAACTTTATTAAAAAGAACATTCAGATATATTTCAATTTCAGGCTGAGATTTCATAGAGCGAAAAAAATTAATTTTCTCAGTTTAAATAATGCATCCTTAAGTGATAACTCTGAACTGAAGGAAAATGTTCTATTCAGTTTTAATAAATTATGACCTGAAGTGGTTACTGATGGTGGCCTCGTTAACCTTGAACTTGGGAGATAGTAAACATGTTTTCATTCAAAACTGGCACTTGGTAGCAGTGTGGGTCAGGACCCTTCAGAGTTGGGAACTTCAGATTCAAATTTGAATTTTCAGATTTTTGTTGTGGCCAAGATCCATAGTGGGAGTGTTCACATACTGTAAAGGACTGCCCATACTTCATTAATCTCTTATTGTTACTCAAACAAATGATTCCAATGTCAAGAACAGGCTGCACATTAATCAGGTCCCACTTTGGCTTATGAACCAGACAAAACCAGACAGGCAGCCACACTTGTATAACTTTGTCATAATCCATAAATCTGGTCCTGGATCTTGTAATCGCTGCTAATCAAAATGTCAATATTCAAATCACAGCCTTTGAGGTTTATGTACTAACATCCCAAGTGACCAATCAGAGACCAACCAGTTACATTAGCTGTCCAATTAGCTATCACTAATTACAGAATCCAGGATTCTGACTGGGCTTTAGCTGATGGTGTCCTTAGATTCTATCCTAGTTGTACTAGCATCAGGATAACTTTAAGACAGACTACTAAGAACCTTTGTTGCATCTATTTAATCCTATAAATGTGCTTGCATGTGAACCACATATATAAACTTATGAGACACCGATGCGCAAGAAGAGTGATGCTCTTGTGTGCTTCCTAGATATATGCAATTGGCTCAAATAACTTTTGATAGGCACCTACTATAAATCTTTTCTTTTTTGTTTGTTTGTTTCTTTACAAATTAGATGAACAATGAAGCTATGAATAATGATCACAGGGTTTGCAAAGTCCTTTGTAAGAACTTCAGGCCATGTGCATCCAGGCAATCATTCGGCAAATTTTGCGAGTTAGAAATGGGGAAATGCACAAAAAAGGACAATGCTTTTAGCAGCGAGGGCTATTCAAACCAATCACAGGGCTCAGTGATTGGGTGTGCACAGAATATCAACTAGCTAAGGTTGATCCCTGGAGAACACCAGAGGTAAGGTTACACACTTTTGAAACTGGCCCTCTCCATCCTGCCCGGTTATAGGTTCAACGCTCTAAACTGATGCAAGCCACAGAAGACCACAACTCATGATGGCCCCGGTCAGACAGTAGAGATAGTCGAGATTAGCATCTTCTGAGGTCATCACTACCCTGATATTATGACAGAATGCAGCCCTGCACAGTGGAACAACGCACAAACATTTGAACCCTCTATTGACATAAAATTCTTACTCTCTAGGTCCCTTTGTAGGTTCCTCTGTAGGTGCACGTTTGTGTATTGTATGTGTGTGTATTGTATGTGTGTGTATTGTATGTGTGTGTGTGAGAGAGAAAGGATATCCTAAGATTATACATTTTTTCTTGTATTCTATAGAAAAAAAACTAACAAAAAAAAGCCAAAATATTTTGCAATATTCAGTGACATGGCAACTGTATCATATATTGAGCTGATTGTAATCATTTTGCACATCTGTTGTAACGTTACTGTATTGTCATATTCTCAGTGATCCCAATGGCAAATACATTTTTGTTTGGTTATTTCCACATAAAACAACTACAGTATCGACAAGGTCAAAAAGAGTAATTATTTACAAACAATCGGAACGATGTGCTAAGCAGTTTACTTGTTTGTAAGTGTTTGTAAGCAGCAGTGTAATCTGTGGAATCAGTGCCTCGCTCTCCACTCAATTTGCCCAGCATAAAGGCAGGTTTTTTCCAGTTTTTTTATTGGGCTGACTAAAGCCAGTTATTGATGGACTCTTTGTGTAAGGTAAATGTATGTAAAAAGGAACTGAATGTGTCAAGGTGAGGTGAGGGCAAGGCTTCCAGCCTACAAACAGGAACATCTCTGCTTTGATTACTAGGACGCACAGTGAATATGAAACACATCACTAATGAATGTCTGTCAAAGACCATTACACTAACTGTTAGTCTCTGGGATGTCCTGTTGACTGTGGGATGTTTTGCGGAAAACTTGGCATGAAATTTTGTGTGTGTGTCTGTGTGTGTGGGGTGTGTGTGTGTGTGTGTGTATGTGTGTGTGTATATGCATACAGAGAGAAAAAGCATGTGTCACTGTGCTCTGCATAATTTGAAAAACATATGAATCCATTTAGGCTTTCCTTCTAATCACCACCATTTGTCATAATCTCTGCAACCGTGGGTATTCAGTAGTACAAAGCTCAGAGGTGTGTGTGTGTGTGTGTGTGTGTGTGAGTGTGTGTGTATTAACCACTCATGGAAAATGTTGCGTAGTATTGTTTTGCTTTAGAATATATTATAATACCACTTCAGGGTTTGACACTGTACAAGCACAGCTAGGAGTTTTCATGGTGAACTCGCTCGTGTTTGTGCAGATCATTTACACACAGATAAAGTATGTCAGACATTTCATTCAGTTGTCCAGCCTTTGAAAGACTTGTGTTCATTATCACTTTGAATCCATCTGAATAAAATGATTTAGCTGCATTCACAATTAACATAATGATGGTACACTATTACTGCAATATCAGTGGAGAGAGAGGGAGAGAGACTGAGAGAGAGAGAGAGAGAGATTAGCCCTCTATATTGTCTTTTGTCACTGAGGCGGTGACCCCTGAATGGTTATTCCCTGTGTGTCTGCTTGACCATGTTCTCATGGAGGTCACACTTACATTGTTTTATTAACCTTCGTCTATTCAGGGTCAGGATATTGACAACCTGTTTCTCATTTACAAGACTGTCATTACAATTGAAAGGGAACTTTATTCCAGAAAGGTACTTAAACAACGTGCTATAAACAAAACATTTGTGGAATTTTGCACATGAATGTGGTTGTACTTGTAGTGTTGGAGATTTTGTTCTGCAATGGACTTTTGGAAGCCATTTTGGAAAAAACTAGCAAACTGTTTTCTCACATTACCTCATTGAAAGGTGAAAAAGTTTCAGAAACAATGTTTGGTTAGAATCTACTCTCTAAATATATACATATACACTTATACACACACACACACACACATACTATATACAGTGAGTAGGTCATAAAAATGGGCAGCATAGTACACAATGTTTTCAGAGTAACAGAACATTTTGGACAGAGATCTTTTGTCCAAAACAGCAGTCTTCTGTACTGTACACTTCAGCTTCTACTGCCTCCAGACCTTTCACTGCAGTTACTCCCTGGAATCTTCTTAAAGTACACACACACACACACACACACACACACACACACCTATCTCACTATTGTTCTCAAGTCAGAAGTTCACTTCACCTGCAACATATGATGTAGTGACTGCTCTGGCTAGACTGTGGAAGCTGTAATAACACCCCCCCCCGTGCTTTATCCACCCCTATTCAGTCTCCAGTGAGTCAAACTTCCTCCATCACTTCTGGAAGGTTCTCCCACCCATAAAGGTTTCAGTCATATTCCTTGCACCGGCAGGTGGAGAGAAACTCCTCTGTCGGGGTGGAGGAATGGGGAATATTCTGTCAGAAACACGACAGAGGATGTCGGCCTGTCATCGACCCGGCAGTGCGCTATAGCAGAACGGTGGAGAGTGACATTATCCCGTCACACGGGATAACGCCACGTGAGCCGGGATCGTTCTGCTCTCGCTGGAGTGGATCCTCTCTGAGCAGAGGCAGGAGCCTCCTCAGAACTTTCACGCAAACGTCTGCCATTGTTGCCGGTGATCATGTTTGTGGCCTTCTGAGAAGAGCTTCGCCTCGTGTCTGAGAGGTTAAGGGCCTGACATCCCCAAACACAAACAGATCCACACACAAGATAGCAATGCAGAGCCCGAGAGTAGGTGCAGTACAGCAACACACTATGCAGTAATATCTTTTCTCATTTAGCATCACACTATACTGCACAACCATGTTGAGAACCAAACAGCATGAATAACAGATACCCCTCTCCAGCCGCAGCACAATGGTGTAAAACAGACGACAGCAAATTGCCTGTTTTTCTTGTCTGAAGGTCCAGATTACAAAGGCAACTGCACAGCAGTTGAAATGTAGCTTCTGTGTCGTATTTGATAGTCTCCCAGTATTGGGTGATGTTGTTACTAGAATGTCTCACCTGATTCATTCTTGATTGGGAGGGTGGCCAACTTTAATATTGTTTTGCACAATGTGAGGTGTGTGGTCATTTTTCCATGTTTTTGTTGTGACTTATCATGATGTATAATGAACAGGCTACAGTCCGTATTATAAACAACGAATGTAGGTATTGTGTTGAAGACAAAATTGCATATAAAATGGGGACAGTTAAAAATGGTATAGAATGGTATATATGTTTCTTATTTATTTGGAGGTTCCACAGAACAATCATAGTCGTGTTCTGTCACACGACCTTCTTCAGCGTGTCAATTACACCATTACTGTGATGTAAACTGTGAGACCACAATCACTTTAACAATTCTCAAAATTAGTCACCAACAAACTTACGTTTACTTTAAATTCTACAAATAAAAGAAATTACACAAATAAAAAATATTTTGTTAGTGGTTGGTTCTGATAATGCTGCTCTGGAAGACCAATTAATGAATCAGAAGCAATTATACCAGCGCTGTCCACGTGTTAAAGCTGTGAGTTAATTCCATGCACATTCAATAGCTGTGCTCGCTAAATGAACATAATGTTCATGTAGTGATTTATTTTGTATACAAGGCTGAAAGAATCTTGTCAGTTCTGCTGTAATATTCAGTCAGAATAATGCCATGGCGTGCGAATTTCAAACTGCTTAACTACTACCGCAGTTAACATAAAACGACGCTACGCCGTGTTTAATTTCGACCACGACTAACAATAATTAGCTAACGCACAAAAGCCAATGCGGGAGGCACGCACGTGTGCACGAGAGGCGGGTTCGGCGAGACACAGGCTCGCTGTGCCAAACGAGAGCCTCAGGAGAGCACGAGAGAAGCTGGCTGGCTCTAATGGATTCGGACATACTGAAATCTTCCTGGCACGAGTCTCAGTCGCTTGATCATGCGCTCCATTGGGGTTGTGTGTGTGTGTGTGTGTGTGTGTGTGTGTGTGTGTGTGTGTGTGTGAGAGAGAGAGAGAGAGAGAGAGAGAGAGAGAGACAGCCAGACAGTGAGAACCATAAGATAATTCATATCTTAAGTAATTTATACAAAACTTCTGAGATTTTTTTTCAATGCGTATGTGTGTGTCCAAAAGCATGTGCAATTACTAAGCATATATTTAATGTGCATTAAATGCATGACATGTTTATTTTCTGTGTATGCATGACAGGAATAGAGCCATAGCATTTTATTCTTGTAAAGAGAATGACATGTTTCTGTGTGTGCATGAGTATTGCCTGTATAAAAGAGCAGCAATAAGGTTTCAGGTTCAGCTCAAGTTGTATTTCCCTCTTTGTAGTTTCCTCTTTCTATTCAGATTTCTCTCTCACATGTGCACACACACACACACACACACACACCTATTTAAAATCCATTATATTTCTGTATTTCCTTCCACAAATAGTAGAACACCAAACAGCTTCATTTAAAACTACCATTTACAGGTCAAAAGACACATATCAAATTACAGTTTTCTCTTTTTCTCTCCCTCTGTCTCCACTCTCTCTCTCACAAGGGACAAGCCTCTAACAACCTCCCACAGGGATTTTTATGCCTCTGATTCATTAGATTATCATATGAGAGATAGATATGAAAAGGAGCAAGGAGGTGAGAGATGGACACCCAGGAGAGAAAGCTTGCTTGTCATTCACTCCACACAGAAGGGAATATATTATTTCAAATTCACTTCAGTTCATAGGTCACAGTCATTTACTCACTATTAGACTATTAGTGCTGTGGTGTAGGCCATTCTTTAGGATAAGGGAGTGTGTGTGTGTGTGTGTGTGTGTGTGTGTGTGTTGGATTGGATTGTGTAGCCTCACCATTGCTGCAGCCGCACAAGCCACATCCGTGCATTTCACAGCAAAAGCCATTTCAGGACCAAATGGGCCATTTTCCACTTGGGCCGTCAGGCGGGAATTAAGGTGCAAGCCCCCCACCCCGTGAGGACAGTCATATAATGATCCCCCCAGCATACTCTGGGAATTGTAAGTCTCTCAAGAGATGACACAAGAAACTTGAATTTCCTGCTGGGAATCTCTCATCTGGAGAAAGCTTCATGCAGCTGGATTGTATCATTAATTTGGGGTGCTGAGTTGGGTAAATTAGGTACATTTTGCACAGATGCTGCACTCTGTAGGACTGTGTGTGTTAAGAGACTATGAACATAAAAGAGACAAGAGCACATTTTAGTGACTTTCATGCAAGTCTAATCAAACAAGTCTTCATTTTCAACATCTTTAGCTTCTCGATGGCGCAGTTTTATTAAGCATGGAGGCTTGTAAAATGATCCGAGTCTCTGCACAAATTGCTAACCTTTCAGCGCCAATCTCAGTTCAACACAGACATCCCAAGTTGTAAAAACTCATTTCAGGGAGGTGTCGCCGGGGGGGGGGGGGGGGGGGGGGGGGGGGGGGGG
>JAOYMR010000027.1:10899420-10904420 GCA_025802075.1 Tenebrosternarchus preto
GGGTCCTTAACTCTTCAAACCCTGTGGTTAGGGTCCTTAACTCTTCAAACCCTGTGGTTAGGGTCCTTAACTCTTCAAACCCTGTGGTTAGGGTCCTTAACTCTTCATCGTGGTTTGTACCACAATGTAAATTACATATGAGAGTTTTATACTAATTACATATGAGAGTTTTATATTTAATGTGTGTTGTTGCACAAGGTCTGGGGAAATTGTTCATTTGAATTACAGATAGTAAGTCTGAATCAAAGAGAGCTGAATATTAAAACATGTAAAACCTCTGTGATTCTGGACTTTCTGATATGTTTTGAAATATACATAGTATACATAATATACATAGTAGCAAATGCTTTAATATGATACTACTAACTGAGTATGTAACATTTAGCATATTGCACTACAAAGTAATTTTTTTTCTTTATTAATAAATTATTATTAATTTAATAATCCAGTCAGAGAATCTCAAGACACTGAAGCGATGAGTTTGTTTGACTATTGTGTGTGTAGGTGCTAAGGAGATTGATATTGTGTGTGTAGGTGCTAAGGAGATTGATATTGCTGCCACACTGGAACACCTGAGAGATCAGCGACCTTGCATGGTTCAGACGAAGGTACACACACACACACACACTCCCTTTCTTGCTCATTTTCTCTTTACATGTCTCTTTTCTCACTCGTTTTCTCTTCATGTCTCAGGAGCAGTTTGAATTTGCACTGACTGCAGTAGCAGAGGAGGTGAACGCCATCCTTAAAGCCCTTCCTCAGTGAGACGTGGAGAAACCAAACGCCCACCCTCAGCTTCACCTCTCCCTCCCTCCTCATCATGTATGTCACTTTATCCCTGGTGTTTCACCCAGGCTCAACAGCTCTCTCTCTCTCTCTCTCTCTCTCTGTCTCTCTCTCTCTCTCTCTCTCTCTCTCTCTCTCTGTCTCTCTCTCTCTTTCTCTCTCTCCTTCATACTCTCCCTCTCTGGTTCCAGCTCACCTACTGGGAGTGAAACCCATATAGAAGTAGGCTGTCACAAACCATGCACAGGTGCAACCAATTTAAATCACGGCCAATCTGCCTTACAGACGATACTGGATCACAGAGATCGACCGACGGATAGATAGACAATAGACAGACAGACACAAAGACAGATTTACATACAGACAGACAGAAAGATAGACAGACAGACAGACAGACAGACAGACAGACAGACAGACAGACAGACAGATAGATAGATAGATAGATAGATAGATAGATAGATAGATAGATAGATAATCACTCTCATCTCTTTCCCTTTCTGTCTCACTCACACACATGCATGTGCATACACACACACACACACACACACTACACCTCTACCACATTACGTTACCAGTGCAGTCTGGGTGTAAGGCAACAGCAGAAGCAATTTGAGGAAGGATCTCCAGTGGGGCTCTAATCACTCCCATGATCCATGAGGTCCTGCAGCAGAGAGAACCACTGGGAGAGAGATGCTCAGACAGTATGAAGGGCTCCAAGAGACTGTGACTGTAGCATTAAAGGATAAAGACTCCTCAGTGGGGTATTCACAGATGGCCATCATCTGAGGGGTTGGTGTCTGATGGCTGGGTGACTGGGTGACTGGATGTCTGGGGGGGTGGGTGGATGGAGAGTGTCTTGGGGCTGGGTGGCGGTGTGTCTGGGCTAGGCGGCTTTGTGTCTGATGGTTGTGTGTTTAATGGCCGGGTGGCTGTGTGGGTGTCCTGGGGGCGGTGGGACTCTGCGACTAGGTGTCTGGCTGCTGGGTATTTGCAGAGGTTTTACAACTGCAAAGTCCAAACTTTAAAAAAAAGTCTATTCTTCACAGGAAACATTTTTAGTGAGAAGAGTCTATAAGAAAAAAAAAACTATACATTCCATTTTTGCGAAGTATTTCTCCCATGCTCTTTCATGATAAATATGTGCCGTGTGTGTGTGTGTGTGTGTGTGTGTGTGTGTGTGCAAGCATATGCACAAGATTTGAAGATATACAGCTGTTTAGAATTCCAAGAGATTCCTTCAATCACTCTTTCCTCCAGCATCTTTTCAATCTTCTTTTCTCCCCCCATTTGAACTATCTATCATTCTTTTACACCAGCAGAGAAAGATTCTGCACGCTCCTGCTCCATCATGTGGTCGGGGTTACAGCCCGTGTGGTTACATTCCTCTGAGCTGTCTGCTGCCCCTACTCTCTCCTCCTCTCCCCTCCTCTCTCCTCCTCTCCCCTCCTCTCTCCTCCTCTCTCCTCCTCTCCCCTCCTGTCCAATCTTCCATCTCCCATTTTCTTTCGTTTGAGGAACTGGCTGGTGGAACTCGTTAACTCCAGGCAAGGCTGTCGTCCACTGCCCAACTACCTCTCGCCTGACCCACGCCCGCCCTGTTTGTGATTAGGCATGTTGCAAATGTGTGTGTGTGTGTGTGTGTGTATGCATAGTGCAGAAAAATGTATTAAAAACACATTCCAATTCACAATCCATCTCCTTTGTAAAAGAGCAGAGAGCTTATTCCATCTACAGCAGGACAAACTAACACAAAGGTACAGTGCCTACATGGGAGGCAAACCAGACATATCACATCTCTCACTGTCTAGACATACTGCAAGCATAGCTCTCTCTCTCCCTCTATCCGTATATCTCAATCTCTGTCTAGCTGTCAGTTCAGTTCAGTTCAGTTCACTTCTGTAAGCTTTATTGCCATGACCATATTCATTTTATAATATTGCTGAAGACAATATTTTCTTGTGTGAATATAGTCTTGTGTGAATGTGTGTTGTGTTTGGATGGGTTACTCACAGTCCCTCATGTTATGGCAGGCAGATATATGTCACCCTATATATCACCCAGCTAAAGCACTCCTTTCTTTGTTTTCCCCTTATAGGGTGGGAAGTTAATCAGTATTAGATTGACTAAGGTTAAGGCATATCATCTCAAATTTTGTGAAGTAAATTTGGCATATCTGATCGAATGTTTCACATCGAGTGAGAAAGTGCAGCTCTGTCTCTACAATGTCAGTGTTACACTGCTAGCAGAGCGTCTGCTCTTTGCTCAACCAAGATTTCTTATATCGGCCGTTCTGGATGCAAGGCAGTGTCCACTGAGTCTGTAGTTTGTCAGTGTGGTTCTGTGTTTTCCATCAATCACTACGAGCAGGTATTACTACAGTGTATTGTTGTTTTAGGGCCAGATAACAGTACACTTTGCTTTGTGCTTGTAGCTTTGTTTCTGAAATGTTTGGACTGACTGTTTGTATTTCAGACTGGTCATAATATATAGTGTTAAGGTTTGTTAATGAACCCAGCTGTGTGAGGGGACACTTTCTTCTTGGCATTGAAAGGTTTTGTAGTAATAGGACTGAAAGGCAGTGTTTTTGAAATGCATTTTTTACATTCGTCCCTCGCTCTCACTCTCTCCATCTGTCTGTCAGTTTTTTTGTTTCTCTTCATCTGTCTGTTTATCCCTCCCTCTCTTTCTCTATATCAGTCTCTCTGTCTCTCTCTCCATTTGCTTGTCTTTGTTTCTTTTCCAGTCTCTCTCTCTCTCTCTCTCTCTCCCTCTCCCTCTGTCTCTCTATCTCCTTCCCTGTTACCCATCCTAAAAGCTGTCACTCCTCCACACAGCCCTGACCTTGTCGGCCTCCGTGATGCAGTTTGATAACGCCACTGCTGGATGAGGTGCTGAAAGTCTCTTTCTCCAAGTTCGCCTGCGCCCTCCCCCCCCCCCCCATCCCCTTCTGTGGGTCCTGTTGACTCAGACAACTAATGGACGGAATGACGTCCATTAGTCGCTCTGCCAGTCTTTTAAACGGCTGCTTCAAGATGACGGTGTGATTCAGACTGCATTCTGTCTTTTGTGCACCTAGTCGTTTTCCTCCTGTTTTTTCCTACTTCGGACAATATCTCCACATCCTCACACACACACACACACACACACACACATTTCCACATACCTTCTTATCACTATCTCTCACCCTATCGTTACAAGGAACACTCTCGCACACAAGGGGAGTCTGTGACTCAGCTGTCATTTCTCCCTCTCTCTCCCTCTACCCCCAACCACCCCCCCCCCCTTCTCTGATACTTTGTGCTCACTTTTCTGCTCGGGAAGATAAACTGGCAGTGAGGTTTCTTAGAGCAGCAAACTGTACTCCGAACCATGAGACCTCATTTCAGACTGTCCTCAAATGGGAACTAACTGCGCCCTTCATTCGCTTGGGCTGCCCTAATAAATCAGCACGTCGCACAGTGCAACAAGTCCGATAAGAGCCACCTGGCTGAGGCAAAGCATCAACTTCCCATAAACCATTTGAAACAAATTAACACTTCCTCTTTAGAGGTTTGATATTCCTTCTTGTTCCTGTATGACCTTGTAACCAACTTTGTCAAACTTCCCAACTCTCCTAACAATTTTTTTCCCTTTTTCTGCCTGTCTGTTTATTTACCTATTTACTTCTCTGTACGGAAGTCTGTTAAGAATGACAACTGACCTAAACCCTAAACATCCATAAATGTTTATAGACGCTTATTCCAACGGGCGTCGACCGTTATGACAACCTCTGTTGACATAACAGCTATGCCAAGTGACAGATCTGTGACGACATCACAGTGCTGTAACACTGGTTGGCGTTACACGATGTCACACTGTATGACAGCTGACTTTGAAGCTCGCCGTTTTTGGCACATCAAGACGACATGCTGATGATGATGGGACAGCTTGCCAACTATCTGCAGCGAGACAGAACTGAAGTGAACACTGTACTGTCACAACAATGACATGAAAATCTCCTCGGTACTATATCTTAGTGAAGTTTTTGACAGTTTTTACCCTTGGTCTTAAAAAGTTGTGTTCAGAAACGCTCTGGGAATGAAGAAAGATATGCTGGCACAATTTGAGATATAGAAATAATTGTCCCTAAACAGAAAAAATGGGTTGTCAATCACTGTGTAATTTTTTTCCATTCAACATAAAAAAATATATATATTTAGTGAAAAAGGATAATT
>JAOYMR010000027.1:10909420-10921663 GCA_025802075.1 Tenebrosternarchus preto
CTTCTACGGCTTAATTTCCCAAAGCAGCAATTCATTATAAAAATCTATTAGAATGACTGGACGCCCAGACTTGTGGGTAAGATTTAAAGGCGTAACCGGCAATCTTGGTTCATCATAGTTGACTGACACGTACTTAACCTCTTTTAACCTGTTTTCTAGGTATCTCTCCATTCCACTATTTTAATGTCCATTCAGTGGTCGTTATAACGGAAGTCAGCTCTTCAGGAGGACGTATTTGAACTTAAACGGGTATTTAAAGGGTTGGTACTCCCATTACGCCCCCTGAAATGTGCTTCTAAGTACACGGTGAGTGGGGGAGGGGGGGTCTAAAAATAGAGAAGTTTAAAAATTCAACCGTTCTTCAGGATGATTTCCAGTCCAAGCAAGTCATGCCGGACCTATCATAAAAAGTGTTTTAAAAAAAGTAATGGTCTAAATTTTGTGTGATTAATATAAATTATGCAGCTATCCAGGCAAGACTGAGTACTAAGAAAAGTCATAAATCACAAATGAAATGTTAAAGCAGTGACTGTAATGTCTTTCTGTTTCCAGTCATCCCCCCCCCCCCCCCCTTCGTTGCCTCCTTCTCCTACTGACAGTTTCTCTACGGGGAAAATGTCACATGAATCTCGGCCGGCTGTCCAGACATCGTCCCACTGCATTTAACGTCTTTCCCTTTTAACTATTCAGATGCAACACTGTCGATAACAGACAAAAACAAATTTCCTCTTTATCCACTTTCCTTTCTGTAGAAAAGCCCTAAAGCTGTTAAATGCTTAGATCCTATAGATTCTGCTACACAATAAAACCATAAAAATCACAAGATACTGTTAGGCCTGTGTGCTGTTCGAACTGTGCAAAGTCAGTGTAGATTCAATTTTTGTAACATCATAAATAAAATATATTTTTTATTACAGGTAATTGGGAACTTTTCTCTCTCTTACTGATGGCTGAACATGTATCTGTAAAGCTAGTCTGACAAGGTCATTCCGGGTCACATCACGTCCAGAGTTTACAATGCAGCTCAATTGTTTTCAAGACACTGCACCATAAAAAAAAAACACTTTTCTGTCTTCTTTCTTTATTTTGACTTCTCTTGACAAACTTTTGAGCAATGAGTCACATAACTGAACATGAGTAGCATGTCTGAGCATAAGAGACAGGTCTGAATTAGAGAGACAGGTCTGAACATAAAGGACAGGTCTGAATTAGAGAGACAGGTCTGAACATAAAGGACAGGTCCGAATTAGAGAGACAGGTCTGAACATAAAGGACAGGTCCGAATTAGAGAGACAGGTCTGAACATAAAGGACAGGTCCGAATTAGAGAGACAGGTCTGAATTAGAGAGGCAGGTCTGAACATAAGGCACAGGTCTGAACTAGAAAGGCAACACCTGGAGCCTGTTTTACATTTATATTTACATTTAAGTTATTTAGCAGACGCTCTTATGCAGATTGACTTACAAAAGTGCTTTGATATTAGCTCACAGAATGTATCCTAGCCAGTAAGTAGGATAGAATTCAATATACCTTTGAACTAGAACACTGCTAAAATACAGGAATCAATGCTAATCCTAGTATAAGCTTTGTTAGACAGCGATGAGTGCAGTAACAAACAATAACAAACAAATGTGTAAAGTTCAATAAGCAGTAGTGTAGTGTAAAGTTCAATAAGCAGTAGTGTAGTGAAATACTCTACAAATACTCTACAATCTGCGGTCGAACACTGCAAGGGATTCAGCTGTTTGGACAGCCAATGAAAGTTCATTCCACCATCTTGGAGCCAGGACAGAGAATAACCTAGAAGCTTGTCTTGAAAACAAGCCAAGCTGTACTTGAGGTTTGAAGAACTTGAGGTACAGAATAGGCTTTGGCTATTCTCATGAGAGAATGGTCAGGAGAGAGCTGGTCCATTTTGGGCTTTGGAGGCAAGCATTTGGGTTTTAAATCTCATGCAGGTGGCTACTGGACGCCAGTGAAGGGAACGCAGCAATGGAGTGACGAGAACTTTGGAAGCTTAGAGACTAGTCGTGCTGCTGCGTTCTGGATCAGTTCTAAAGGTCTGATGGCTCGTAGGGGAAGACCAGCTAGTAACGAGTTGTAGTATTCAAGCTTAGAGATGATAAGAGACTGCACAAGCACCTGGGAGACTTTCTGTGAAAGAAAGGGCTGAATCCTTTGTATGTTACCAAAGAGAAATCTGCAGGAACTCATTGTCCAAAGTTATGCCCAGGTTACGGGTAGTTTCAGATGGTAAAACCAGTAGGTTTTCAAAAGAAACTCTTTTCCATAGTTGGATGTGTTGAATCATGTATTATGCAATGCTGAATTGTTGCTACTTTTTAACACCCTTTGTTGGGTCTAAGACTACAGTTCTGAACAGAGCACAACCCTACCTCAGGCCTTACTTTAAAGATAGAACTATAAATCAGTCATCAAAAAAGCAATAGACTTTCAGTCCTTTTTCTCTAGTGTGCAATAAAGACGGTGGTTCCAATGTGACAGTTTCCTCTCAATTTATCCTTGCAGTGCTGGCAACATGGTTTCGTGTAGAAATCCAGATGGGTCTGGCATTTTGATCAGAATATTTCAGTCTGAGTAGCGTTCGTGGTTTTGAATTCGGTGTTTCGTTTTTGCTCTCTCCAGGTGTGCAGTGTGTGCATGGAGATGAGGTCTGTGGATCTTTATTACCGGGGTTAGGGTATTCTCATACTGGGATAGCTGGGACAGATCAAAAACCTGGACTGACTAAGAACGTCCCCACGAAATGGACTTAGAATCTTTCTAGAGAAGGTATTGCATTTCCAAACAAAGATGCTGCTTTCTGGTCGTAAGGAATTGAGGGATCTGTTTGTGTTAATTTATACCAAATATTTGCATCGGACAGATTTGTATATAAGGTTGCTAATAATATAAAATATTGCCTCCCACACACAAATATGAAAAGAAAAACCAAACAAAGGAACGTCATCTCAACATATAAACTACAACAAAGGCCTTTTAATAGTATTGAAAAAGATACACCGTCTATTGGTGAACACGATGTCACCATAACTACTGACAAGTGCAGTGTGTGAGCGCGTGAAGAAGCATATTCTCTGTTGCCTTCGTGTTACCAGGACGTTCTACGTTGTACTTGTAGTGATTTACACAACGAACAAAGGTATCAATACGAGCGCGAAGTGCATACAGCTGACTCACTAAATTGCAGTCCAATACGAAGTCCTAGCCGCAGCACATTGAGGAGTTTCTACAACGTGCTTTCGCGGTGGCATTTTATGCGAACACGTTTAGAAGTGAAATATTGCCGGGGCCAATTGCGTTAACGCTGTGCGGTCTTGCGGCGCAATTCTGAGAACGAGGTTAGCGACTTGAGAACACACTCCTGAGAAAAAGAAGTGAGAAAAACTGTAAGGGGAATTGAGATTCACCCAGTCTTCCCTACATGAGGTCTCCTCCGTGAAATGCGTCGTCATTTTCTCACTTCCCTCACTCATTCTACGGGGACAGAACTAAGGGAAGGACACAACGTGAATGAATAGACCATATGTAAAAAAAAAAAAAAAAAATAGAAATACCTGCAGCTGCCGAGCGAAAGGGCGCGTGCACAAGGGCTTAAATCAATAATCATTTCTCATTCCACTACAAAGACATGAAAAGGCCTGGCATACACAAGCCAAAGCCCAATACCAGTGTCCGGAGAGGGAGAGCCCTTAGGCCATTCCCGTAATGAAGCAGTTCGCTTCCAGTCACGGACGACGTTAGGGGTGGCAGGACCTTCGGAACTTAATGCTTTTTTTTTTGTTTGTTTGTTTTCGTGTCAGGTTTATTCACATAGTGCACTTTAGCGCTTGTCACTCTAAAAAAGGCTGAGATCCCGTCTCTTTACAGAATCTTTACCGCCCTGCTTATATTAGTGGGACAGGCAGAAGTTCAGCCAAGTTTGTTGTTTCTGCCGAAAGCATCGGGTAGAGAAGATGATCAGTGCGCCTTTGATACTTAACTGAGCTATGAAGACTAGCAGTAGTAAGGTAGCAAACGTATACAACACAAATGAAGGTTTAATAGACTCAATCTAATATCCTCAGGTACTTGGTTATAAGCAGTCTGGTGAAATCATTTGTTTTGCCCCATGTGGTTATAACATCATGAAGTGTTATGTAGTATAGGCTGCTTCTGTTTAGGATAGTGTGTTAAATGTTTGAATTGTACGTCTGAAGAGCAAATGTTAAAAAAAAAAGAAAATGGAAATTTAACATGATGGCAATTTACCATGATGTCACGGAGTACATGCTAAAGCTCTCAGAGACAGAATAATCTTAGCCGTGGACGGACACGTAGAGCGGAGCCTTCGCCTTTGAAAGCATTTTTAATATAAACCATTGGTCCTAAAGCCCGGTATTATGTCTTCAGACCAGCCTTCTGTCTTTCTAACGGTTGGATCACGTGAAGTTTACCAATTCGGATAATCTGGAAGCCTCCTACCAGCGAATCTCAATCGCAAATAAAAAACGAAGTGAATTGACAGTGGGACAGAAAGTCGATGAGCGTAAACCATTTTCATTATAAAGGTCGTTCGATGTTATGGATCCCGCTGAAGGACCACTCGAACTTCCACGGTGTCTGCTTGCCTAGCGAGCGGGCCGCAGGCTCGAGAACCCGTCGCACCTTTACCGAAGCGCGCCGCTTTCCCATAATTTTGCCCAGCTACTTTTCCCAGCAGGCGCCCAACATCACGCCCAATATCCTTCGTCTGATTCAAATATGTTCAAACATGTGAAGCAAATAATGAAGACTGTCGCAGTTGGTGTTTGTTTTTGATAGGCTATTAATTTAAATTGATTTAACCAACACGTATCAAGACAAACAATAAACGTGACTACATGACGTCCCTTTCCCTTTCAATAAATTGGTTTTACCGATTCTTCACTTAGGCAATGTCGCCATCTCCTGGTCTTTCCATTGAACTGCAATGTACGAATGTTAGAATTTTAGATCAGTTTATTTGCCTTTGTGCGCGTTTATATATTGTACCACACACACACACACACACACACACACACACACACACACACATATATATATATATATATATGTATATATATATATATATATATGTACACACATAACACACATATTTGTGTGACTTACTGAATGCACATGTAGAACATCTAGAGTGGTTGCAATCTACAATGCCACCGTAATCTGAATAGTCATTTATCTCAGTCGAGCAGATCCTTCTGGTCTGTAGAAGATTAATGGAGGATCATTAAAAGGGGTTCTGCATCATCCTGTAAGTATATTAGACATTGTTTTATTGTGATAAGTCAGTAGATTTACCACCTGAATTGATTCTGAATGATTGGGTTGTCGATCATTTTGGTTTTCCTGTTAGAGGGAATGGGTCCGTTGTCTCAATCACATCTGCGAGTTCCGTAATTATTTCTAAAATTGAGTATTTAATGTATTATCGCACCACAATCTGACAAAGCCACAGATTGTAGCTGCGTCTATGCATGAACCGCGAAAACGTAAAAGAACGAGAATGATTTTTAAACTAGCCAATGAATGATTCCCACTACCAACGTCATCAGAACGTTCTGGATTTGAACCAATCACTTACACAGTTACGTTATTGAAAGAACGTAGTAAATAAACCGAATGGATGGGTTAGCTGAAAATGACTGATATAGCCAGCTAACCACTTGGAACATTTTTGACCAAAAGCTGGCTAAATCGTTTTCCTTTTTTTTTGTTTGTTTAGACACGGGTAGGTTTAGCCAGTTTGTAAACCAAATGTTTTGCTATCAGCATCTTTATGTTCCTGGAATTATTTATAGGAGGAGGAAGCGATTAGCACAGTGGTTTTGTGTTTTGCACTACAGTGGTCAGTTTAGCTGACTGGTTGATTTCGCATTAATAGCTACTTGATGATTGGTCAGTTTACTTAGCTTATACAAATAGCACTTCATGAATTTAGCTAGCTAGCTTTCATCATTTGTTAGCTGCATCTTATAGTTTGTTAGCTGCCGTTTGACACACTGTGAACGTAAACACAACTAACTAATGCTAGCTAAATAGCTACGTTAGCCATTCATTTAGTCTGCTAGCTAACATTTGCCTGTGCGTACAAGCAACGTTACACAGCAGTAACCTTTTACCTAGCTAGCTAACTATCCACCCAGCTAATCTAACATAGCTGGCTATGTGATAAATGATAAGCAGATCTACGTGGACTGATAGTGTCAGTAAGCTGGTTCAGCATAATAGCTGCCTAGCTAAGTGAGATTTCAGTGGCCGATGCCATTCTGAAAGCAGTCCGGCGCGACGTTAGCACCTGCTAATTTAGCTTACCTTACTGACTACATTACATGTAGCGACGGACGGTGTCTAGCTAGTTAGCTAACTGGCTCACGGAACGAGTAGTTAGCTTGCACAAATCGAAACTGTGCAAGAAAAAAACCAAGGACAACTGAAATGTCGGACTTGAACAGAGACGTTGTGGATCTAGTATGGGGAAAACAGTCGACCAGTACCGGCGTGTCGGCATCGCTCTTCCGCAGGTGGACACAAGGTAAACGTATCCCCCACCTCTCAGCTAACAATCACTGTTGGAGTTGTCAACAGTGACCTCTAAACTGATCCCTTTTCATCACCAAAACGCGAAATGGTCTCTTAAGGTGTCTCGGATTGCTGAAACGGCACTTTTTAACTACCTTTATAACAGATTTAACTCTAGTGCATAGGCAAGGTGGGCGAGACTGTTCTTAGTTTTGAACCTCGCTAGAACTGCATTGTCACGAGTGAAGCTCTCCAGTGAAGGGATTGTCATAGAAGCGAAGTGTGACTGTGTGGAAATGGACTAGTAACTGGTTTCCTGTTTTCCCCCCAAACAGGCTTTGTCTTCAGTGAGACGGAACGCAGTGCACTGGAACAGTTTGAAGGTGGACCGTGTGCTGTCATCGCACCCGTGCAGGTACTTTATTATGCTGGTCATTGTCTGTTACATCATATGCCATCTTTACTGGAAGGTAGTAAATGTCTTTAATTTGATGTGTCTGTCTCTTGCTTGGAGCTCATACAGTAAGGAACCACCATCATTAAAGTTTAAACATATTTAAACTGATGGAATAATGGAAGTCTATGTTCCAAGTAAGACAAGTCCACCAAGAACTATTCTGTGTGCTGCAGAATTACATTCGGTCATTTTAATCATTTGTAAACAGCAACTAGATCTCAACACACTGACTCCTCTATCGCATAATTCCATCCAGATGAATTCTCGCTTTGAAGAAAAAAAAAAACTAATTTCTAATGCAACAAATTAGTGATCCAGTAATGGTGTTAATCACTTTAATATTTGTAGATCATGCATGATTTATTGTTGCTAAAACCCATAATTTGTTTATGTTAATTATTGTTATGAATAGTGGTAGTAAGCCTGAGTAATAATCAGTGTTGCATGGAGTCTTACAACATAATCTAGTGAAGGTAAGATTTGGTAACAGTTTGGTGATATAAACTAATAATTATGCTATTTTGTTGCTGGTCTGAAAAACTTTCCGCATTTTAGTTGTTTGTAAACGTTACCTAGCTAGCACAAACAGGAGCTGCATCACACAAATAATAATATTGCATTTGTTTTAAAGTAGAAATGGTTTGTGACTTTTTCATTCTCAATCTGTGCCACATGCAATGCCTAACCCTAGCATGCCTGTCGTGTTTAACATATCTGTATAATGGGTGGGACTTGGCAGCCTGCTCCTGCTGATCACAGCTGCCTGCATCAAAAGAGAAGGTTCCAGAAAAGGGCATAGTCATAACTTAGCCACCTTCCCCTCTCAGAATTACAATTTGGCTGTTTTCTATCAGAGCCTATACCGATAAACTTGACTCTTTTCCACAGCCAGAGATTGTGAATTCAGACATGTGCTTTAACTTGCGTTTGCCTCAGTGAGATGTTGTATGATGATGGCTTCTGTGTGGTTTCATAATGGCACTCCTTAACTAAAAAACGTCTCTTGTCCTCAGGCGTTCCTGCTGAAAAACATCTTGTTCAACACTGAGAGCTCAAATTGGAGAGACGTCTCTGGTATGTACCACTTCACTTTGAAGCCTGACTGCAACAGAAGGCCATGTTTGTTGTTGTTGTTGTTTGTTTGTTTGTTGTTGTCTTTAAAGTGTAGGATAAGCAAAGAACTTCCCAGTGCCACAGAATATATAAGGTGTTTCATACTGCATTGTTCATGTCTACGAAACTTAACACTTTACAAAAGAGTTTAGAGTTTCTGTTTCTCACTGTATGGATGGACGGCTTTATCGTTGTATGTTGTACTGGTAGAGAGCAGTGAAATACTGTATCAGAAAATGCAACTGTACCTCAACGTGTCTGATAAATATTTACATTTACGACTTTTGGCTGACGCTTTTATCCAAAGTGACTTACAATTGTGACTGAATACATCTTGAGCAGTTGAGGGTTAAGGGCTTTGCTCAGGGGCCCAACAGTGGCAGCTTGGCAGAGGTGGGGTTTGAACCAGCAACCTTCTGATTACTAGTCAAGTGCCTTAACCAGTGAGCTACCACTACCCTCAAGAACTTTAAAGACAAGCTAGAACACTTCTGGGATGCTTCGATGTTCAAACCCTCATATCACATGTCCAGAGCTCACTTGCACTGTTGGGGAGCTTATGACAACACGCACTCCATCTGTCCTCAGAGGATGAGCAGCGTGCTCTGCTGTGCTCCACCCTCGCCGAGATCCTGGAGTCGGCTTGCGGAGGCCGGGGAGCCGGCCTCTGCCTGGTCACGTGGGCCCGCGGCAAGGGCTGTCCGGACGTCGCCGACATCCCGGACGGCCTCCCAGAACCAGAGTCCAGCCAGCCAGCTGATGCCCGCCAGCACCACCACCAGCAGCCTGGTGAGAGTCTGACCTCACCAACACGGCCTGCACCTAATCCAGCGCTGCGAACCGGGGACCACTCTGAGCATATGGCCTGCTGTTCTGAAATACAATTTTAGTATCTCGCCATAGGCCTGGAAGTTATATTTATTTACAATAAAAACCACACTAAGGAGTAATCTTGTTTCTTTGGTATAATTTATTACCCATTTATCACTGATGAATTTTATAACAGGGGAGTTTGTTTGTGTAAAATTCATAATAAAGTGGTGGTTTAGGTTCCCTGTCAACCAAGTACATGACTTACACTGTTTTCTTTAATGCTCATTAAAAAGAGCATGTCTGGATTCTAAAATGCTCAGCTCACAGTTCTGGGCTTTGGTCAGAACTTTCACAGAGGAACAGTGAGAACGTTTAAATCCTAATGTGCTGACACTGTGTTATCTAATGGAATTGAGTGTAATGCATCTTGTTTGTATTTGTGTGTGTGTGTGTGTGTGTGTGTGTGTGTGTGTGTGTGTAGCTGCTTTAGCTGCAGAGGAGCTTGGCTTTGAGAGGTTTCACAGCATGGTGCAGTAAGTGCTCACTATTAACTCTAGGGCCTTTTATGTGTCTGTTATGGGTTATTAGCCAAGCTTGAACTGAGATTACATTTAGGTAAAGAGTGACTCTGCACGTTAGAAAATGCTACCGAACGTTGGACGTGCAAGAGCAGCTTAACCAAATACACCCTGCGCCGTATTGAAGTTCGTCATTGAGCCCGAGTCTGAATTTGCGTATCTGAATGTGCTGAAAACCGTGTGTGTGTTTGTTCAGTAAAAAGACGCTGAAAACCATCGCTGAGCTAAAAGAAGCCGTGCTCTCACTGTATGACACTTGGAGGAATAAGTTTGGTGTCTTGCTCTTCTTGTACTCTGTCATACTTACAAAGGTAAGAGTGTCCTTCACTTCACAACTACTCACAGTAACGTTTGCTCTTGATGTACCCTCCTAATTTGGGTGTGGCGCTTTGTATATCGGAGACATCTTTTAATAACTGAGACGTCAGCCAGGGAAGAGTTGCATCCCATAATCCCCTCCTAGAGGGAATGCAAAAAACTGGACATGCGCTGCACTCCACATTGTAACTATTTCTAACTCATGTTGTCGCTTTGGCCAGCAACAAGACCTGTTACCTGGAAACAACCAATAAAGTTCAGTCCTACCTTCACACTTGGCCCCGCCTCTGTCCTCGCAGCATATTTGCTCACGATCACTACAGTATATACTGCGACTGTGCGAGTGAGTGTGAGCGTGTGTGTGAAATACAGCTCTCTGACGCTTTGACTGTCTTCTCAGGGTATTGAGAACATAAAGAACGAGATTGAGGACTCATCTGAACCCCTCATCGACCCGGTGTACGGTCACGGCAGGTAGGGGGCGCTGTGCTACACCTGGCCTGTGAGTGCCAAGCACTTTAGTGTGAATGGAAATAAAACGGCCAATGCGGTTAAGGCTAAAAATGTTAACTAGTTCTTTAAGTGATGTTGCTTGTCGTATAAAATTAATAAATGTACAAGTTAAGATTACTCAAGTACACTTTGAAATGGCACCAATGGTTTCATAAATGGAGCTGGAATTTTTTTGTGGCGCGCATGCAAAGTTTGTCCACTAGGGGTCAGTGTTCAGTGTGTTTGCCCCACTGCAGTTGAGTAGTGAGTATCTGTTTGAATATATGGAGTCTATTTCCATCGTGCTCTTTCTCTCCCACCCTGAAGTCAAAGTCTGATCAACTTGCTGGTGACGGGACACGCCGTGTCCAACGTCTGGGATGGCGACAGGGAATGTTCTGGAATGAGTAAGAGTGCTTTCCATCTCTGCTTTTAAAGAACGCGTAGCTTTTTTTGAGCTTTGTTTGTTTGTTTTCTGTTGTACTATGTCATTTTGACCGTATATTTTTCACATACTTTAGTCTGTCGTTGTTAATAATACACTGCAGCATTTAAGGTGTCTTGGTATTTCAGGTTTATTTTGCCGGTTTTTGATGCAGAGTGGAACGTTACTAATTAGATATATACGTTGTATGCTTATTGAATAAAAGTTAACTAAAAGGTGTCTCTCTCTCTCTCTCTCTCTCTCTCTCTCTCTCTCTCTCTCCTTCCCTTTCCCCTCTGTAGAGCTCTATGGGATCCATGAGCAGGCTTCCGTAGGCTTCCTGACACTGATGGAGTCACTGCGCTATTGCACGGTACAGTACACACCAGCACACACACACACACACACACAGCATGCCTTGGTTAGCACAGAGCAATCCTATAAGACGAGAAGGGGGTGGGGGTTACTTAATTATGTTGCAGTAATCTTGATGCAAAAACACACCACTAGATGGCGATCAAATCTTGTTCTAGTAATAAAAGTAATAGTAACATATATTTGCTTTTTAAACAATATTACTGTTCTGCTTAAATAGCTTTGGGTTTTACATAAACACATGGTCTCACCCTCACTCACTAAAACACACATTCACTCACACTCCGTTTCTCATCCAACACTTGCGCGCGCACACACTCTTCCTCCTTCCCTCTCTCTCTCTCTCTCTCTCTCACATGCACACAAATATGCAAGCACAAGTTTTTTTGGTCAAAACCAGGGTTTTACCATGTGAACTGCAAAGTTAAATTACACTGAATTCTTCCACAGTAGTCAAACCGCAGGAGACAAAATAATGGAAATTCTAGATGAAAAGAGAGTCGTGTTTTGAAGTAGTCCGATCTCAATTAAAAAACGAGTGGCTGTAATGTTATTACTCACGCCATTGCTTCAACTATAAACAAAATTCAAAAACCACTATAATTTCCTGGTGTTCTAAAGTGGGAAGACATGTTAAGAAAACCACGTGAGATTGAGGAAGACTAAGGGCAGACCTAATCACGGTTAGAGGGAAAAGACAATTTCCCGTGGCAGCATAGCTTTACTGAACGCTGCCTGTAGAGAAGCAACCCTTACTCCTTGGCGGGTACTTCTAAACGGCATAATAAAAGCCCCCTCTTTCCTGTCATCAGCACTGCTGATTGGACTGCCAGGCTGAACCCAGACAGAGGGCCTGCATTTGAAGTGGCACACGCGCGCGCGCACACACACACACTCACTATATTGCCAAAAGTATTCGCTCACCCATCCAAATGACTGTGCAACAATGCACAAAGCAAGATCCATAAAGACATGGATGGAGTCTGGTGTGGATGAACTTGACTGGCCTGCACAGAGTCCTGACCTCAACCTGACGGAACACCTTTGGGATGAATTAGAGCGGAGACTGAGAGCCAGGCCTTCTCATCCAACATCAGTATGTGACCTCACAA
>JAOYMR010000027.1:10936094-10952094 GCA_025802075.1 Tenebrosternarchus preto
TGGTTCAGAGCACCCCACTGTGTTCTGGTTGTCTGAGGCGACAGTTTAAGTTACAAGCCGTCCAGATTTTATTTTGGTTTGATTTTTGGTTGGTTTGTTTGTTTACTTAAATACTTTGTTACCCTTGATATCTTGCAAAAAACAAACATTTGATTGTTTTGTTTCTCATCTCTGAATAGCAAATCTAGTAAGAAACCAGTTCGTACTTTAGCCCTAGCAAAAGCACCCAGACATGTACACACACACACACACACACACACACACACACACACACACACTCACGTTTCAGGTCTTCTTACTATTGCAGGACACAGGGATTCCAGACTCATTTCCTGTGTATCATTATAATGGCCTGAAGCAGTCCAACCACAACGAGAAGGTAACACGCGTGCACACACACACACACACACACACACACACACACAGTCATGACACAGGCAAACACCCCACTCATGCATACTATTATCCACTGGGTACACAACAGTGTTCACTACAAGCTGAATACCCTGCAAGTAGGAACCAAATGCTCAGCGTCATCCCCAACACTGTCCATAATTACGGAACTGACATGTGCCTGCTGCCCTCCGCAGGCATGAATAATCAGACCCTAATGAAAGACGATCCTATAGGCGCTGGGCTCAGACCTGCTGAACATGGGCTGCTGGCTTAAATACAAGGTGGAAACTTCACAATTAGGCAAAATAAAAGTCCCATTTAAACTGACATCTTAAACTAGACCAGCTTCAAAAAAGAAAAACAAAACGAACGAAAAAAAAAAAAAAAAACTTTGATCGAATTACAGCTGCAGTGGGCGAAGTAATTTAATTCCTTAATTTCCAAAATGATGTAGAATCAGTTACACTCTGTCACAAGCTATAGGGTAGAAATGTGGATAGATTTTGTTAATTAATAACTCGGCTACTCCTCCACATTGGGGAGCCCAGAACGATACATTTATTTCAGCCTTTAATTAAGACTGGATGTCCTAGAAAGATCTGGAAATCAATCACAAACCCCCTAACTACACTAAAATGATGCACACCTGTTATACATATTTATAACTTGTGTCCAGAAACCTTTGGTAATGTGGGTGCATTTAAATCTGTGATGTCAGATGTGGTGTGTGTGTGTGTGTGTGTGTGTGTGTGTGTGTAGGCTGGGATCCTCATCTGGCTTGGGTTTTACTGTCACCGGTAGCTAAGTGCTAGACACCCCTCCCCCCACCCCGGTGCACAGACCCATTTCCCATTTTCCGCACATCCCTGCAAAGACTCTTATGACATTAACACATGGCAACCTGAGAGTAGGAGAAACGCACAGGCACAAACGCACACTGCCGTGTGTGTGTGTGTGTGTGTGTGTGTGTGTGTCTGTGTGTGTGTGTGTGTCCGTGTCCATCAAGTAACCTTTATTCCAACAAGTAACCTTTTAACTTCCAGAGGAAGTATGAGAGATTAACAAACCTAGATTCCTAATGGGACAGCATTCAAACACACACACACACACAGGGTCCTTGGTTCAGTGGCACATTAGAGGCAGCAGTGACGCTGTCTGTCTTTGTAGTCGTCTGTTCCACACTGCCAGCCTTTTACTTTGTGCAGAACCCGTCTGAAAGCCCGGAGTCACTGCCTTCCCTGGGCATTTCCTCAGAGTCCTTTAAAGACAGAAGGCCTGCTTGTCCTTGGTCCTTCTCCTCAAAGAAATCGGAAACATTCTCCTTCCGGAAAGGTCCGTCGTGAGCTCAGGCCCACGTCATTTCAGCTCGACCACCGCCTTGGAAATTATACGAGGCTGCATTTTTTTTCTCCCCTCCAGCCAATCAAACAGCTCCACTGATTTAACGAGGATGGATTTATTTGTGTTCACCTCAGCCTCTCACTGGCCGTCCTCGCCGTTCCGCCTGATTCCACGGTGGAAAAGCGCACTACTCAGAACACATGCGGCAGTAACTCAGGAGGGTGGAAGTCCGACGTGTGCCAAGGATAACCCTTCGCTTACTTGGGAATGTTTTTGGGAATGACTCGTGGACGATCCGTCAGTGCCGAACCGCCGGTGCGGATGGTAGAACAGTTCTGTCGTCGGCCCCCGGCTCGGCGGCCCCTGAACCTTTTCACTTTTTCGACCCTTGCCAACACTAATAGGCCGCCCGGCGTGAATCGAACTGACCCCCGTTTGCACAGCGAGGCCCTGCAGTTGTCGTGTGCTTCCAGGCCGATCAGCATTCTAGAACGGACCCGAGCCAAACGCACAGCTGGGACAGATATGACCCCAGCTGACAGCTGTCTACACACACCACTAAAGCTCCTACAACGTGTGAAATCTGCTCAGCTCTCTGAAATGCTTCACTCGCTCTTAGCGAGAGTAAACGTAGCCTCGATTCGTTTGAACTAAATCCAGCACTGACCAGCATATTAGCGCACACACACACACGCAACCAGGACACGACTGTTACCTTCCCAGCCGTGGGTTTGACCTTTGACCTGGAGCCTCTTGTCCTCAGTTAACCCCTCTCCACCCACGCTGTCCCTCTTTGGCTGCAGACTCCCATGTTGTTGAATCCATTTAGCATGTGCGTGTGGCCCCGGGGCCACAAGACCCCGTCACGACGGTTTTCACCAGTAAATCTAAAAGCAAAGCGCGGATGAAGATGGTGCATCTCCACCGGGCGGAGGCTGAAGCAGAGTGATCCGTGCTCGCGGCGGGAAAGGGGTCGCCGAGAGGTTGGACAGGAACCGAAAAGGATCATCGGACAAGTACCGGGAGGCACACGTCATCCGTCACTAGGTGGAGCTCTCTGGACCGTCAGGCACTTGTGCTGCATGGGATGGTTACTGGATAGTTTTACCAGCTTTCATAATACACAAAGGGTCCATTTCCCCTCAGTATGTTAGTAATTAGACTCTTAGTAGAATGTGTTTGCTGTCTGTTTTTGGAAATTAAATAGGTCAGAATGATTTAGATTACTCCCAGTTGAGCAGGTTTGGATGTGTGTGTGTGTGTGTGTGTGTGTGTGTGTGTGTGTGTGCGTGTGCGTGTGCGTGTGCGTGTGCGTGTGCGTGTGCGTGTGCGTGTGTGTCCTGTATGTACAATATGAAATGCCTCACAGAGCTTCTCATCATACTCTGTGCCGACCCCCACCACTCCAGTCAGCCTTCACCATGAAACTTGGATTCAACACACACACACACGTACCATGACACAATGTACGGGAGGGGTTACCTATACATATGGTTCTTGTGATGCTGCATGTAAGGCATTTCATGTATGCACACACATACTCGTATGTTTTTAATGTAGTCAGTGTTAATGTAAACACACACACACACACGTTCATAAGGGTGTTCAGCTATGAAGCACCAGTTAATCACACCCCCCAGGCAGCACTGCAGCACTCCTGGTCACCATGGTACAGTAGACCGGGCAGATTCCACACTGGCACTAAGGGCCCCCATATGGAAACCATTGAGGGGCCTCAGGTCTTATGATGTCATCGCCGGAGGCCAGGTCCTCTAATGAGAGACACTGTTCTTCAGCAGTGCCCTTGCTCTATCCTTCAAGCACAGCACATCTGTAACCATGGTCTATGTTCTCCCCAACGTGACTACACTTACCTGCTCTCTCTCGTCTCTCTCTCGTCTCTCTCCTGCTGTCTCTCGTACCTCTCTCATCTCTCTCTCTCTCTCGTCTCTCTCATAGGTGAGTTACGTCGAAGGCACCGCCCTCGTTCTCGGCTTCGAAGACCCCATGGTGCGCACGGACGACACGCCCATCAAACGCTGCCTCCAGACCAAGTGGCCATACGTGGAGCTGCTGTGGACCACGGAGAGATCCCCCTCCCTCAACTAGGCACTCTCGTTCCAGCCCTGCCCCTTGACATGCTGCCCCGCACCCACCACTGGCTGCACGGTTCTGCTTGCTTCAGGAACGCCACGCCCTCCTGGGCTCCACCCCCCTCCCCACAACTCTCTCCTCACTACTGTTATAGGAGGCCTGCTCAGTGCCTGATCTAAACTAAAGGCCCAACAGGAACTGGACAGCTGGACTCACACTGGCTTACATGTTCTTATCATTCTTTTTTAATGTTTCATTTGGCCTGTACATTGGGAGGGGAAAAAGGATTTTGTTTAATGTTACAAGCACTGATGTTGAACAAAAGTTATTTTGGAGTTGTGTCGCTTCAGTTTTTCACAGCAACACAAAACTTTTGCTCCTTTTGCAGGTATTGATGATTTTCTACTGTTTTTTTGTTTGTTTGTTTGTTTACTTGGCTATTTAAAAAAAAAAAAAAAGAAAGAAACAAAAAAAAGGCTTGCCAAGATACTGACCTAACTCCCCTGCGGGGCTGTTTCTGGGGTGGGGGGGATGAGGCTAAAGGCCTGATTGTGAAGGCCACACTGTGACCAGTCTGGTACTGCGGCCCCTATGTACAGCTCACGAGGTGTGTGTGTGTGTGTGGGGGGGGGGTTCTTACCTAACCAGGCAAGGAATCCAGTTCATCTCAGACAGGCTTACAAAGGAATGCACTACAAATCCAGTACTGCACCCAGAAGAAGGAAGGAGTAGGATGGAGAGAAACCCAAAAGAATTTAGATGGGACCAAATTCCCCCCACCAGTTGTTGTTGTTGTTGTTGTTTGTTTTTGTTTCGTTTTTTTATTTTTTGTGACAGCAGTAATCTGTTGCCTCCTATTTATTTGTTTATTTATTCTCTGCCTGAGGCAAAGGGAAGAATAAACACTTGAACACATTATTTATTCCAACCCTGATGGCTCACCAAAATAAACAGTTTTTTGTCTTCGTGCACAGACTGGCTTTGTCATATTTTTGCCTTTTTTAAAGCTGCTTCTTGGTCTTGTGATTTGAGGCTCCAGTGTGTGTAGACATGAAACCTCCAATCTGCGTGGATGTTTTATATTAGCAGTTAATGCATACCTGCATGATATAACGAAACCTACATTACTTTGCTGCGTGATGTGTTGGTAAATGTTTGGGTATTTGTTTGTTTGTTTGTTTGTTTATTGCGCTGAATAACCCAAGTTAACTGCGTCCGCATGGGCCGGAGAAGCTTCTCAATAGATTTGTTTCGAGCGCAGCGTGATGTCGCATGAGTGTTGACCTGTACGGCCTTTATGATCCTGAGGGTCACTGGTTCAGTGCTTCAGGCTTTGGTATGTTCCGTAGTATTCTGACTGACTGATAATTAAAAACGTTCCTAGCTGCGCGAATGACATATGGAACAGATCGTTCATGCACCGAACTTGAAAACTCCACGCAATTAAAGGAAAGGGTGGAAGCGGTTTACATAGCCCCAAGTTTCATCAAACGCTCAAATAAAGATGTTTGGCATCGCATAAAACACAACATCCTCATATTCGTCGACAAAGGAAATTAATTTACGGACCACTTTCCGAACAGTGGGTTCTCGCTGAAGCGTCTTAAATGCAGATTTAGTGTAAGCTCTTGACACTGCGTGTGCTTTCAAACGTCCCAACGCGCGAGTCGGCTGCGACTCATCAAGCGGTGGCTTGTCACGTCGTCTCAAACAAACGCGGAAGATTGATCTAAACCTTAAGGACGCGGGAGTTTCGGTGAGCCGTAAACAGTGTCAGTTTCTCGGTCGTCCAGTCGAAAATTCTATTACGTTTCCGTCAGCTGATCACTGACAAGAATAAACATCGCATAGACGTATTATTAACGTGGACTAATGTTTGACAGATATTTTGGTTTTTGGTCGGTTTAAGAAATAATCGTGATGTCGAACCGTCTCTGACGGTTGATCAAAAGGCAAACTAAAGTTCAACAAATCTGTAGGCTATAGATGACGAGCAGAATTAAATCTGGAGGAGAGAATAGTTCTGGCTGTCCGAGGTCTGGAGTTATTTTTTATTAAAATATTTGAGTCTTCTTTTAGGCCTGCTTTGTGCAGTTAAAGTCTTGATTACACTCAGTTTTTCATTGGATTCTGTGTATTCATGACAAAATATAATTAATGTTTATACTGGGCTTACAGCTGCATAAGAGCGTGTAATATGTTTATTTTGATGTAATTAGAAAAGGAATAAGCTCTCTCACGTACTTTGCGTTGTCTGTGCTAAATTTAGGGGTGTCTGTTGAGTTCGGTCCCACTCAAATGGTTCTGTGTAGCGGAGTCCATCTGGCTCTCTGCCTTACAGGCTGTGAGGAGAATTCAAAGAATGCCTTCCAGCTTCTCCACGGCCCTTCTATCAGCATTACCTAAATCGTTTTCCTGCATGCATCGTGCCCAATCCATAACGTTTTTGGAATAATGTGCGTGTTTTGTCGGAGAAATGGAATTAAAATCCTCAGAAGTCAGTGAACCAAGTGATATCTGAAAAACTGGTAAAATATCTGATTCACTGTGTGTTTTATTACACCAGCTAGAGCAAAATAATTACAGATGGTCTAATATTCAGACTATTGCACGTGTGTGTGCGTATTAACACACCGCCTACGCTCGTGGTCTTGAGTTGCCATTTCGACATTTCCAAAAATATCGCCTGAAAAACGAGGCGCCTTTATATCTCAGATGGTTCCCGACTGTCTCCACCTGCTTTAAAGCGGATCCATGACATAAAAGCGCGCGCAGCCTACAGCGCGTGGCCACACGTCTACTGCACCCGTGCGGGTGAAGAATCTGCACCTCCGCGCTCGCTTTTATATATTTCATCTGGTCACGTCTCTACGCGAGCCAACATCCCGCTCCGTATTATTTGATCTCGGCAGGGGTACTTAAGAAGAAGAGTATTCGCCAACCTCGTGCCACGCCGAATCTCCGCGGTGTGCGTCTATAGGACACGCATAAACGGAACTAATATCTGGTGTCAAAGTATCTGTCGCCTGCTGTTTTATGTTCATCTTTCATTTAGGGAGACGATCTTCTTTAATTTACCTGCATTCGTTTGAGGAATACCAGTCCTCTCTCCCTCTCCTTGGTTCCCTCTCATGTCCATGGCCTCCTTAGCCTAATCTCTTTTTGACATTTGAGCTTTTTCTCTGCCTTGTTCTCTCTCGTTTAGTCTCCTGAGACTGAAACTCTTGGTTTCTTATGTTGTTGACAGTGAAGTTCTGAAAAATTAACCTGTTATCCCAGTTCTTCATCCGCGCAATCTTTAAATCTCTCTCTCTGTCTCTCTCTCTCTCTCTCTCTCTCTCTCTCTCTCTCTCTCTCTCTCTCTCTCTCTCTCTCTCATAACATGACCCTGTAGCTTTCCAGATAATGTCCTAGTCTTTTTCTTTTATGAAAGTCACGTGAGAGGTGTCCCGTCATATTGCGAGTTCTCTAGGTTAGAACGTGTCACACCTGGGTTGAATTGTCCCAGCCTGCTTTCCGTCTACGTCGAATGAGCGATAATGTGCCTGTCTCAGAGTATTTAACATGCCTAGAACACGCTTGCCCTTGAAACATTCCCCGGTTCAGTTGACTGAAGTAAATAGATGCATGTCTGTTTAAACAAAAGACTAAAGTTGACATGGTGAACTTAAAGGATCGAACATTATCCGGTGTCTTTCATTTCTTATCGTTCTCATGGTTTCTCACTAGCAATTATTCTCATCGTTATCTTACATACGGAGGTCCCCATAAATCACCGGTGGTCAGTACGAATGGGTGCCGTCCGCGGCGGAGACGCAAGTTCTCTCCCTGATGAGAGCTTCTGTCGTGCGGTCTCAGATTTTACGCGCAAGAAAGAGACCAAGAGTGAAGGAAAGACGCGCGGGACTGGCTGAAGCTTAACATCTGGCGCGTGGTCAAGGTTGCGCCCCCCGAGGTCCGAATTCTCGTTCCTCACTCGTCTGTAGCGTGCCACTGAAGTGTGTCGCCGAAAATAGCATTTTTTCACTTGCGCCATACAGCTCTCATTTGCCAGAATTACATATTTGGCCTAATCAGGTAATAATTGTGTTTATGTGTTCTAATTCGTTCATATGTGGTTCTAGAGATGATTTGGCAACCTGCATCTCTCGATATAATTTCTCAATAACTAAGGACAGAAGCGTTTAAGTTTAGCGGCAGTGCGCAAAAGTGTTAAGAAGAATGACTTAATTCAGATAAGATAAAAACTCTGACACTACAGCTGTCCTGTGGAAACAAGCTCTCTCCCTCTCCGATGTGATTTGGACGTCTATATTTAGCTTTGCTTCAAAGGAATAGGGCAGGAAGACGTTGCGATTTGCATCAAAGATTTGCATCAAAACATCCGCCCTGCTTATTTTATTACAACTAGGAGGTTATACTTAACGCGCGTAGTTGTACCCACGTTTAACTTAGGACGTTTGGTGTACATAATTACCGTTAATTATTTTCAGTTGGTGAATAGGTTACGCCGCGCGCAATACGAAGTATCCGGTGAAGAATTTCCAAAATGTAAAGACAAAACCTACTCATTAAACATAACGTGATTTCCAGTAGGATATACGCTGGATCAGTTTAATAGGCTCTGCGTGAATAAGGCTACCATTCGTTGTGTTAAAAACGCATTTTGTAGTTTCACCGTGCGCGCATGTTGTAAGTGGCTCTTTCCTTAAAAGGAACTAAACGGATGACGTGCTTTGGGCACGCGCTATGTGATGTGGTGACGGAGCGCAGTCTCATGCGCAGATCAGTATAATGTTTTGTATGCGGAGCCCTCGCGCAGAGTCTAGAGAGAAAGGCGCGCAGGTTAAGTGGTGAGTGCAGCGCATGGAGCAGGCGCTGGGCATTTGACAGGCGACCTCTCAAGTAACGGGGCAGGCTGCATAGTGTCTCGAAACAAGAGGTTTACTCTGAGTTGCTTAATATCATTTGACTTAAATTTGCCAATACAGGAACTCCAGTGATGCTGTCGCGTGAGATTCGTGCGTGTTTCCGTGAACTTTCTTGTATTTTTTCGATTCTGTGCGGAATTGCTGCATTTAACCTGGATTTAGAAAAGCCCGCGGTCTACAATGGACCCGCCGGGAGTTATTTTGGATACTCAGTGGACTTTTACCACCCAACTCAGGACAGAAACGCGTAAGTTATATAATTTTTGTTTATGATAAAGGTTTAATTCGTTTATTTTTGTTGGCTGGACAAAGACGGGCTGAAATTCATTCCTCGTTTAATTAAGTACACCCAAGGATCGCCTCTGCAATATTCTGGGTTAGTTATTTTTGTGGAGATGAAAAGATTAAGAAATGAATTTCATAGTCATGAATTTAGGTTCAGCTGTAATGCAAACTGGTGTAAACTATATTAGGTCTAACCAGGCATGCACTATTTTATTGCTTCACAGCTGTACAGTGTCCGAGCTCAGTATCTTTTTTGTTGTCTTAAACTTGTCTCTTGTCTTCTATGTGCATTTAGTTAGTGCGCGTTCTTATCCAGTGTGATGAACGTGCTTTTAGAGTTACATTCAGATCCACGGTGATAAGGCGTATTGCGTTTAATAGTGCTTCTCTGTCCAGTGTATCTGTGCTGGTCGGGGCTCCCAGGGCGAACACCTCCCAGCCGGGTATCGTGGAGGGCGGAGCAGTCTACTACTGCCCCTGGCCGGCATCCGACCCGGACTCCTGCCGCCAGATCCCGTTTGATAAAGCAAGTAGGTACACTCGTGCACTGCGCTTTTTGTAACAGCTCTGCAACTGCATAGAGAAGTTTGCCGTTCTAGTGTGACATATCCTAACGTCTAGAATCTACATTTGCTTTCAACAAGCACTTTTTAAAACATAGCTGCTATAATTTAATTTACAGCTCATTATGTATTAAAATGTATTAAGAGGAGTCTGATAAGGCGACCTTTATTCCCCATAAGACGTAAAATACAATGAAAACGCCTTTTACGGGTAGATATAAATGAATTATAGATTTTGATCGGTCTTTCTCATTTCAGGCATTAGCTTGAGGTTTAGGCTGCACACATTCCAACTTCAACAATAACGAGATCAAAAACCACATGCAAGAAAGAGTTAATTTTCCTGCATATGGTTTGGTTTAAAATTCAGGAGCGAAGTAATTACCATGCGTTCCCCAAGAAAGCCGCGTAACTTTACCTTTATGCGTAATCGTGGCGCAATTGAACGTCCTACGCATAATGCACTGTGCGCATCTATTGCCAGCAACAAATCAATCCTCGGTCAATCCTCAAGATATTTTCAACCTCTTAAGGACTTTTTCATGACATCTATTTGATGCTCTCGCCGACAGCGCGTGAGCTTTTGAAATGTTGCGAGAGAGTTTAGCCGGAACCTCTAGTTCTGTGAAGTAACATTTAAATCGCTCTTGTCATGTGGGAAGCAGATGGCAGTGGCGCTGCTGGCCATGTGCTGTTCGTGGTTTCTGTATTGCTTTTTACGGCTGTGACCTGCAGGACGGACGTATGCCGGTAAATGTGACTAAGGCTATTGTATTTATAGGTCCAGGTAAACGCTTTACACATGTACGCGTGTCCGCGATCAGTGCGCTTGTTTAGAAACTGCAAACGTAAGGAGTTTCAAACCAGCGCGCCCTCGTTGTTGCTAGTTGTACTGGCAGGGGGAATTTGATATTTGACTGTATAATTGCGCATAGAGCGAACTTCAGCAGCTGGCTTTGTCTTGTTTGAGTGGCCCTCTACAATGCAGTGTACCAATTTAGCTGTCAAAATAGAATTATGGCTTATTAGATTCTCTCCATCTGGCCTTAGGTGTAGGTGCAGAGGTGCTGTGGAATAATCTACAAATCCTGTTAAAAGGGGGAAAAAATGGGAGACATTTATGTGGTGTGCATATTTCAGGCAGACGTTTTAAGGACGGTGCACAAGTGAATTATTCCTTTCACTGAAATTTGAATTGAGAAGTGAATGCTCCTGAATGCTTGTGTGTGTTGGTGGTGGTTTGGTTAATGTAAGGGTAAAGACAGTATGATGGCTAGTCAGGCAGACCAGGCCAGACACAGCAAAAAGAACAAAGACGTTAAAAGAACAGAGTCTACATGATGTTAGCAGAGTGCCATCACAAAAGAGGATTCAAAGGGAGACATGGGTGCTGTTTATTACGCACTGAATAAACATCATCATCACCTCCCCCCAACCTCTACACACACACGCATACACACACACACAGACACTTGTACCCAGCAGACACAAACACACACACACAGACACTCGTACCCAGCATACACAAATACACACATACACCCTTTCTCCAGTTCATTAGTCATGTTGTCTTTGTAACACTTGACCCTCGACCTCACTGTGGCATCCTAGATCTTTTACAGCCGTGGATTGGTATCACTGGACACTTTGATGAATGACTAATGGGTTAGAGACACAGTAAGCTTGATTAATTTGATACACAATACATACTTATGTGTGCACAGACACACACATACACACACACACACACACACACACATACACACACGAACACTCATGGTGATTTGGCTGCATCTTCTAGAGTTATGTGAGGTTTATACACCAGACACATTCCACTGCCTTGAGGTTCAATATTAAAAGCCAAAAGAAAATTCATTCTCTAACACATTCTAAGAGTGTTTGTCTACCTCAGAGTTCAGTTGATATGTTTCTTTACTGTCAGTGTTACAAGTCCGTACAGTCCTCTGATAAATCACCTCCTTTCATAAAGCTGTCCTGGGATCAGCACAGACCCTTCATACACCACTGAACCCACTTACACGTCCACACTGCAAATGATCCAAGATCTGCAGCTTCACACTGAGAATGTTTACACACATGGACCCTGACGGAGCCTGACATTTACCACCTTTCACTGAGGTTTATTTGAAGGATCTAGAGTTCTTAATGAAACTGCCACGTCCCATTAACCCATGATTAAGAGATCACATGATTAAGAGATCACATGATTAAGAGATGGTGGTGCGGCTGGTGGGGTCACCCTGACAACGGTTTGGTGCAGCAATTTGGTCCGAGCCATGTGTCACGGGGAAGAGCTTCGCTGGCGGGAAGGTCGCGTATGGTTTTATGGTTTAGGAGCCTGTGTGTGTGTGTGTGTGTGAGAGAGAGAGAGAGAGAGAGTTGTGCAGTGTTAGCTCAGACACTGAAACACTGAGAGCTCTTGACGTCTTGCTTGTGACCAGTATGTATTTGGCATTGCTTTTATTTATATAAGTATTGTATTCTGACATGATACAATAATGGAGACTGGTCATCACATTTAATACAGAGACAGGAACATCCAGCATTACATCCTGACATCCTGTAATATTATACGGGACAGACAGAGAGGCAGAGATGACAATGATTCAATTAACATAATCTTTGAGGATTTTATGTCACAAGTGAATGGATTTAATTTGGAGAGTAACGGGGATGGCAGGGTGTAACTGGGATGAGAGGGGAGCAGAAAGAGCAGTAGTGATTTCTGTGTGTTTATGAGGTGAGGGCTGTGTCGTACACAACACTAAACAGGGACAGCTGTGTGCAGAGAGCTTTACATGAACATAATCACACACACACACACACACACACACACACACACACACACACACACACACACACATTTCTATGCAGGGACCCTGGAGGTAAAATACCTCTGCAGTAATGTACAGTACATTAGTGATTTCTAATGACGTGAATGGTATATCATTTGTTTGTTCTTTCATTCTTTCTCCCTCTTTCTCTTTCTCTCAGATAACAGGATGATTAAAGTCAATGGGACCCGGGAGCCTTTGGAGTTCAAGTCTCATCAGTGGTTTGGGGCCACAGTCCGAACGCACAGAGGCAAAGTAGTGGTGAGTGCATCTGGGAAATGTAGTCAAATGAATGGGTGTTAGAAATGAATGTTGTCATACTAATGAGAATGTAATGAATCATGTTTTCTTTGGATGGAAAACTAGTAACATGCTTTATATTGCTTTCCTACTGCAATCCTTTCCTTGAAAAAGCATTTGAAAGAAGGTGGTTTGTGGGAAATGAAGTCTTGTGTGAGATTATTACACACATTACACACAGTTGATCTGTTGGGCCTTGCGTGGTGGAGATGAAGGCCTGTGGTGAATGGTGATCGTGATGATGAATCACGCAAGAACCGTATGATGAGAGAGAGTGTTTGTTAATGTGCAACTTCTCTTGTAGTGTGTTATACTATGTGGTCCCGACAGATGGTAAAAGGGGGAGAATGTTTTATGAAGTACATGCAGTAGAAGCTAATGGAGAGTCCAAAGCAGACGTGGGGAATGGAAAGAGCATTATTAATGGATGGGGACAGGACTAAGTTCCTGTGCACTAACATCCTCTGCTCATTAATGGCTGGAGAGTGGAGAGTCTGCTAGTAAAGTCTACTGGTAGAGGAGCCCACGCACGAAGACAGAGGCAGGCGTGCTGTGATTGAGTGAATGCGTGAAAGAGTGAAGCAATGAACAAGTGAGTGGACAAAGAGGCAAATAGGTGAATGAACTAATGAATGAGTGAACAAGCAACACACCAAACGAATGGTTGGATGTGTGAAAAAGTGACTTAAATGGGTGCGTGGATGTGTACAACGCTAATCTTCCTCTCGCCCTTGTGAAGATCTTGCTGGTCGTGTGCTCCATGCTGGGTTAATTCCCAGCAAATGGGGGGGGGGGTGGTAATAAGGTGCATGTGCACACAGGTGCTGATTGGTTGAATCCTGGCGCTCTGATGCAGGTCAAAGCAGGTGCTGAGGTCTCGTTCCCTCGTCCCTGAGGGGGTAAGAGCCCAGTCAGGTGCTTGGAGAGACTGAAAGCACCTGGAGGACAGAGGTCTTTCAAGCACTTCTGCTTTTAATAATTTGGGACTGGCCACGTGTGGTTGTTTCTGACCTGCGGATTGATCTGATTCATGTTGGGAATCTGCTCAAAAGTAGTTTATAACACCTGGTCTCCAGTAACACGGTTTCTCACAAACTCCAGCTAATGTGTGTGTGTGTGTGTGTGTGTGTGTTTCTACAGGCCTGTGCTCCTCTGTATCACTGGAGGACAGTGCAGGTAAACAGTGAGATGGATCCAGTGGGCACCTGCTATGTGGCTGTGCAGAACTTCAGTGCATATGCAGAGTACTCACCGTGCAGAACTAGTGAGTGTGTAACACACACACACACACACACACACACACACACACACACTCACAACATACACACACACACACACACACATGTATACACACACAAACACATGCACAATGACATATATGCACACATACACAAACACATCAGCTATGCAGACACATTCACACACAGTGACATACATGCATACATACACACACAAACACACACACCTATACACACACACTCACATGTACATACTGGGTCAAATCAAGATCCAGTCATATCACTTTTGTGGTCAGATCAGAGTGAGAGAAAATCAAATACCTAAAGTACTGTTGTTATTATATAGACTGTATACACAGTTATACACACATCACTTATAAATGTAATGCACTCCGTACAATGCAGAATGCACACTGTTACATAAACACAATGAATCTGTGTAATATACACACAAACCCTGAAAGGAAATACACACATGTGCACACACTCACACACACACATACGTGCACACACACTCACACGCACACACACATACGCACAAACACACACACACACACACACTCAGACACACAAACATTCTTTCTTTATCATTCTGTTTCTCTGTTGCACATCCATGTTTCTGTCTTTCTGTTACACACACACACACACACACACACACAGCCACTTCACACCACCACAGAACAGTACTATCAGAGCGCAGTATGCCCAGTCTAATCCTCTCTCGCAGTCACTCGTGTTCACAGCACACCATGTGCTCACGTGCCCTGATTTAAACCATCATCAGGGGAGGTGCTGGTGTTTGTTTTGATGTCATTTCCTGCTTGGCTCCTGAACTTTGATGAATGAGTTAAGATCTGATATGGGGAGACGTTTACAGTGGTATCTTAATACCATATCAGCAAGGGAGTTTTCCTGGGTTGCTTTGAAAAACATACACACATACTCTATCACACACACACACAGACACACACACACACACACATACACACAGACGCCACATATACACATAAACACTCAAACTCTCTTTCTCTCTCACACACACTCTCTCACACCTACACACACTCTCTCCTACACAAACACTATCTCTCTCTCCATCACACACACACACACACACACACACACACACACACACACACACACATAAATACACAAGCTTTTGAAAGCCTGAAGTTGCTGCACGATTTGTGTGTGTGAGTGATGTAAGCACTTGTCAAAGCTCCTCACTTCATAAAGAGCTGATTTGTCTCTGTAATATTATTTAGCACCTACCGACCTCCAGCAAGGTGGAGTGTGTTTGACAGTAATGGTGTTTAATGCCTTGTGCTGCTGTTATACAACCCTGCGGCTGCCAAATGGTCCTGTCCTGTCCCTCCACCACCCGTCTCCCTGCCAGGTCGTTACGGCAACAGAGCCCAGGAAGACAGCAGAGATGTTCTGTGTTGCCACTAGCTGTCTCATGTACTTTAAATGTGTGTGTGTTTGTGTGTGTGGGTGTGGCAATGCATGTGTGCGTATTTGTGTGAGAGAGACAGGGTGTGTGTTAACGTGTGTGAGAGTACATGTGTTCAACACTGAAGTAATCCATGAGAATGTACACGGGGTTTACATGATGTTAAAACAACACTGTTTATATCTCCACATTTCATATGTGAGGTGTGTGTGGAGGGCTGCAGTGTTTCTCAGTGGAAACACAGTTCTTGGGATTGACACTTTTAAATTATTGGTGGTTTGACATGAGTGTTTACATTATTCTTCAGTCTTCTTTACATTGTATTGTCCAAATCAGTCTTTCGTCTGTCACTGTCTGCATTTGTATATCATTGCTGCTGCATTGTGGCTGGTTCAGGGTGTTTGTCTAAACAGCACTGATGGTTTTGGTGTAGATAACCCCGACCCAGAGGGACAAGGCTTCTGTCAGGCTGGCTTCAGTGTTGACTTCACTAAGGTAACTCCTAGCTCCCACCTCCATGTGTGTGTGTTTGTGTGTGTGTGTGTGT
>JAOYMR010000027.1:10966099-10996726 GCA_025802075.1 Tenebrosternarchus preto
CTCTACATCCCTGTCTCTCCATCCCTTTCTCCCTCCATCTTTCTTCATCCCTTTCTGCATCTTTTTGTTTCTCTGTCCATTTGCCATTTTTTTATTTCCTTTCTATTATCTCTTGTGTTGTGTGTGTGTCTGTTTGTGTGTGTATCTACTGGTTTGTGTGTGTACATGTTTGTGTGTATGTGCTTTTCTCTCTTTCTCTTGTGTGTGTGTGTGTGTGTGTGTGTGTGTGTGTGTGTGTGTGTGTGTGTGTGTGTGTGTGTTTGAGTGTGCGTATGTGTATATGCGTGCATGTGAGTGAGTAAATCTGTTTGCCGGAAATGGTCCCTAAGGACTAAAAACATCAGTGTGTCCCACACAGCTCTATGTAGATCTGCATATGTGTTTAACTCTTTCCCCCTGCTCATCCCAGACCCAGCCATGCGAGTGATGAATAATAGATTAGGAGCGGCATTAGCTCTGCCAAACATCGTACAGGGAGAACAAGGGCAGGAAATTTATGGTACAAAATGTTACAGTGAGTTGATGATTTAAAAGCCATTAGGGCTTTTTCTGGATTTAGAACACATGAGGGCATTTGTACGTTCTGAAAGCTTTTCCATGCATTGCATTCCTTTTGGTTTATGTTTTAGACTAATACAGATTTACTAAATCGGCTACTTTAACTAAAAGTGGAGGGTTGTGTTCCGTCTCTGGAACCAGAGCCCAGCCCTGACCGAGTTTTTGGACCTATATCAGGAATATTAAATACTGTCAGGAATATTAAATACTATCATGAATACGATATATCTCCCATCCATCCTTCTACTGTTTTTTTGTCTGGAGACAGAAATCAGTCACATCAATTTCAGTAGAAAATCAGCAACAATGTTTGTCTGTGACCATAGATTTTAGGAACGTAAACTTGAGGTTTGAACAGAAGTAAAACATTAGGTTGTTTTTTTTTACTGTTTGAGGATTAGATTCGTTCAAACAGTTTGATTCATTCAGTTTGATTCATTCAGTATCTGAACATAACGTTTCCTACGTGTCCCACTCCATCTAATAACTAGTTTTTTTCTAGCTTTATTTTTTTTACTTAATGTGTCTCCCTTCCCAACCTCTCTGTTTCCTTCGCTCGCCTGCTCTCTCTCTCTTTTTCTTGCCTCCCTACCTCCTTCCAGACGTAGCGGTTGGAGCTCCGTTTGCGGGTGAGGATCGTGGAGGGCGGGTGTTTATCTATAACGGCCAGCGGGCTGGTCTGATGCTGGAGGCCTCACAGGTGCTGGCTGGAGCCTGGGCCTCGTCTGGAATCCCAGCTGGATTTGGGTTCACCCTGCGTGGGGACTCTGACCTGGACGACAACCAGTACCCCGGTAAGCAGGGGGAAAAAAAACAATCCTAACCTTTCTTTTCTCGTTCTCTCTCTCTCTCTCTCTCTCTCTCTCTCACTGTCTCTCTCTCTCTCACTGTCTCTCTCTTTCTCCCTCTCTCACCATCCTCTCTGTGTCTGTTGCCTGTGCTCCTGGAATTGTAATCACGCTTTGGTGTGGAGTCTCAGTGATGAAACAAAGTGAGGTAGAGGTGGAAAGAGAGTTCGTGCAGAACATCCAGTCAGTTTCTTTTGAAAGACTCAGGCTGGAAGAATAAGGCGTCTTCTGTTCTGGGTTTTCCATCATTCCGTCTGTGAGATGTGGTTCGGATTTGGGCTTTTCTAATATTTTGTTCCTGTTTTGATTGTGAAGCTTCAAAGAGCTCCACATGTTTCCCCAGTCCCCATTGTTTTTCATGGTTGCCTTTGTGTGTGTGTATGTGTGTGTGTGTGTGTGTGTGTGTGTGTGTGTGTGTCAGCCTTCAAAGTAATTGTCCAGTACAAACATATAATTGTTTGTGTGTGTATGTGTACACACATGTGTAATCATGACCCCCTGCATTGAATACGCACACACACAGTCAGACTTACACACTCACTCACACACACACACACGTTGCTTTTCGTTGGAATTGTCTGGAAGGTGTTATTGTTGTCCCTTAGAGCCCTGTTAGCCTGGTCCCATCAGTGGAAGTCTCACACTCCCTGCATGTGTGGCAGCTTGCCAGCACATTAGAGGATGACATACAGTATATAGACATGGTGTTTATAACTCTGATTCACCCCTGGCTTGATTACCGTAGTCCCTTTATAAATCAAAGGTAATATTGCAGAACAGTCAGCACTTCGCCTGTTAAAGCCTTGACGGTTTTTACAGACTGTAGGAGAAACTGTAACAACTCCTAGACTAATCTGTGGGTGTGCATGTGTGTGTGAGTGGGTGTATGTGGTGTGTGTATGGGTTGTATATTCATGTGTGTGTGTTGGGTGGGTGGATTCTACATTCCTGTGTGTGTGTGTGTGTGTGTGAGAGAGAGAGAGAGAGAGAGAGAGAGAGAGAGAGAGGGATGGAGGAAGGGAGATTTAAAGAGTGTGTGGATGAAGTGTGTGGTAGCAGATTAATTTTCCAGAACTTCACTATGTCAACAAAGTAGGAAACTGAGTGTTTCAGTCTCAGGAGACTGAACGTCATGTTCACGGCCCGCCGTGTTATTGTACACCTATATCTGCGGTCTATAAGTCTTCAATTAAGACCAATGTTTCTTGTTAAACTTAAACCCAAACGGTGATTGAGCTGTAACATTAGCCGGCGCGTGGTGTGCGCGTTTTACCGTATGGCGGGAAATGTTTCATATGTTCTGTTGCCCGGGAACAAACACAGCGACGTTGCCGAGGAGTATATCAGGTTCGGTCTGAACTGAGTGACCGTCCGAAAAAGCGAGAACGGCACAAGACAGGGACCACTTTACGAAGCTTTAAGAACACTTTCAGTATCATTTATTACTGATTAGACTTCACAACAGTATAAACCAAATATAACAACACGTTGCTACAGTCAAGAAATGTTATACTAACTCCTACATGAAGATAAAGTCTATTAGATCTCAGTGGTGGGCGTGTCACTTTCGTGATGCACAATGTCTGGTTGTGGCTTTTTAACTCGTAATAAGGCATTTCCTAAGCGAGGCGTTTTCTTTTCTGTTTTTTTCTGTGTTTTGCATAGTGCTTCAGTCATGAAGGCAGTGCCGAGAAAGAAAGCGATTAACTACGTGTTCGTGTCTGTATAATGGGATCATGGGAGTGTCCACCTTTTGTTTTAATTTAACTTTTTATATCTGAGTTTTTGTTTTATTTTCTATATAAATTGTTCACGTTATTAATTTCAGGGCTGATTTCTGATCCGTTTTTGTATGGTGGGCCTTTTTATCAATAGATATAGACCATGTTTACACTAATTAATTTGCACATGGAAAAAATACCCGTCTTAATTGGGTTTCAAAGGAAACACTCATAGCAAACGCAAAAACCTCACTCAAGAACACACACACACACACACACACACACACACACACACACACACACACACACACACACACACACACTTTTGGCAGAGCAATGCATTGCAGACCCAAAGAACAAGCTAAGAGGAAAATCAGATTTCTCTTTCTCCATTTCTCTCTTTTTCAGCCTGTCCCTTTCTCACACACACCTACACACACACTCTTTCTCTTACAAATACACACAATTTCTGCTCTCTCTCTCTCTCGCTCTCTCTCTCTCTCTTTCTCTCTCTCTCTTTCTCTCTCTCTCTCGCTCTCTCTCTCTCTTTCTCTCTCTCTCTCCCTCTCACTCTCTCTCCCTCTCTCTCTCTCTCTCTCTCCCTCTCTCCCCCCCCCTCTCTCTCTCCCACTCTTGCTTTCTCTCTTCCTTAGCTGTAGTTGTGAGGACACAGACATTAAAAGATGATGCATCATTTCTGATGTGAAGAAAACAGGCATCTGGTCAGCCATTGAATGCATGTGGTGTGTGTTTGATGCACATGACTGAGTGCAATATAGACTTCATCAGTTTCTTTTTTATGTCCCTATGGCCAGTTCTTCTTTTTGGGACCAGACTATTTCTAATAGTTCTACAATTACGAAACACTCAGGATGTTAATGAAATTAATCTGTTAGTTCATCATCTGTGTGTGTGTGTGTGTGTGTGTGTGTGTGTGTGTGTGTGTGTGTGTTGTGTATCAAGTCCAATTTATGTAACTCTTTTTACACACATTTTTATAATTTCATTTGTAAACTAGCTTTACAAATGCATGAGTCCAGTGGTCCCTAATGGTCAACCTCCCCGGGTGGAACTGAGGATGAAACCTTGGGAGGACCAAGAGTCGAGAAGGAACCCGTCCTCCCTGGGTGGCCCAACTAATAAACAGTTTGTGCTTTATGACGATATGTTTAGTCCATGTAGCCACTTCAGTATAGATGTGGGAGACTCAGCTACTCTTGTGGGTCTATGGTGGGCGAAGCTGTTTCTGTATGTGATTGTGTTTGATTGTGTCTCTGTTTTATGTTCAGTTATGTACAGCTTGTTTATAGGTCAGGCTATATCTAATAATTCTACAATGCCGAAACACTTCAGACGTCAGTGAAATGAATTCTGTCTGCTAGTTTTCTCTCAAACATCATATGTGTGTGTTGTATGTCAAGTCAAATGTCTCTGCGTGTGTGTGTGTGTGTGTGTGTGCGTGTGTGTGTGCACTGAAGGCTTTAGGTTAAGGTCATCTAGTAGGTGTGTATGCATGTGTATATCTGTAAGGGTTTTAGGAGTGTGTATATGTGTGGCTGTGTGACATGTTACAACTTTTATATGTGTTTTGGTCTAAGGTTAATGGGTTAATGTATACAGTATCATATAATAATAATAATATCACAGACACACTCCCACCCACTCCAACACATACATGTGGGTTTAGTATCAGAGTGATTCCTTTCCTTCCAAAGGCGTCTGCACAGAGGAGAATGTTTCTGATTGGTTTGAGGAGGGAGCTGGTGGAGGACTTTTGGCTGGATGACATAGGAGAGGTGGTGTGCAGGGGTGGAGGTGTGAGAGGGGATTGCACTGCGTCTGCTTCAGGCATTTCACTGGCAGGGAAAAAGCTTCTTTGCTGGAGATCACTTTAACAGACTAGAGCTTTTGTTACAGCATAGCCCAGTGTTCCAGCTCCTGCAGAGTAGTCAAAGTGCATGCAAATTATCCATCTAACGCAGAGCACTCAAATGCAGTGTTCAAATCTCCATTTAACACAGAGTGTTCAAGCAGAGCATTCAAATACTCCATCTAAAGCAAAGTCCTCAAATATTCCATCTAATACAGAACACTCAAATAATCCATCTAAGGCAAAGCACTCAAATACTCCAACTAATGCAGTGCCCTGCATTACTCCATCTAATACAGTGCATTCAAATTCTCCATCTAATACAGAGCACTCAAATTCTCCCATGTCCCTCTCCTATAACCGTATAGTCTAATTCTCCTTCTCCATCTCCTTCATGCTGCTCTGCAGCCTGTGATAATGAGAACCACAGGTTTTGACCTGAATATTTTGTGTCTGATGGGTACATGGAATGCACACATATCGTACAGACACACTCACTTCAGTGCCAACACGCCTGTGCTGAACAAGCAGATGGTGTCCCCAGATGCCCAATAGATTGATTAAATTAGATTGATTGAATTAGACTACCCAGCACTGTCATTCACTTCAGCAAGATGAAAGAATTCTGCCGGGTATGTGTCTGTGTTTTGTTTTGGTTTTTTTTTCTGAAGAGGTGTGTTTTTTGTCACAACACCAAAGATACTCTTCCCCCGTGGGTCAGAGCTCCTATTTAGCACAGGCACTTTGCCAGGACGGCTAAATGTAAATCCCCTGTCAGCAGGGGCCGGGCTCAGTGGGTGCTGGAACCAGAACAGCAGTTTCTGGCCACTTATTAGGGTTTCTGGATTTGTTCTAGAACATTCCTGCCTCTGAGCCTCTTATTCGAGCTGGCTACCAGTGGTCCTCCAGGACCGATCTGCACACACCCGTCTATTAACTCTGTCGAAATGCTTTCACCTACACCGTCAGAAACAACATTCTTCCACTCGAATTTAAACCTTTCTTGTCATAAAAAAAAAGAGTTCAGAATGCTTGGAAGCAGTGTGTGAGGGGATACTAGTTACATGCCGAGTCCACTTCATCTGTCTGCTTCTCTCAACTCTTCCCAGAACACTAAAACGAGCTTAAAGACTTGGAATTGCAATTAATTGCAATTGCCAATTGAGAACAATCTTCCCAGATGCCAGGTTGGCCATAATGCGGTCAAGGCAGTCGGTGGGTTGCTGTAAGTCATTGCGTAATCATGTTTATTGCTGGTTCGGTTGTATAAATAGCCATTTTCTACAATGACCAGGGCTGAGTGTGTGGAGAGATGACTGATGGTTATGGTAAAAACAGCTGTCACCAGACAAAGGGACAACCGCACACACACGGGGTCCGTGCACGTGCCTGGGCATGTGTGTGTCTGCGTGAGTGTGTGTGTGTGTGTGTGTGTGAGTATGTATGTGCGTGCATATGTTTGTGTGTGTATGTATGTGTATTCATGACTTTGTATGTGTATGCGAGCGGGTGAATGCTTGTATATATGTATACATGTGCATGTGTGTGTGTGTGTGTGTGTATTTGCCTCCTTGCACATATGTACATGTTCTTAGCTCTGTCCAGGTTCACGTTTTTGTACCTGTTTCAAACCACTGTGTGTAAAACTTCACACAGCAAATATAAAGTTTCACATACTGACTCTCATAAACCCTTCCTGAATGATGTGCCAGTACAAACTTGGTCTGGCTTTTCCTGAGTGCAAATGGCTCTTTAAATAGGTACCAGTTCATCCGAACCCTTATTTTTCACTGATATTTTTGGCCTTTTTTTTCTGTTAACCAACGTGGACGGTCCAGAAGAACACAATCTACAGTTTTATAAAACATCTGAGGAGGTAGCACTGCCATACCTGTGAGATCCACAGGGACTACATCTCTGACGTTTTGCCAAAAAGAAAGAAACTTTAACCTTGGATATTTTTGGTCAGGAATCCCCTGGATGACTACTCGATCATGTTTGGTTGTGTTTGGTTCCGATCGTTATGGAAACTGGGGGGTATTTAGAACTTGGTGGTGGTGATGGTTGTGGTGCTTGTGATCTGAGGTCAGTAAAACATGCATGCGGCATCTGGGTGTGATGGAGGCTGCAGAAGATCAAATCACTTCCAGCTGAGGCAAATGCTTTGAAGCTGATACACTGTCTCTCTCTCTGTGCTCTGTCTCTCTCTCTCCGTGTCTCTGTCTCTCTTTGTGTCTCTCTCTCTCTCACACATATTAACTCTCTGTCTCACACACATGCACACACGTATGCACACACACACGCACGCACACAAACACACAGACACACAAATTTTGTCTCACTTGTTATCATTTGCTTTCACTTTTATGTACTCTATTCTCTCTCTCTCTCTCTCTCTCTTCATGTCTCTCTCTGCATCTCTCAGATCTGATTGTTGGTGCCTTTGGAGCTAGCAAAGTGGTTGTGTACAGGTAAAAAAAACACACACACTCCCATACACACACATACACACATACACACACATATATATACACACATACACACACACACACACACACACACACATACACACAAAAACCACAATATTGCTTTTTTGCCCCAGTGATCAAAGGTACTCATACAAACATGTAGTGTAGTAACATGACTTCAGTTGCATACACACATTTGATTTCTCTCTCTCTCTCTCTCTCTCTCTCTCTCTCTCTCTCTCTCACACACACACACACACACACACACACACACAAACAACCAGCGTTACACAAACACTTCCACATGTTCCACTCATCAGCTTGAGAAGCTTAGCAGACTCAGCCGAGCTCTTTACTTTGGAGAACCACCTCAGACGGATATGAGCTTGGTCTCCCTGTGATCAGTGGTGCGCTGTTGGCCGTGCGTGTGTGTGTGTGTGTGTGTGTGTGTGCGTGAGGCTCCAGCACTGATGTTTGAGTGTGTGATGGTCAGCCTGTCCAGTGTGTAGCACACGGAGGTATCAGGGCATCGTGTTGCTCCTGGGTTTGGTTTCTTCACAAGATGCTGTATCTCTGTTCTTCCTTCTGCAAAGCCGCTGAACCTCAAACCACACAAATACATGCACACACACACACTAATGCACACACATACACACACTTATATACACACGCACACACGTGTACATACACACACCTATAAACACTCACACAAGCACACACACACCTGATGTGTCACCATGTTAGTGTTAAAATGATTAACAGGCACAGGCGCCAGTGTGATTGTGTAAGATGACCTTGTCAGAGGTAAACCATCAGGAGTTCTGGCCTCCACAGAGAAGAAGAGAGAGAGAGAGCGAGAGACAGAGAGCTTTACCAGACACCATTCACATGGTAGAATCTCACACTTAACCCTCAGAAGCCATTACAGCATTACTTCAGCTCTTGTCTGTTTAACACACTGAGGCAGTACTTTTTAACACACTGAGGCAGTGGAGTTTTTGTCTCCACACTGGTCTTCAGTATTCACACCCAATTCCCAGTGGATTCCCACTGAATTCCCAGCCAGGTTCACTTTTACCACTTTGATGGTTTGGAGGATCTGACCTTTGTCTGAATGTTTGTTACTAGGGCGCGGCCAGTGGTTACCGTGGATGCTCAGCTGATCCTGACCCCAAGAATACTGAACCCAGAGGACAGATCCTGCCACCTGCCAGACTCTGACACCATGGTTACGTGGTAAGTGCAGGGCCCATCCTGGGTTGCCTTTAGAAGCTAAGTTGCTAACACTCCTGTGTTCTAGTCTGAGGAGAAACCAGGGCGGAGTCACGTGGTCTTTTCACTAGGGTGATGCATGGCTCAGGAGCAAAAGGATTGGTTGGAGGGATGGAGGTGGGAGGGGCCTTCATCAACACAACAGTTCTGGTTCACTGCTGAATGAAACTGTTTATGGATATTTAACACGTACAGTCTCTTTTCTTTCTGCCAAGTTACACACAGACACATACACCACAAATACACACTTTAGATGCCTGTGTTTACATCTCTGTGAGTGGATAAATTCTGTATCCCACAAGTCTTATTGGGTGGGTTTTACTGTAAACATTTAAAATCTGTTTTACTTGCATGTATATGTGTGTGTGAATGTGGATCTTGGTGTGTGTGTTGGGTTTGGCTTAGGGAAGAAGGCAGTAGTGGTTTTGGGAAGACAGACAAAAAGCACTAAAGTGTGGAATTCTGTAACAACAGGATGGCCTGCTGAGCTGAACGGTGAACATGAATTTCTTGATTGATGTCACTACTACTCTTAAGTCTGTAATTACATTATTATTAGTGTCATCACTGGTGGTTTCTGTGTGAAGGCTGCAGTCACACCTGGTATCAAACCCAGGGCTTACAGGAAACAAACATGCATTCGAACCCTCTAACCACCTCTTTGGCACAGGTCTCTTGCACTGTCTCCATTGGTAACAGTCTCCATCGGTAACAGTCTCCATCAGTGATGGTAACCATCACACCTCCCTCTGTTTCAGAGGAAGTGATGGTATCCATCATGCTGAGGAGGGAGAGAAAAGGAAGGGTGTAGAGAGATAACAAGTGAGGGAGGTGGGGGGGAGAAAGAGTGAGAGAAGGGGAGAGGAAGCTGTGTTATTGTTTCCTCTATCATGTTTTTAGTTTTGATTCATCTTTATCTGTGGAATGAACACCTGCTGTGTGTGTGTGTGTGTGTGTGTGTGTGTGTGTGTATGTGTGTGTGTGTGGGGGGGTGTTTAGACACTATGGGACTCCATGCTAAAACACTGATAGCCATGTAATCGCCCTCTCTTTTGCCTAAGGGTTTCAGTAAGTACTACATGAATAACAAGCATTAGTGGTACACACACAGGGTACTATTGGGTAGTGTGCACTAATTGTTACTTGCAGATGGGAAGCAAAGTGAGGAAGAATTTCTGCATAGGTCAGGAGTCATACCCCATGCACTGGGATGTGTGTGTGCGCATATGTATGTGTGTGCGTGTGTTTGTATGTGGGTCTGTGTGTGTGTGTGTGTGTGTGTGTGTGTGTGTTGTCTGTGGTAATTACCCTTGTCATGAGAGAGCATTACTAATGAGTTTGGCAGAGACACATCATTAAGTTATTCAGCAGGGTTACTTCCTGACTTAAAAACATGCACGTTATACAACACACACACACACACACACACACACACACACACACACATGCACGATTGCTGTATGCAACACGTGTGAGTTTGGTCATAACTTTACTGAACATATGTGAATGCGCTTGAAGGGTCATGGCAGGGTCGTCGTGACTACAGTAGAATGCACTGTGCTGAGTTCCATCTTGGTCTCCATGGAAATCAGAAGCCTTATAAACAGGGGCTTATGGGTATTGCATGTTATACACATAGCACTCCATATAGTGTTTATGGGTAATTCAGACTTTGTCAGGCTCAGTTCTTTGTGTGTGTGTGTGTGTGTGTGTGTGTGTGTGTGTATGTGTATTTACAGTTTGCCCTATATGGCCAGATACAGCGAGTGATGTCACATGAACCTCTCGTGCGAATGTTTTTACAGCACAGAAACACACACACAAGACTCCATCTGGTCAGGTGTGAGAGTGTTTCAAGTAAATGGGTTTTTGTGTGTTTGTGTGTTATGTGTGTGCAAGTTCATGACATAAGTGTAGACAATATAAACATCTCTAGAAATCTTCACTATGCTCCCATTTATACATTCCACCAAATAAATTGCCCAGGGCAAGAAGATGGAGACTTCCTGTGTTATACAGATATCATGCATGATTGTGGTATGCGTGTGTGTGTGTGTGCATGTGTGTGTGTGCGCATGTGTGAAATCAGTCTTCAAGCTGCGTAACGAAAAACAAACTTAGAAATTGAAACTGATGACTGATGACATCAGCAGGAAGTGCTGGCTCAGATATCATCTGCACACATATTTAATCACACAGAAGGCAAGCGCCTTCTCCAGAACACTCGTGAGAAGTGGGTGCATACAGCTCCACGGATGGGAACTGGAGCTGGGAGATGTCACATAGGAGACGTGATAGAGGAGATGTTACAGAAAAGTCATTACAGAGAGGTCGTTACAGAGGAGACGTGTCATACAGGAGATGGTACACAACAGAGATGTCACCCAGAGTTCTTCAGTCTGCTCCAAGCATTTAAGCACTGTGAATCACCACTGTGTATAAAAAGTGCTTTATTCAGCTTTTCCAGTTTGTTAGTAACAAGGGCCTGGATGAGACCTGGATCAGAAACACCGGAGTGTTCCTTACCTACTGCAGGGATTAGAGCTAAGATGGGCTAGAGGTCCAGGCTACAGCTCCAGGAGAGCATGGTGGATGGGTGTCCAGGCTATGGTGCCAGAACATTTCTGTTGGCTTGAACCTGTTTGTGAGATAAAGTTTTATAGCTGTAGGCAGAAGTTGATGTGTGTTGGACTACATTCTGTTTATCAGACAAATAAAATGAATGCAGTTACCTCTGCTTGTCTGTGTTGATCGTGATCTCTCTCTGTCTCTCTCTCTCTCTCTCTCTCTCTCTCTCTCTCTCTCTCTCTCTCTCTCTCTCCCCTCTCTCGCTCTCTCTGCCTCTCTCTCTCTCTCTGCCTCTCTCTCTCTCTCTCTCTCTCTCTCTACCCTTTCTCTCTCTCCTTCTCTGCCTTAGTATGAAAGTAGATGTCTGTGCTAAAGTCTCTGGAATTGGAATACCAGACACTGTTGGTAAGTAGATTTTCAGTGTGTGTGTGTGTGTGTGTGTGTGTGTGTGTATGTGTGTGTGTGTGTGTGTGTGAGAGAGAGAGAGAGAGGGAGAGAGAGAAAGCCAAAACAGAAAAGGTGTGAACTATAGCCGACTAAACAGGCAATAAAATTGTCTGCCCCAAAACTCTAACAAACTCTTTTGGTTTGATACAGAGCATGTGTGTGTAAATGCCTCAGAATTGTTTCTCTCCTCGTTCCTCCCCTCACGTTTGTCTTCTCGTGTCTCTCTCCTCCTGCCTCTCTCCTCGTGTCTTTCTCCTTGTGTCTCTCTCCTCTCGTCTCTCCATGTCTCTCTCCTCGTCTCGTTCCGTGTCCCTCAGCTTTGCGGATGGAGCTGCAGTTGGACAGGCTGAAGCAGAGGGGTGCCGTGAAGCGGTTGCTCTTCCTCGACTCGCACCAGCACCAGCGAACCCTGCTGCTGCTACTGGGCCAGAAAGACCACCAGCGTTGCCTCAAACACACCGTCTACCTGCGGGTGAGCAGCAGGGGGCATTACCAAGCCATCCACAGATGCGTTGGGCTTTTCTGTGCTGGGCTGGTTTAGGGGCCCAAAAACCATCTGGAGAGCACAAGGTTGCACAAGTCTACAGTGATCCAAAAGCCCCGTGTTGAGCCCTGTGTTTTATTTAAGGGCCAAATGTGATCACAGGAGCCTTAATAAGACTTAAGTATTTTCATGACCCAATATGGGAAGGTTGGAGAAACATGGGCAAACGTTGAACCAAAATTCTTATTCAGGCCCTTCAACAAAGCCCATGGGAAAGCAGAGCATGGGCCAAACCAAGCAGATGGTGTTACTAGTGTGAAAGTTGAAGTATGTCTAGAAGGACCATGGGAGACAGCAAACACATGAGGCAGGACCAAGACTCCCGCAGTCGACCATCCCTGCCACCGGCACACGGTCGAGATCAGAAGCGGAAACACCTTACTGTGCAGTCATCGCCGAACCATGGGAAAACCAGTCTGTAGTGAAAGCAAAGATAATTGTGCTCTGTATAAGATGTTCAGGTTAGCAAAGATGGATGGTGTATATGTGAGTGTGTGTAAAGGAAGTGGGTGATGGTCAGATCTAGAACCCAGCCTTCGATAATCTGATATCTGATAACATTAATCCCTCATTACTGTATCACTGCAAGCGAACATTTCCCTGTGAGTCCCAGTCCAGTATATTTCTTTCTTGCTTGCTTTCTGGCACATACACACTCTGTCTCTCTCTCTTTGTCTCTCTCTCTCTCTCTTTCTCTCTCTCTCTCTCTCTCTCTCTCTCTCTCACACACACACATACGCACACACAAATCCACACTCTCTTTCATTCTCTCACCTTTCCTTCCATCCATCCACCCATCCATCCATCTATCTTTCTTTCCCTATCCCCTCTCCAGTTCCATGAACATCAGGTGGTAATGTCCATTGCTGTTGTTCTCCCAGCATGGAGGTGTTTATGAAGCAACTGTCTTGGCTTTTCTGAAGAAGAAGACATGGGGTATGAGAGCACGGAAGGCTTGAGGCAGGAAGAACAGGAACAGAACGAGGAAGGGAAGGGAAAAAGGAAGAATGGAAGAAAGGAATCATCACCTCCAGCTCCACCAGCTGGACGCAGTTGGACATAAAAACCAGGGATGGCGGCAAACGTGAAGGCGAAAAGGCCACCTCACAGATGAGCTCCTGCAACTCAACGTCCTCCAGAATCATGAAGAAGAGAACAAAAGGTTCAACCAAACAGGCTGGAATGAACCAGAAGGGCTCACGACCAGCAGGAGACTCCGTCCCGACACAAACACAAACCAGAAAGCTGCCCAAACTCACTGGGGTTGGATAATTGGCAATATGAAACAGGGCTGAGGCGTTAACTGTAAGCATGGCAACCTGGGTGGAGATAGGTTGGCCCAGGTAGGATGGGCGGAGACAGGAAGCAGGAAGCATATGCTGAATGTAAACAAAGGACTCAGAGGACTGACTCAGAGGAAGTGTAGTGACGGAGTGACGAGAGGGAACCATCATAGGAAAAACAGGAATTACATCTGATAGGAACGCGTGAGAGCGAGGGCTGACACATCCAGAGTTGTTATGACAGTTTGTCATGTTCGTCCCGGGTCGCTCCCAGTCTGTTGTATGGACAAGCTCTGCTCTAAACCTTCAACGAGCCCCCGCCACTCGTCTGCAAAACAGATTTCATCTTTATTACACTGAATGTAATGGATTGCAAATGACGCAAATACGGATGTATGGATGTTGTTGAAATCTACATTCTGATTCACATATTGCACAAATATTTGTTTTTGCGCTCTGATGTGAATGAAGTGCAGGGCCACAGATTGAATCTGCATTTTAGTGCTCGTTTTAAGAACACCACTGTTGTCTTTGTGTAGTCATCTCCATATGGTCATGTCTGTGCGTTAGTCTCTGTGTGGTCATGTCCGTGTGGTCATCTCCACCCCTCCATGTGTGTAGAATGAAGAGGAGTTTAGAGATAAGCTAAGCCCCATCAGTGTAGCTCTGAACTACAGCCTGGACCAGACAGCCACTCTGCCTGGCTTACAACTACGACCCATGCTGGACCACTATATCAAGCCTTTCCACCATGAACAGGTGTGTGTGTGTGTGTGTGTGTGTGTGTGCATGTGCTCACACGCATCTGTGTTTATCTGGCAGTGTGTCTAATTACCTGGGTTTGCGTTGCACGTGTCTGTGTGTGTGTGTGTGTGTCTGTGTGTGTGTGCGTGCGTGCTTGCACATGTTGCTGCGTGTATGTGTGTGTTGTGTTTCTAATCTGTGTATGTGTGCCCATGCACATATATGTGTTTATGAGTGTATTTGCATGTGTGTGTGTGTATATGAGTGAGTGTGTGTGTGTGCATGTCTATACATGTATGAGACTGCGTGCATGTGAGTGCCTGTGTGTGTGAGTCTCTACAGTTCAGTGCATAAGTGGTTGCAAAATGGTGAGTCAAATACAGTTAAATGCATCCATATTGAAGGTTGAAGGCAGACACAGCTAAAGAGGTAAACAGAGATACATTTGCTCTTTTTTGTCTTCTTACCCTCAGGCAAACATCCTGTTGGACTGCGGAGATGACAACATGTGCATCCCAGATCTCAGACTCTCTGCTAAATTGTGAGTCCATGTGTGTATGTACGAAGTTGTGTTTGTGTGAGTATGTGTGTGTGTGTGTGTGTGTGTGTGTGTGTGTGTGTGTGTGTATTTATCCCCGAAAGTGAATGTTTTCATGTTTATTTCATTTAGGTGAAGTACTGAGCTGTTCTTGTATGTCTGCTGGCTGGTGTTCATGTCCTAATTGTATATATTAAACTCTATGGATTGAGGCTTTGTTTTCGTTGAATATACACAGATTGCGTGTTCCATTAGGGACCTGCAGTATAAAGGGTTTGGCATGTCCTGCATTACAGAACATCACAACCATTGCAGTGTTTACATCTTACCATAACCGTATGCTTTTACCATTCCCTGCTATCAAAACATTTGAGTGTTCAACTAAAAGCAGAATATTTTCACTTTAAAAACACCTTAAATCACTTCATTTTTTCCCCAACTTGACATTTGTAGGGACCAAGCGGAGCTTGTGATTGGTGATGACAACCCGCTGATGCTCATTATCACTGCGGCCAATCAGGGTGAAGGAGCATATGAGGCAGAGCTTCAAGTGCGCCTCCCACCTGAGGCGGACTACAATGGAATTGAGCGCCGACGGGAGGTGAACTGCATTACCCACAGTGCACTTTCTTCTATACCTTTCCATAATTTAAATAACAATTACACTATATGAGGCTGTGATTCTACTGGTTAAACTCCGTAGCAGCACATACAGTACGATTAAACTGAATGGTTTAAATGTAGGGGAGACTGCATTCTGAGCTAATTTAGGGGGATCACTGGTTGTTTGTTGCGTGTTCCTGTTGCAATTAAAGAAGCTTTGGTTGGGTCCTCTCTGATTTAGTAATTCCTCAGTCCTTAGCACTTCTGACACCCAGCAAGGTGCATACAGTCACTAGAGTAGAGAATTTACGGAGAATGTGCCGCATATTGTGGCCTGTGATCCATTTTGCCAGGGAGCGAAAAAGCCTCAAACAAAGCAGCAGGTTGTAGCAGGGAATGTGGATGTTGATCTACTGACAGCTGAAGCTCAGGTTAATCCCAGAGTCACAATAGAGATTTTTATCTTCTGCATGACCTTCACCAACTGTTAACATTCCAGTCTCTGTTTCTCTGTGTTCTCTCTGCGGTCTCTCTTGGTTTTTCCTGGGTTCTTTCTAGGTCTCTCAGAACTCTTTGCTGAGTTCCTGCTAGGTTCTCCCTGGGTTCTCGAGTTATTCGTGCGCTCTCTACATTGCATGGGTAATTGCAGAGAGACTGGGCTGCTGGTCTCCAGGGACGTTTCTGCTCAGGGAGAGGAAACAATTGGCGGGAATGGAGATGGATAGATGCAGAGAGCAATGGCTGGGAGGGATGGGGGGGATGCAGGGAGAGAGATGGGAGAGAGGGATGGGGGATGGAGGGAGAGAGATGGGAGAGAGGGATGGGGGGATGGAGGGAGAGGGTGGAGGAAGAATGGAGGAGAGGGGGAAAGATGACAGATGGGGGGCCTCGGTGATGTATGGCGTTATTATCATCATTTAATTCATCATGCTGTCTTTATCCCACTCTCTCCCTCTCTCTCTCTCTCTTTCTCTCTCTCTCTCTCCCTCTCTCCCTCTCTCCCTCTCTCTCTCTCTCTCTCTCTCTCTCTCTCTCTCTTTCAGGCCTGCCCCAGGACCCTTTTTATCACTGTCTTTTAACAGAGCTGTTGTTTTGGATGTGCCTAGTTTTCACTTTACTGATTTAGCGTTGTGCTATGGTGTGGAAATTTGCTGCTGAAGATGGTGTACTGGAGTGTTTCCCAACCCAGTCATCCGTGCCCACCATCCGTGTTCCACGTTTTTGCTCTACCCGGGTTCCTAACAAAACAGGTTAAAGCAAAACACTTGGGAACCTGGAAAGAGCAAAACCGAGGACTGGGTTGTGAAACACCAGTATACTGAATACCAAACTACTCAGAGTACTGACTCAGGACCAGTTTTTAACTTTCATAGCATTTTTAAACATGACATTACATAAAACAGTATTACATAACATAGTATTGCACATCTGCACGCTCTCTATCGAAAAGAAGTCTAAGAATATGTGTAGTAAATAATACCACATTACTAAGTAAATCTCTCTTTCTTTCCCAGTCCATTAAGACCATAACAATATATCTTGTACCTGTGTAGAGGTGTTATAATTACATGGGTGTAATTGGAATGGAATTAACATCTATCTCTCCTCTCAGTAGTTGACACTTTGTTACATATTTTCCAGCAAGGACTGCTGTGTTCTCTCTCCACACAGACATGTAATCTTTAACTGTTGGGTCATATCATTGAAATGTAGGATTAGATTTTTTTTATCTTTATTGTGAAGAAAATCTTTACAGTGAAGAAAAACTAAAAAGTTTTTCGCATCTCTCTCTCTCTCTCTCTCTCTCTCTCTCTCTCTCTGTCTCTCAGGATCTGCAGATTCTCAATTGTGAGCACAGGACTGAAAACGACACGCAGTTTGTGGTGTGCGACCTGGGCAACCCCATGCCAGCTGGAGCAAACGTGAGGGCAACGTAACTTCCTTACCACTCACTCCCATCCTTTCTCTCCTCCCCAATTCACTGTGGGGGGGGGGGGGGTGCCTTTCAGGGTCACCAGTGCTGGCTCTCTCTTCAATGCTTCTTTATAACGTGGGTTGGACCAGGCAGACTGGATCAGCTACCTGAACCTGCTGCCCCTCAGCTGGGGCAAATTACAGCCCTCCTCCCCCTTACACCTCCAGGTCCTTTTAAATGTCTGAGCATCTGGTTTGATTATAAACTGCTATTAAAACCCATGAGGAAGAAGTAAAAAAAAAAAAACTAAATAAAACATAGAGAGAGAGAGAGAGAGAATTATGCCAGGATTTTTCTGCAGGAATAGAAATCATTTAGCGATTGGCTGCTCTACACTGCACCAAACCAGCTGTTCTGGAGCTCAGAGCCAGTGGAAGTCTTATCCTCATTTGTCAAGCGAAAGATTTTGGACATGGAGCGTGTGATGTCTAAAAGGACAGGATGCAGACACGGTTTTCAAAGGTGTTTCATTTGAAAGCGAAAGCGATACATTGCACTGAATCCACTTACAGCCCTGACAGGAAGCACACTGATGCACTCTCTGCTTTACACTGTTTAGTGACAGTATTTTCCCAGTCTGGTAATAGTACATTAGACGTCGTGTGTTTTGGTAGGAGTGTTTTTTGGAGGAGTGTCAAGAGTGTTTTTTTGTAGGAGTGTCAGGAGTGTTTTGGTAGGAGTTGTAGAAGTTGCCTATTAAAAATGAATATTTGTTCCCTCCAGAGTCAATATAGACTGTCTGTACTGGATGGGGAAAATTGGTACTGACTGGCTGAAAAGTGCTGACTGGGTAAAATATGCTGAAGTTAGGTGGAGAAGAGAGACTGAGTTTAAATAAAAGGAGGATAAACATTTATCACAAGGATGTTTTGTTAAGCTGGGACACAGTCCTAGTCTGTTTCTTCTCTTCTCCCAGTAGATCAATTGCTGGCATTGTTAAGAGGGTTGAGTCCTGGCTCAGTGCCAAAACACAAGAGGCATAAAACACACATGTCCAGGGTGCCTGGGGGTTTGTGTTTGTTTGTGTTTAATCTTAGTAGTTTTAAAAGGGATTGTGTCTAAAGATAGGGGCTGTAGATTAAGAGTAGGGAAATGGCTTTATTAAGTGTGTGTGTGTGCTTGTGTGTGCATGCATGTGTGTGTGTGTGTGTGTGTGTTTGACTCTCTACTCCACAATAACAGGATAGAGCACAAACATGACCATGACATTTTATTGTTTTCCATGAGGAAAACAGTTTTCTCATGCAAACTGGTATAAAAGGCTGGTATTAAAACATAATTACTACTACATAGTTAAAATAGTATTAATTAGCTTCACCAGCACAAAGTGTTTAGCTACAATCTTACATAGGTCAATGTTAAATCACCATAGATATTAATACTAATGATACTAAAATAGTATATGTTACATGTGTGTGTGTGGGAGGGGTGTTTGAGTGAGATAGATAGATAGATAGAGAGAGAGAGAGAGAGAGAGAGAGAGAGAGAGAGAGAGAAAATTGCAGTCAGTCATAATTAATCCAGATGTTTCTGATAATTGGCCCAGCCTAGAATGTAGCTGTTCTACAGATGTGTTTGCTCACTGGTCACTTATCACAGTATCTTCTTGTCTTCTAATGTGGCAACTGTCTGGTGTCTATCAGTGTGTGTGTGTGTGTGTGTGTGTTAGGTTTGTGCATGTGAATGTTATGTCTTCACTTTCAATAACTCTTTCTTTAATTAAAGTTTTTAGAACCCACAGACCACTTTTGACATTCAGAGAACATTCCAGAAGTTCCACACAGCTGCTTCAACACTAGTTTTCCTGATAAATCCAAGGAGTACTGGATGTGTGCCCCCTCTCCTCCACCTAAACCAATCTCTCTTTCTCTCTCCTCCTCCTCACCCTCCCTGTCTCTTTCCATCCCTCTCTCTCTCTCTCTCTCTCTCTCTCTCTCTCTCTCTCTCTCTCTCTCTCTCTCTCTCTCTCTCTCTCTCTCTCCTTCTCCCTCCCTCCCCCATGGACACCAGATGGCTGCGGTCTTATGGCTGTGGAACATTTGTAGTTGACAGTGGGTAAAACTACCCTGAGTTCTTAAAGAGCATGTTTCCTAAGGACAAAGTAACATACGGACACACACACACACACACACACACACACACACAGACACACACACACCTATGCTTCTCTGATTATTATTTCATCCTCTCGTTCTCCGTAGCCCCACTTGTAAAACCCAGAGCAAGTTGAAAGGTAATTGTCTTCTAATTTGTTCGCCAAGATGGTAAATGTTTTCTTCTGCAAAGTGCCAGGCGGATCGCCTGCTTCATAACCAGGGGAGGGTATTCGAGGATTTTCTAATTAGCACAAGTCAGAAGGTAAATGTAGTTCATGGAATTAATGTAATCCAGGGATTTTGAACAAAATCCTGGTGATGAATCAGGTTTATCCCAGAATCAGGTTTTCACCATGTCCAGTGTAAAGCTGGTGAGGGGCTCTGTGATGGGGAAGCAATGTCATGTTTGAGGCTTGTTTTGGAGGCGGAGAGTTCGGGGTTGGTGTGTGGTGGTGGGGGAGAGAGAGGTCAGAATGGAAGTGCTGGCTTCCGCTCTCACTGAAAACTCCCTTTGGAATTCTCTTCTATTTCACGCATTTACATGCTGGCTCTGCCTCTCACACACACACACACACATACACACACACACAGAAGAAGAACGAACATGCAGAGTTGTGGAAGGTGACCCTAGGAGAAGCCGGGTGATGGACAGGCAGAGAGCAGGAACGAGGGAAGAGTTGAAAAGAGGGAAATATGGAAAGAGGGACAGAGTCTCTGGGCCTGTGAGACAGAGCAAGAGGAAGAGAGAGAACAGTTAGAGGGAACAGAGAAAGGGAGAGAGAGAGCAGAAAGAGATGGAACAGAGAGAGAGAACAGTTAGAGGGAACAGAGAAAGGGAGAGAGAGAGCAGAAAGAGATGGAACAGAGAGAGAGAGAACAGTTAGAGGGAACAGAGAAAGGGAGAGAGAGAGCAGAAGGAGATGGAACAGAGAGAGAGAGTCTTCTGAGATAAAGCGAAATTGAACAAGAGTCTTGTTGGCCAGAGGAAATGATTTAAGGAGGGAAATAATGAGTTGGTTTCAGATCTGAACAAGAGAAATTGGGGGTGAATGAATGGACTCATCTAAATGAGCAAGACCAGTGTGCCCTTCCTTCACACACCTGAGGCCTTTGCTTTATTAGACCTGCCATGTTTATCTACCACAAGGCTGGTGCTTCTCTCTCTACAATATATAGCACCATCACTTCTATGCCCATTAATACATCTTTTGTTGTTATTCATGGTGCTTTATTTTGATGTATTGTGGTTTCTTAGGCTTCCTAATGTTCTTTTTTTTTACAATCTGTATTGTTTTGTGTTAATGCAATATTGATCAGAAAAAACGTCAGTTCAGAGTCAACGCAGTGGGAGTAAGATGCTTGCTGAGTGGTTGAGTGAGATGTTGCAGTGAAAAAAAAAATCTAATAGGAAAATAATTGTTTGATTTAGACCCTGGTTTTTGTGGGCTAAGAGCCTGGAGAGAGAGCCTTAAGAAAAGAGATTAAGATAGACCTTTGTTAAAGCAAAGGCTCTGTTGGGAGAAGATTGAATGCAGAGAGAGGGAGGGAGAGAGGGAGGGAAATAAACTGAAGAATGTGTTGAGAAAGTTGGAGCTGACATGTTAACATGTTCCAGATTGGCAGGGTGTCGTTGTCATGGATACAGGCATTGCCGCTGGAGCCTGTAGGGTTGACCTCACATGGGTCAGATTAACATGGCACCAGCTATGCGACATACACACTATGTCACATACACACACACGTACACACACACGCGCATGCTTCATCTCACACCCGTTTCCTCACAAACACCCACACACACGTGTACCGTCACACACATACACACACATGCTCCCTCACACACATACAGTACACTCACCCTATCATTCTTGCTGACACCCTCTCACACACATTCACACACACACACATTTACAATCACACTTGTGTCACCAAACCGCTGTAGTTTATGCATGGGAAGCATGTGACCTGTGACCCAATCCAACACCTTCCACAGCCTCCAAACTCAAAGAACCCTTCCACATGTTACACCGTCTTCTCTGACACAGCCAGCCCACCAGCTCTATACCCTACTAGAGCATCCCCTCAGCGCCTCTACATCTTTCAGGACTGCGTAGACAGTTTCTGTTGAAGCCTGGTAGGTTAGAGCTGTGGTTTAAGCAATGATAGTTAGGATCCCCTTAATAAACACTTGGCTTCCAAGTTTCCAGGATTCTTGGACATCTTGCCGTTTCGAAGATTGTTCTGCACATTTTAACTCCTCCATAAAACAGTTGGGACAAGGTTTGAAATAATCGTTTGTAACATCTCAAACATTAGAAGCATCCCCTCGGCCAAAGAGGGATGGTGCAAACATTCTCCACCCGTTTTCATGTCTCCTACAGCTGTGAGGTTTGGATACTGAGCAGCGGAGGAAGAAGCACAAATCTGTCCTCAAGCAGTGGTTCTTACAGTCAGGAGGGAGTTCGCTAAATCAATCCTTTAGTTCAAGGATCCGTGTGAACAGCAGTGAAATGGTAAATTATTTTCTTAATGGACCAGTAGCTGTGTCTGTTGCAAATTATTGCAGATGGACACTTCTCTAGAGGCTATGATTTGGTGGTTGGTAATGTCCAATAGGAAATGACCAATATGCAACGTGTAGGACTGTTATGAGTGCTCTGGTTTTAAAATGACAAATATTAAATAGACAGTGCTCAGGAAGAAGGGAATTTAGAGTAGAGTAGAAGAAAAAAGGCAAAGATGCTCAACATGTGTGGGAAAAAATACTTGGGAAAGTATTAGTTACTCAAAAAAGTACCCAAGTACTTAAATTAAGAACCAAAATAAGCAAATATAGTTCCTAATTTGTCTCAACTATGGACTCATCCTATGACCTGACATGCCCTCAAAGACACACCCACACAGACACGCCCACTCATCTCCTTGCTCACGTCTCACTCTAAGCTCTTTGAGGGCCACGTGAGCTTCATATCCTAGTCTGGTACCATTAGGCCAACGTCCACTCATGAACTGACATGTCTCGTATGGGAAGAGTTCACCATCAAGATGTCCAGTGAACTGAGACTCAGGCAGGCGAGGGGCAGAGTCTGTGGGCGGAGTCTTTGGAAAGGGGACTCGCTACAAAGAAAGTAGACGTATGTGCATTATTGAGCTTTTACTGTTGTTTGCTGCAGTTTGGACATCTAATAGAGCTCAGATCTCCTGAGTGTAGCTCTCAGTTTTAATGGCTGTTTAGTTTATATACCCAGTATGGTCTGAAATCAGCGGATATGTATGTGCACTGTAAATAGAACTAGTTCCTCAGACTGGCTTTTCACATACTTGAGAGATCACAACTGTCCTCAAAGGCCGATTTGGCTGAAAGAACATCTTTTAAGATTTGTAAGTCCTACTTGCTTGTAAATCTCATCCTGTAGTGAAAAATCATACAACTGCAGGTTCTTAACAGATAGATTCACCCAAATAATGCCTTCATTGTTGAGGATGTTCCCCAGCCTCTCTGTAAACAGGGCTTCTCTGAAACAGAGCGTATTGTTTGAATATGTCCCACACACTTTGAATCCACCTCTCACCAGGGTGGTACTGTGCAGTTTGATTCTGAACGATCTTGCTCGAAAGCTGCTGGAAGATGGGACTGATGGTGTGGTTTAGTGTGTTAATGACACGCAGCTGATTTCCACTGATTCCTCTGATTCTTGGAGGATTAACTTGTGGGAAGCGTCTGTGATGCCATCAGACCCACCCTGTCTCTGAATAGCACTGAAGCTGTCATGTGGCCTTCTGTTTTACATTCACTTCTGTCTCTCTGTCTCTCTCTTTCTTTTCCTCTCTCCCTGTCTCTCTCTCCCTTTCTCCCTGTCTCTCTGTCCCTCTATCCCTGTCTCTCTCTCTCCCTGTCTCTCTCTCTCCCTCTCTCCCTGTCTCTCTCTCCTTCTATCTCTGTCTCTCTCTCCCTCCCTGTCTCTCTCTTCTTCTATCTCTGTCTCTCTCTCCCTCCCTGTCTCTCTCTACTTTTATCTCTGTCTCTCTCTCCTTCCATCTCTATCTCTCTCTCTCCCTCTTTCCCTGTCTCTCCCTCCTGGTCTATTTCTCATGTTCTTTCTCATATCACTTTCCATGCAGTATATTCTTAGCTTCATTTACACTATCCTATGTGATTTCACAGAACTGAACACACCTCCTGTGGCAGCTGAGCGCGTCACTGTGTCCGTGTTTCAACGTTCCCTTATGGCAGCAAAACCCGAAGCCTCTCCCTTGTGGAGATGCCGAACGCATAACCAGATTTGCTCAGGCCTCTTGGAGAATTCCCCAGGTTTCCTAATCTGTTTCGAATTCCATGGGGACGTTCTGATTGAAAGTTACCTCATTAGAGTGAGTGGGCGCTTGCCGTCGTCACGGAGATATATAAACGATCCAGCCCTCGTAAAGGCCCAGCCTTTGATGCCTATCCGGATTCAGGAAAGCTGAACATGAGTGGCAAAAACGTGTGGCTTGTTTCGTGGGGGATGTTCGGGAATCACCAGCTTGCCGTCGTTCTTAGCCAAGAGCTGGCGACCACAAGAAGAGGCACGTCTGGCTGGCCCCCTCTTTAAAGTTTTAACAGTACTTGTTGCTGTAAGTTCTCTGTTATGCATGCGGCTTTGTAGTGTGGGGGGAGGGGTCCATGGGGGGGTTGTTTATGAGGCTCCAGAGTTAGCGTATAGCCTGTAGCCACAGAGCTGCCCTTCATTAGCTGACCCAGGAGCGATTATCATAGTCACACTAATGAACTGCAACATGTGGGTGTAGTTAGGGGGGGTGGGGCTAAGGAATGGGGGGTTGTGGGGGAATATACACAGTTTGGTGACCAAATGAAATGGTTCTTAGGAAGTAATTTGGGTGTTGAGTTGTTTGAGGAAACAACTTTTTGTCTCAGTTCAGAAAGTTGACAAATGAGTGAACGGAAGTAGAGAGAATGGCAAGACTGAAGACACACACCCCACCATCCACACTGCTGTGTTAACTAGGCTGGGGGAGGAGGGGAGTGAAGGGAGCTTCTCTGTTCTTCTTTTTGAGAGTTTAAAGATATAACCTCATCCTGTGCTCATACTTTACTTCTTTGTCACCAACACTTCTGTCTCTCCCTCCTTCTCTCTCTCTCTCTCTCTCTCTCCAGGTGTCTTTTGGTTTGAGGTTCTCTGTACGACGATTGGAGGATGCTGGTTCTCACGTGGGTTTTGAGCTGCAGATACTCAGGTATGTCCTCAGTTTTCTTCTCCATCCCTACTACGTTCTCTCTTTTCCTCCCTCTCTCTTCCTCCCTCTCTCCCTCCTGCTCTCTCTCCATCCCTCCCAGACCAAGGCAGAGGGTGGCTGTTTTTCAATCAGGTATTTTTATAGACACAACCTCAAACAACACACACTATGCCAAAGGACCCTACACCTTTTGCTGCCTTTGATAGGGTCATCCTGCTTTAAGTACCTGTTAAATGTGTGTGTGTGGGTCTCTGTGCATGTGTGCATGCGTGCGTGCGTGTGTGTGTGTGTGTGTGCACGCATGATAGTGGAATTTAATTTCTGAACCATTTCATCTCTACCTTTCAGAACTGGGGGCAGTTTGGATCTCTGCTAAAAACATTAGCACATGTCTTCTCTTTATCTGTGTGTGTGTGTGTGTGTGTGTGTGTGTGTGTGTGTGTGTGAAATGTATGTGTTGGCAAGCCATTTTTAACCAAGTACATGAATGTTAGTTGTTATAGAGACTTTGAAAGAAACTTGAAAAAACATGTGAAGTACTGATAAGATGTCCTAGATCAGAGCACATTAGTAAGGTACATTGTGCATTTATTTAGTATGTTTGCATATCTTATTGTTTTGAGATGGCAAGTTTGATGAAGACAAACAGAACAGTGTGAACAATGTTTTAGATGCACTGTAACACATTTTAATCCACCAAGGTTTTAGTTCACTAGACTTTCTGAGGTTTAATGGTGAGAGACATTTTAGCCATAATCTACTAGACACTGATAATATTCCAGTCCTGATCAACACACACGCACACACACATACACACATACACACACACATACACACACACACACACACACACACACATTCTGTTCAAACCCATATTTCTGTGCATGTTGTTCTGTGCTCTCTTTAGGGGGCTTTTAAGAGCATGTGTTACACCTCTTTCTGTGCACACACACTCACACAGGAGGAGTCGAGAGGGTGTTGTGTTAGCAGGGTGAACTACCAGGCTGGGGGTGGGGGGGTGGAGTGTGTGGAAGGGGTTTCATCATGGGCCCCAAACCTCTGCACTACACAAGGACAGGTTACACACTAGGAAGTGGTGTGTGTGTGTGTGTGTGTGTGTGTGTGTGTTGGGGGGATTCAGGGAGGTCGTTATCTCTGGGGGGTGGAAGGTTTTTCAGGTAGTTAACACTACGTCACCTGCTCCCTACTGTGATTTTTCAACTTGAGATGAAACGTGGAACGGAAAGCAATTGTTAGAAAGATGATGATATTGTGTCTTCCTCTCTCTCTGTTAGTTCTGTGTGTACAGTGTGTGTGCGCGTGTGCACAACATACATATGTGTATATGCTATTGGCTTTACATCTGTCTGTGTTTATCTGTAGTTCAGAGGTGGAGCATCAGACACAATGTTAGTGTCTGACTTCTGTCTGCATATTGTCCCTGGCAGCCATGCTGGAACCAAGCTCAGGGTGCATGTGTGTGTGTGTGTGCGTGCATGTGTGTGTCTTTATGAGAGTCAGAGTAGTACTGTAGTAAATAAAGCTCTTACACAATCTACTTTCATGTAAACTAAGGGCTCCAGACATGAACCAGGAGTTATTTATATGTGTGTGTGTGTGTGTGCGTGTGTGTATGTGTTTGTGTGTGTGTGCATAGACAATGATATATGGTGTAGATGAATGGTGATGTTTTGGAGTGTATTTTGTGTGTTTATGTGACTGTGTGAGTGTGTGATTGTGAGTATGTGGGTGTATGTGAGGGTATGTGGTGAAGTGTTTGTGTGTGTGTGTGTGTGTGTGTGTGTGTGTGTGTGGTTGATCTGGTATTCTGTGGTTTGCTCAACACAATGACTGGCGAGACAGTTGGCCCAGTGATCTTTGGCTCATAGCTTCACTGCCTGCTCTCAAACCGCCATTGTTACACTGAGTGGCCAAGAACAACAGCGCATTCAAAGCATTGAATGGGCTGCACTCTCCAACACTCTTGAACACTCTCCCACACTCTCCAACACTCTCCAACACTCTCCAACACTCTTGAACACTCTCCCACACTCTCCAACACTCTTGAACACTCTCCAACACTCTCCTGCACTCTCCAGCGCTCTCCCACAATCTCCCACACTCTCCAGCACTCATCAGCGCTATCCACTGTTCTCACTTTACATCTGTAGGAAAATGTCACTTAGGTAAATGTACAAAATTTAGCGGACGTGTACAAAAATGCTTTGTGACTTTTGTCTCCATGGCCGAAATCCTTATACTAACACATTAGGCCAGAATCTAAGCATGCTGGACCTTTGTCTGAGAGAATATATGCAAGGAAATACACACAACAGCAGATTTATTTTACATATCTAAGAAAATAAATATAAGAAATGTAAGATTAATGTTATTAGTGTGGTGCATGCAGTGTCTGTGGATCATTTGAGTAGAAGGGCTTTAGGCTCTTCATGCTGTGTTTGAAAACAGTAAGGGATAGTAAGAGAGTGGCACATCTGTATGTCACTGCAGAAAAGAGTCTGGAGGCGTGTATTCCATGTCTAAGAGTCATGTCTTCCATGTCTCAGAATCGTGTCTTCCATGTCTCAGAGGCGTGTCTTCCCTGTCTCAGAGGCGTGTCTTCCATGTTTCAGAGGCGTGTCCTCCATGTCTCAGAGGCGTCTTCCATGTCTGAGTCATGTCTTCCATGTCTCAGAATCGTGTCTTCCATGTCTCAGAGGCGTGTCTTCCCCGTCTCAGAGGCGTGTCTTCCATGTCTCAGAGGCGTGTCCTCCATGTCTCAGAGGCGTGTCTTCCATGTCTTCCAGAGAGTCTGAGATACAAAGGCATGAGTGTAAAGTCAGACAAGGGCGTTCAGGAAGGAGAGAGCAGATCCATTTTGGGCTTTTGTAGACGGTCAAGCTTTGAAATTTGATGAAGGTCACAGGGAACAGGTCACAGGTAACAGGACACAGGGAACAGGACACAGAGAACAGGACACAGAGAACAGGACACAGGGAACAGGACACAGAGAACAGGACACAGGGAACAGGACACAGGGAACAGAACACAGCAGTGAACAGTCAGACAGTGGATGGTCTGGGATTTGCTACAGCAGTAGCTTTGTGAATTCAACCATATGATACATATGATATATGTACTTAATATACTTTGACGAGAATGTGCCTAGACATGTGATTGCTAACAGCTGTGTTACAGCTGATGTGAGGCTAATCGTGTGTGTGTGTGTGTGTGTGTGTGTGTGTGTGTGTGTGTCTTCTGCAGCTCCAATACAGATAATGCTAAGAGTAACACTGTCAATCTGACTGTGAATGTTGTAGCAAGAGCACTAATGGAAATCAGAGGGTGAGTGTGCAAACTCCCTCATTGTCTCTCACACAAAGTAACAAACACACACACACATACACACACATAGAAACACACACACACATACACACACATAGAAACACACACACACACACTCACACACATAAACAAATACATCTGGACTGTCCATTTTTGTATAGGAATGTTAATACTCCTGCCTGTGATATATTACATATATACATATATTACATAAAAAAGAATGTTTACTTTGTCTCTCTTTCTTTCTTTTGCTGTGTCTCATTCTCTTTTACTCTGTCTCTCTCCATGTCTCTCTCTGTGTCTCTCTCTCTCCACCAGTGTGTCTCTCCCTGCTCAGGTTGTTCTTCCATTCCCTCGCTGGGAGCCCAAGGACAAACCAGTAAGAGAAGATGACATTGGACCTCAGGTCCAGCATATCTATGAGGTACTAATACCCATAACACACACAAACACACACACACACACACACATACACGCAGAAGTAAGAGGGTGAGTGTAAGAGGGTGAGACTCTCATTCCCTCTCACACGTATTAATTGATACACAAACACACACACACACAGAGGTGGCAGTAGCCTTGAATGAAGGACATTACATGTGGAAATAATTTGCTCTTCGAACAAGCTGGAAAAAGAGCAGGATAGTGAGAGAGATGTGTGTGGACCCTGTAAAAATCCTCTCACAAGACTGCAGTCTGATCAAAGGGATCCAGACAGGCAGTAATTACCACTAATAAAACACACACACACACACACAACTGAAATTAAGTAAACTTCCACACAATGACAGAGAGGATATTCAACAGTGGAAACTTCAAAGGTCTCATGTCTTCCCTACTTCTGTTTTTGTTTGTTTGAGAAAACATAGTCAACCTGTTTCTGCTGAGAAAGGCCAGTAGCAATTGCGGTAAAAAAAAAAAAAAAAAAACTGTTTTAATCGGCGATAATTTCAGCCAGAAGTGGCCCTGCTGCCTCACATTAACCTTAGACAGTCATCTTTAACCTCCTTTCAGTCCTGAGCTAATGCTAATTACAATGCAAATACTTTTGCATATTATAATAATATGCAAATAATTTGCATATTATAATTATTTGATATTACATTATTTATAATATTTTACATTATTTGAGTTCATGCTAATGCTATTGCTATGTGCAAGTTTTATTTGAATATTGTAATTAGATTGTTATGGCTATCAGATATTTGAGCAGCAATCTGATAAGATTAAGCTTTGTTTGAACAGTCTAATTAACACTTGTCATTTTATTCCCCTTACTCCTCTGCCTATGCACACACACACACACACACACACACACACACACACACACACACACACACACACACACACACAGCTGCATAATAAAGGTCCTAGCTCTGTGAGTGGTGCAGTGTTGGAGGTGGGCTGGCCCAGTCGTCATCGGGAGGAGCACCTGCTCTACGCCATGCAGATCATCACAGATGAAGCTGTACACTGCCATGCCAATGACACCCTCAACCCGCTGGAGCTGGAGGTAACACACACACACACACACGAGAACACACACATGCACACCTAGATGTGCACACATACGCACGTAAAGTCAAGTTCTTGCTCGAGTCCTGGTGCTGCCAGAGGTTCCCGGGGCCAGGAGAGTGAGACATCCCACACCACCCTTCTCTCTGGGAGGGAGGAGGGGCTTACTGCTCCTCCCCTGTCCATCAGCTGTGGTGGCCAATCCTGGGCCTCTGCCAGCTCACGCCCACAGAGTGCTCTCATGTTAGTGTTTGTCCTCGAGCAGTTCCATCAGCGAGTAAACGCAGAGGTGGAGGGGGAGGGGCCGGATGGAGGAGGTGGGGGAGGGGCTTGTTCCGAACCAGTCAAGGACAGGCTAGCTCCCCCCACCCCACCCTGGGGCATGTGCTGCCCTCTTAGCCCAAATCACCCCCAGCTGGTTTACATCCTTTATCATGTCCTCTTGGGCCCTGGTTTGCATTGTTTCATGTTTCACATGCATAAACATAATCACACCTCTCTCCTTCAGTCTCTCTTCTCTTTCTCTCTCTCTCCTTATATGAGGTAAGTTTGTAGGTCTGGTCAGAAAACTGCTGCTGGAAATCTGTGTTGTTTGAGATGATGTGTATGTGAGAGGTTAATATATATCGCTTTGCCTTGTATCACTTTGCTTTATCAGAGAGGCCTTCTGCATTTATGGGTGCAATGGTTATAGAGCATTATAAGTGCATTATAAGTGCTTGAAGCCTCTGTAATGGACTGTGGGCTCCTGCTGTGCTGGGATCAGTCAAGCTCCTCCACTCTGCACTGACCTCTCCACCACTTTACTGGAGACCTCAGAGCAGAGGGAGATGCCACTCAGGGGCTTTGATCTAAGTCTACACACACACACACACACACACACAAATACATGTTGCACAGATAACATTAACCAGACTGTTTTTAAGTAGATATTACCCACCAAAACATTTCCTCCTACATGTTTCAAGTCAAAACAATGTTTTAAAAATGAAGGAAAGTT
>JAOYMR010000027.1:10997083-11010841 GCA_025802075.1 Tenebrosternarchus preto
ATATATTGTTATGTTAGATCTTTTCCTGTTCTTTTGACTATCTCTCCCACTCACACTATCTCTCCCACTCTCTCTCTCTCTCTCACTCTCTCTCTCTCTTTCTCTCTCTCCCACTCTCTCTCTCTCTCTCTCTCAGACCTCCACTCTGCAGGACACTCCAGAGCTGTTGGGTTTTCTCCGTAACACAAGCAGCCCAACACGTCGCAGGCGATCTGTCACTACCACACAGAACTACAGCAGCAAAACACTGGTACACACACACACATACACAGAACTACAGCAGCAAAACACTGGTACACACACACACACACACACACACACACACACACATACACAGAACTACAACAGCAAAACACTGGTACACACACACACACATACACAGAACTACAGCAGCAAAACACTGGTACACACACACACACATACACAGAACTACAGCAGGAAAACACTGTTACACACACACACATACACACACACAGAGAACTGCAGCAGCAAAACACTGGTACACACACACACACACATACACAGAACTACAGCAGCAAAACACTGGTACACACACACACAGAACTGCAGCAGCAAAACACTAGTACACACACACACCCACATTCACAACCTACACACACAAAACACTAGATTTGCACTGTGTGGGAACACTCACTTAAACACGACATGGTGACTTGTAAATTCAGGTTGACATGTCAATTCACAGGTAAATCACAGTGTGTGCGTGTGTGTGTGTGTGTGTGTGTGCATGCGTGTGTATGTGTGTATATGTGTCTGTGTGTGTGTGTGTGTGTGTGTGTTTATGTGTGTGTGTGTGCATGTATGTGTGTGTGCGTGTGTGTATGTGCGTGAGTGTGTGTGTGTGTGTGTACACCAGCTGGTGTTGAAAAACTACGGTACGGTAAAAGGTCTCATCAGTGATGCACGCAGACACAGATGCACATGCAGTAAACATGTCATTCATTGTTATGCCTGTTCAAACACAAACATAAACATTTGGAGATACCAACACCTGTCTGTGTGAAGAAGGATGTCACAGGTAGGAGTTGTGTCACTTCATCAAACGGCCCTTTTTAAGATCATCTCTTCCCCACATTTCTATCCCTCTGTCATGTGTGTGTGCGTGTTTAGAATTGCACTAATATCCACTGTCTGATGCTGGCATGCGTTGTGGGTCGTTTGGATCGAGGACAGAGTGCTGTGGTGAAAGTGCGATCCAGACTCTGGGCACATACCTTCTTACAGGTTAGAAATGTCTTTCTCAGGTTAAACATTTCTTTCCTCAGCTTTCTCAAACATACATTATACATTTATATCTATTTCTTACACACACGTTTATTCCTTTTCCAAATGTGCTCTTTCTTACAGTAAAACTCTACCCTTCCTTGTACTGAATCATTTTTTTATTAGACATTTCAGTAAAGGTACCCAGTTCACAAGGCCTTTAAATCCCTGCATCTCACACTCACACATAAACACACGCACACACACAAACACTCTCTCTGTCATACACACACACACACACACACGCTGGCTCTCACACACACATCGCTCCACACAGTCCTCTTTTAGCTGATAATGTATCATTCTTCTAATCAGCCTCCCCCACAGTTATACTGCATGTGTCTTAAATGTGTATTCATACTCTGTGAGTTATGCGCTGTATTAAGCAGAACTCATAGGAATCTCGGGACTATTTTAAGAGTAGGAGCTTGACTCTCCGGTTTATTTCCCTTCACCGGAACTGTGCCTTTCTCAGTTATCTTGACGCTCTTCTGATGGCGTCAGTCTCCGTAAGCCAAGCATCTTAGCACCCCGTATATCAGTGCATGATGTAAGACGCCATTTCTCTCGTCTCTTTCCTCTCCGCTCCCCTCCTCACCTCTATTTCTCTCCTTTCCTTTCATCTCCTCTTTTCTTATCTTCCTTCCCTCCTCTCCTCTCTTCTCCTCTCTTTTCTCTACTTTCCATGGAGAGCGGCTCTCCTGTTTTTGACCTGTTCGTTTGGCAGCAGAGAGCGAAGCACTTTTAATGACCGTTTAGGTTTATAGCGGTTCCTATTAAGCCTTTCGACTACATGGGACATCCACCCACCCGCCTTGGGGCGTGTGACCTGCGCGCTCTGATGGAGAGGTGGAGGACCTGACCATGTACTCACGCTGAGAGCATGCAGAGGGCAAGAGCGTTACGTTGTAGTCATCGACTGTGTTCACCTTCGTCTGTCTTCAGTCATGGGCTTGTACCATGTAATGAGGCTTAACCCTGTCACAGAGAAACCATTTTAATCTTACCTCAGCCAGAGACCAGCAACAAGACAGAACCCACGCATACATGTGTGTGTGCACGTTTGTGTGCGCACATGTGTGTGTGCATGTGTATGTGTGTGTCTGTCTGAGCTTGTGAGTGGATGCTGGTAAGAAATGATCGTTGTTTAGAGGATGTTTTAAAACATTGCTACTGTTTTGACTGGTTCCTTTGACCATTCATATTGAAACCAATACAACGAAAAAACTCGACCGCCAAATCATCTGCACTTAACTGATCTCACTGTTACTGCAGCTTGTGACTAATCCGTGTGTTTAGTCATCTAGTTGTGCCTTTTGGTTTAATGTTTTGTCTCTAGAAAACAACCTGAGGATAAAAATCTGGCAGTAAAATGAAAGGGACAAAACATCACAAACACATGAATGATTTCAGCATTTGCCATTTAAGTTCATTTTAGTTTATCTGAAATGCACTTCAGAGAAATGTATCATGTTACTTATTTTTAGCTGGAAATTATTGAAAGGAATAAAGTTGCTAAAAAAAAAGATATATTTTGTCAACATATCTGTTATAAACAATTCTAGTGAGGAGAAAGAGATCTACTGTACAATTGTAAATGCCAATGCTGCCAAGACCTGGCTGAACGAGATACGGAGGATGAGAAACGAAGGATGTTTCTATGAAAGGTTGCAGAACTTTCCACACAGACGGGAGAAACACTCTCGGTAAAACCCCAGGTGGTGGTTTGTGTATTTACATCAATAACAGATGGTTCAACAACACAAACAGTATTTATACACACTACTATCCAGATATTTTGACAGTTAATTTCACCCCCTTTTACCTTCTGAGGGAATTCTCTGTTATAGCCATCACTGTTGAATACATCTCCCCGGCACAAACATAAATGCAGCCTAAAACATCTATCAGTCCATAAGTGATTTGAAGTCCACATGTTCTGAAGGAGTATTCATTGGTACTGGAGATTTAAACCTGGCAAACATCCAGGAGGAAAGTCCTTTCTCACTTTTACCAACATGTGGAATTTAAAGGTGAGCCCACATTTTAGACCACGCCTACACAAACATTAAAGTGGCATTCAGGACCATCCCTCTCCCTCAGCTTGTCTGATCACATGTAACACCATCATACAGAACCCTGCTCACTAGAACAAGGCCTTCCTCCAGACAAGTGAGGGGCTGTAGTGGACTACATTTACAAATGTATGTGTCACTAAGAATATCACAGTCTGGGTAAACCAGAAACTGTGGATATCCACTGAGGTCCTGTTGAAAGTAACAAACACTGCTTTAAATCTGGTCACACAACTGCTCTTAGACCTGCGCGAACAAAGTGGAGGTATCCAAAAATGGACAAAAAATTCAGAATCACTTTCAGGACCACAGAGACACTAAAAGACTGTCAAGTACAATCTATGCCTGACTATAGGACTGTTTCCCTGTCCTTTATGTTCAGTCTATGATGGACTATAGGACTGTTTCCCTGTCCTTTATGTTCAGTCTATGATGGACTATAGGACTGTTTCCCTGTCCTTTATGTTCAGTCTATGATGGACTATAGGACTGTTTCCATATTCTTTGATGACAGCATACACATGCTCAGTAACTGCAATAATTATTTTGGATGGTTTGAGGCATTAAATGACACACCATTAATGAAAGCAACTCCACACCACAAGGACTCTTGCCAGTGTACGCTGTACCCTGAGGAAAATGAACTGATGGAAAGCTACAGATCCGACGTGATACCAGGCTGCGTGTTCAAAGGAATGTGTGGACCAAATGATTCCTGTTCTTTCAGACATATTCGACACTTCAAGCCATTGTACCATCCTGCTTCAAAACCTCAATGATCAACCCACTACCAATGGGTTGATACTACCAGTAGCACTCATTTCCATGGTGATGAAGCTCTTTGAAAGGATCATCAAGGACCATATTACATCTGTTCTACCATCCTCACTTCACCCAGTGCAGTTTGCCTACCGCCCAAATTACCCCAATGGGGACACTTTATCCACTGCATTCTGCCTGAGATTGGAACATCTGGAGAACAAGAATACATGTGTACAGATTATCCAGCATGCAGAAATTCCTCAGGGTTATTGTTGCTGCACCACCTCCTCTCTTATTAAGAGTCCACCATCATCTCAATTTCCTATGGTGTCTGAGGAGAGCTCATCTGAACACATCAATTCTCACCACATTCTACAGAGGCACCACAGAGAGTGTTTTGACTAACTAAATTTCTGTGTGGTTCAAGGGATATAAAACCCTGAGGAAAATGGTTAGGACAGCAGAAGGAATCACTGGGGTTACACACTTCTGCAATGCATAAGAATCTTGAGTAATAAGAAAGAAGCACGAAAGGCTTAGCAGTCAAAAGGGTTCAAAACGTCATAGCCACTGGTCCTTTTGATAAATGTAGATAATAGCATTATAACACATTAGGAGTTCAGTCACACCCATTGGCAATTAAAATCTCTGATGCAGATTTTATATAAAGGTCTAAACAGATCAGTCAGATGTATGAATGATACAGATTTGTTTTTCAAAATAACAAGCAGTAGTAAACACTGTGAAAGGTGCATATCTGGATGTTTGAGTGATATGTTTTATTTAATGGAATTATCCTTTTGCAGAGGAGGAATGACCACTATCTACTCAACTCCACTGTGTCGTTCAGAGTGACCAGCATGCCCTACCGCATCAAACCGCATACCCTCCCACAGCACAGTACTTCAGTGAGTAAGAATGAGTGTGTGTGTGTGTGTGTGTGTGTGTGTCTGTGAACATGCATGTGTGTGTGTTTCAGAGGTTGAGAAGAGGGGGAGGAAATCAGGAGATGGCGGGAAAAATGCTATTTGAGGGACAGGAAATGTAGGATCAGGGGTTGAGCTAAATAAACTGGTCTAAAGGCTGGGCCATCTTGACTTCAGACAGGAAAGAGAGGTGGATTATGGGATAATTTGGGGCAGGGTTGTAACTTCTCACCTCTTTTCTTCTATGCCTCAGACCATTATCTTTGAAATACTTAAATCCTGCTCTCACTGGATATGTTCACAGAGCAGTGGAGCTCTGGCCAAGGAACAGAGACTTAATTTGACTCAGGGCATACGTGGCTCATCATTGAAATTAAGTGTGCAAACAAATAAACAACAGTACATTAACCTGTTTGTGTGATCACTGCATTCAAATATAATGATTTGTTTTGCTTCCTTGTGTGTGTGTGTGTGTGTAGATTGGTACATTCGTGGTGTGGGCGATTCCTGATGTCTCCTTTGCAATACCCTTGTGGGTCATTATTCTGGCTATTCTCTTGGGCCTGTTGGTTCTTGCCATACTAACCCTGGTTATGTGGAAGGTATATACACACACACCCAGTCTGATACAATTGTACCAGCACAAAACCTGTGTTACACTGATACATGGTTTGCTGAACACGATACAGGGTGCCTAACAGGTCTGCCACCATCTTTAATTATACTCCGAAAATATACCTCTAAGGTGTACCTAATTAAGACTCTGGTGACTGTAGGTAGTGGTGAGGTTACTATGAATACAGGGGTGAGGTTACCATGAGCACAGGGTTGAGGCTGACATGAACACAGGGTTGAGGTTACCATGAGCACAGGGGTGAGGCTGACATGAACACAGTCGTCATCTGTTACTTGAGCTGGAGTAGAGACACATTGCCAGTGCTTATTACCAAAGCCATGCTCCACAAATTGTGTGTATTAGTGTGTGTGTTTGTGTGCGTGTGTGTGTGTGTGTGTGTGTGTTTGCTTCACTGAAAGGAAAACAATGGGACTCTGAGGGCAGAAAGACAGAGATGACTGTGAGAGATAGAGAGCCTGAGGGAGTGAGGGAGAGAATGTGAGAGGAAGAAAGAGGTGAAGAAGAGAGAGCGTAGGAGGAGAGAGAGGAGGAAGAGAGAGGAGGAAGAGAGAGCGTAGGAGGAGAGAGAGGAGGAAGAGAGAGGAGGAAGAGAGAGGAGGAAGAGAGAGGGGCCGTGGGGTTCGTGTGATGTGCGCCTGGACGTAGGCCTGGTAAACGACGTTAAGTGGGGTGGTACAGATGTGGGGCGAGAATGAGAGAGTCCTATTGCATGTCGAGGTTTAATGAGTCATGTTGATTATATCAGTGTTTTGTCTACAGCACTGTTCTCAGACCTTTGATTGGATCCCCATGGACAGGGTCTCCTTTAATTGGCTAACGCACATACATACTCAGTGAACATATGTCCACATACCCAAACGTGCATAATGATGTCATAATAGTGCGCTAGGCATCCATGTGTGCATGCGTGTGTGTGTGTGCGCGCGTGTGTGTATGCGTGTGTGTGTGTGTGTGTATGTGTGTGTTCCCATGACTGTCAAGAAGAAACACAGAAGGATAGGACATTGTTCAGGTGAAGTTTATGCTCAAACAAGCAAACACTAAGTGGTAACGTTAGACTCCTTTGTTATGTGGGTCTGCCTTTTTGCATATTCTGGTGAGCATGTTAAAAGTTAGGGGCTTACAGTCAGTCATCAGTGCATAAGCAGGGCAGACATGACCTCAGTTCAACCTGGAGCAGACTCAGTTCTTCATTCACCCCTGACAGGGAAGCATCTTTGGCAGTGTTTTAGTGGGGTGTCTTTAGTTTCTGCTACTGATAGGATCGATTCCCTCATGCGTTTTATCACACGTTCTCTCTTTCTCTCTTGATTCACCTTCTCCCTCGTGCCTGTTTTCTCTCACGTGCATCCTCCGTCACCTCAGTGCGGGTTCTTCGATCGGGCGCGGCCGCCCAAAGATGACGACGTGTCCGACCGGGAGCAGCTGACGGCGGAGAAGTCCGCTGAGGCCTGACGGAGGTCCCAGATGCGGTTCGGTAAAAACGACAACCCCACGCCCCCACCCGCCCGCCCCGCCCGCCCAGCAGACAACAGGGGGCGCTTCACTAGAGGGCCGGCGGTACACACCAAAGGGACTGCGCGCTGAATCGGCCCCATGAACTACGTCTCCCACTATGCACAGGGATCTGTGAGCTGGACCGCAATACCTTTTGTGCAGAGCTTTCTTTGGACAGGCTGAGCTGCAGGAAAGCACTCGCTTCTGATCACTTCCCGCTGGAACAGGAGAAATCCTGACCCTCACGCGAGACAGGCATCCCAAATGCAAACCATTCAGTACAACCCCCAGTGGTACTGGGAGAAGAGAGCCCCTCTTCCACAATGTTACAGACATGGCAGCTCTGCTGTTTCTGTGTTATTTCATTCTACAACCAGCACATGTAAGCTTTTCCAAAGCTTTTCCACAACATGCTTCTGAAATCTCAATCTCAAACCCCTCTGAGTGCCTTGCTCCCTCTGTACTCTCTTTTACACACACACACACACACACACACATCCATGCACAATACAAGAACCAGCACCATTTATTTATATAGTGTTGCCAAAACAGCATTGAACACTATGGCATAAGGACCAAGAGCTTTTTCCCTGTAGCCTTCAGAGAATGTTTTCCTTTTGAAAATGTTTTCCTTGCTGTAAAGATTGTGATCCACACTTGACTTTATGTAAAAAAAAAATCCTTCCAGCAGTCTTTCAGTCTCAACTAGTTTATTTAATCGCAATGTGCAAATTTCCAGAAATCTTCCAGCTGATCAAGCTGTAGGAACGATGTATGAATAGATCTAATAGTATGAACAGATCTAAATATGTGCAATATTGCGACATTTTTTTTCGTTGCTGATCACTTGTACACTGGTTCTGTTTTGTTGTGAACTTGAGGTTCAGGTTATTCTGTATATGAAGTTATAAAGAGACGTGTTTAAGTTTCAAGGTTGAAGTAGATGCCAACTTTTCTCTAGAAATCTGTCTTTCAGAGTATTCAAAGTTCACATTGTTGAACTTTGTTATTTCTCTCATTAATACACTTTTGAAAAATCTAGGGCCTTATAAGATCCAGCAAAGATTATAATTAAAGAGATGGATATCAACAAAACAATCATTAGTGATATTTAAAAATAATGCAAAATGAATTTCACCTTGAGTATTATTGATGTCACCCTTAAATAAATTTTGTACATAAATTTGTGCCATTTGTCTTATTAGTTATTTGTTGCTTATTTGTTTGCTGTGTAGCATTTTGATCATATTAATGAGCAAATACATTGAAATGGACCTTCAGATCTGTAAATTTCAACATTTCAGTAGATGAGGAGACGCACATGAGATTGAGACCAATGTGAGATTGAGACCAATGTGAGATTGAGCCTTCATGCTGTTCATGCTTCATGCTGCTCATCTTAACTCTGGAAAATGCTCCGTCAAATATGCATGCAGCAGAACTGTAATACTATGTACAGTTGGTATAGATCTGATTTATACACAGTCAGCATAATTAGAGTCAACATATATATGTCCACCTCTTCCTTTTGTCACCCTGACCCTGATCCAACTTTCCTTATTAAGGCCTGAGCATCTGTCATCTCTTTTCCTGTGTCCTTTCAAATAAATACCTGTCTGTCATCTGGCTCTGTCCCAACGGCCCTTAAAATAACTGCAGTTGCTCCCATTCTCAGCAAACCCGGCCCTGACTCAACCTGCCTTGCAAGTAACAGATCCATTCAAGTAATAGACACAGTCAAGGTAGAGATCCATTCCCAGACTTCCTTTAGTCATAGTGATGAAAAAAATTACAAGCTGCACAACTTCAGACAAGAGTTATTAATGACCTTTATACTGTAAATGTACTATAACTCTTTTAAGAGTTATAAATGATCGGCTCTCTGTTGATAATGTCGCATTAATATTCTTCTTGATCAAAGTGCAGCATTCCATACATTACATTTTGACGGACTCCTCTCTTATCTCTCCAGCTTGGTGTCAGCAATAGCATTAGATCGGTTTTATTCCTATTTCAAAGACCCACTGCACCTGTTGCCCAAGGGGTTCCTCAAGGATGTTTTTGGACCACTCCGTTTTTTTCTCTTCACGGCTCTGATTCCAACCAAGTAATTTGATTGGACAAGAGATGTTCTATGAGTTCTGAAATGGAGTATATCTCGACTAGGACCTTCCTGCCATGTATTCACTCTGCAAGTGGATTTTCATAAATGTTGATTACTTTAATGATCATTATCTCTGTGCTAATACTACCATAATCGTTACAAACTCTACAAACTGCTATTAATTAATCAGGATCACACATACTGTTAATTACTGTAAGATGACTTACAGAGGTGTGGCGTATGGGATTCTGTGTCGTGTAGTTATCCATTTACTTGTGTACCATGTCATTTACTTTACACTCTCAACACTGTGATAAAAGTGCCACCCTTTCTAGCCGATGCCCTGTGCTGTAGTCTACAGTCGATGATATAATATTGAACACACTGTTAACGTGTCAGTGTAACGTCACACCACCATTATTTTTGAGGATATTGCGCCATCTGCTGGATACTACTGTTCTTATAGTCCGGTTCGAAACCCTAAGGTTCGTTACCTTGAGTCAGAGGCAAAGGTAATGGAATGTAGATTTGTAAAGTTGCTCAGTAGGAAATATTGTTTTAAACTATTTCGCGTAAAGGCATCTCTTCAGGCTGCAGCAGGCCGCACCAGGCTCTCAGGCCTCAGTGATGGGCTGTACCTATCCACGCCAAGCAGAGAAAGAAAGGGAAAGACTGTTTATCAGTCAAGGTAAGACGTCTATTCACCTGACTTCCGTATTCAACGGGAAGTCCCAGATGAGACGGTGAATCCACGACGCTTCACGAAAATGAAAAAAAAGTTAAATGTTTAATGTTGTACACGTTGTTTTTTTCAATCTGAGTCGCACAATGACTGTATAACTTAATGTAGCCAAAGGATGAATTTTAAATTTCAAGACATGGCCAGTGGCAATATGTACTGCATTATACTTACGTTATTTTAGTTTTTTTTGACTGGCACCAATCAAACCTAGACGTTTCTAAACAAATCGAAAGTGAAAATACATTGAAAAGAAATTAAATTCCCCAGCTACAGCTGTCATTCACAGACGTTAGTCTATAAAATCCTTCGGTCGATCAGGCGGACTGGATTGGCTTTTCGCAAATATTCGATATTATCAGACGATGGCCTCAAAACGACCCTTCTCTGAGGAGGACTTCACGTGCCCCGTGTGCTGTGACATTTTCAAGGACCCGGTTCTCCTCTCGTGCAGTCACAGCGTGTGCGACGGGTGTGTTCGACAGTACTGGAATACGGAACGTTCGCGAAAATGCCCGCTTTGCAGGAAACAATCTAAAGCCAATCCCCCTCTCAACCTGGCTCTGAAAAACTTATGCCAGACCTTCATCGAGGTTAGAGAGGACCCTGGCGTACTCTGCGATATTCACAACGAAAAACTGAAGCTGTTCTGTTTTAACGATGGGCAGTTGGCATGTGTTGTGTGTAGAGACTCAAACAAGCACCTGGATCACAGGTTCCGTCCTGTCGATGAAGCAGCAGATGAATTTAAGGTAGGCTACAATTGAGGTAGTAACTGTAAACTAGTAAAACAATTCTTTAAAGCAGAACTGAAAAGCTGATTCTTAATCGTAGGACATTATTAAGAGTGCACTGCAGCCACTGAAGATGAAAAGGGAAACCCTTCTAAATGCTCAGTTTAACTGTAGCCAAAAAATTGATTGCATAAAGGTAAGAATGAGATCAGTCCACCTAGGTTTTGTACATTTGTTTTGGGAGGGTTATGGTTGCTTAAACAAATAATTTAAATGTTAGTCATTGTAAACTCAAATAATTGTAAGACTCTATACAGGTGCAATGTACTAAAATAAATTAAACCTGTGTCTGTATATTTGTTGTAATAAATGTCAGCAACAGGCCCAGTATGTAAAGGAGCAGATTAAAAAGGAGTTCAAGAAACTCCACAAGTTTCTGCAAGATGAACAAACCTCCATAATGAAAGAGCTGCAGGAAGAAGAACAACTGAAAACACAGATGCTGACAAAGAAAGGAGAAGAAAGTAGTAAAGAGATACTGTCTCTCCAAAAAACCATAAATGAAATAAGACGTGAATTAGAATCTGAAGACATTGAATTTATAAAGGTCAGGATTCAACCATCTCTCTCTCTCTCTCTCTCTTTTCCACCCCCTGTTTCCAGTGCTCCCTTCTTCCATCTTGTTGATTTGATGTGATGCTGTTTGTTAATTTATCCTAAAACCTTCTCTGTTTTTAACAGAGATTTGAAGAAACTCTGGAGAAGTAAGATACATTGTTTTACTTTTTCATTTTGTTATTATCGAAAATAATAATGTGAAATATTATTTTTTCACATAGTTGAACATGTAGCCTGCAGTCCTCACCTCGAGTGTGTGTGTGTGTGTGTGTGTTTGTTTGTGTGTGTTCCAGAGCCCGTTGCACAGAGATGGATTCAGACATGGTTTCTGGGGAGCTGATTGATGTTGCAAAATACCTGGGCAACCTGCAGTTCCGGGTTTGGAAGAAAATGGAAAATGTTATCAGATACAGTGAGTCTGGTTTTGCTCAGGTTAATTACCACATTGCGCATGTCAGATAGAGGTCCAGGTGTGCAGAGAGGCAGCTCTGTGCCTTCCCGGCAAATCTGATTAGAATACCTCTAATTGTTCACTTTGGGACCAGCAGTATCAGCTGGAATTAAATTTGAAAATGATTGTAAATGGTTTGTTCCTTTCCCTGATTTCAAGGTTCAGCCTTTAATTGGTGCCTGCAGTGAATTGTATTAATGTAAATTGTGTTAAAGTGCTGCTGCTTTACATGTTTAGGTAGAGTGATGTTCCGGCATCTGCAGCATTCATATCAGTACAGTTCATGGGGGATGAATCCACTCGAATGGTTCAGTGTAAATGGGAAGGTGAGGAGGGGTGTTGTTTAGGACCTTGGCAGGGAAAAACAAAGCTGGAATGTGAATGAAGGGCAGGAAGGAAGGAAATTTCCTTCCATTCGGAAGGACATCTGCAGCTTGTTTCCCTAAATTTTCTCCTTCTTAATTAATTATTTTTTGATGCCTTTATTGATGTCTTGGTCCCCAGTAAACTAACTTGCCTCTTCAGGTCCCATCATCTTGGACCCAGACACGGCTCACAAGCAACTCATCCTATCTGATGACCTGACCAGTGTGAGGGACAGCGACGACGGCGACGTTGAGATCGCCACGTGGAGACGGGACCCTCTGGACACCCCGGAGCGGTTCCACAGATGTGTGTGTGTGCTGGGCTCTAAAAGCTTCTACTCAGGGAACCACAGCTGGGACGTGGAAGTGGGGGACAACACCTTCTGGATGCTGGGCGTGGTCACGGAATCCGGGCAGAAGAATGAGCGTGGCATTGTACCCAGTGGGGCCTGGGTCATTGGCTGTAACGACGAGAACCTGTGTGCCAGGGCCCCGTCAGAGCCGTGCACCATTCTCCCAGTGGCAGCCAAACCTCAGGTGGTCAGAGTTCACCTGGACATGAGTGAGGGACGTCTGCGGTTTTCAGATCCCTCACGCCACACAGTCATCCATGAATTCTCGCACCACTTCACTGAGAAGGTCTACCCATTCTTCCACAGCCTGTGCAGTCTCTGTCCTCTTAAGGTCTTGCCCCTCCAGCCCAAGATCGTACTGATCAGACCCGGTATTGGGACGTTTTTGCCAGATTAAAAGTACCCAGAGAGGTCACTGCTTTGGTTTACACAGTTACCACTATACCCTGTAGCATCTTGTATCTAACACTTTTGTAAAGTTTGAAATCAATGATGATGTCTTTTCTATGATAATACATATAATAATATATATAATACTACAGATGGAGATTGACTTATTTCTAATCTTTAATAACTGAAGATTTGTTAAAAAAAATTAACTATGCAAGTCCCATTGTAAAAGATTATTTGAAAGAAAGAAAAAAAACATGTTCAAGCTTATGTTTGTTTACATAAACACAATAATTTTGTCATTATGGTAAAATATTAACTGCAGAGTAACTTTGTTATTGTTATTTGCTGTTATTAATGATCAGATTAATGATTAAACTAGTTTTAAAACAAGTTTTCTTGCTTGCTGAGTGTTTCTTTATCCATAAGTCTGTATAATGCTGGCAGCCTCAAAAAACAGCTTTATTTAAATCTAAAATATACAATAAATTCAAATGTAGTCACAAAGCAGCTGTACCAAAATGATCTACAGAGAATAGCAGGTCCAGGCCTCTCTCTGCAAAATGCTCCCACAGGTCCAGACACCCTGCAGCCTCATCCCTGATGCGGGAATGAGATCAGTCCACCTAAATTTTGTACATTTGTTTTGGGAGCGTTATGGTTGCTTAATCAAATGATTTAAATGTTAGTAAAGGTATGTAAAGGAGCAGATTAAAAAGGAGTTCAAGAAACTCCACAAGTTTCTACAAGATGAACAAACCTCCATAATGAAAGAGCTGCAGGAAGAAGAACAACTGAAAACACAGATGCTGAGAAAGAAAGG
>JAOYMR010000027.1:11017441-11036319 GCA_025802075.1 Tenebrosternarchus preto
AGGTCTCTATGGTCCTGCCGAGATCCCACCTCCTAGAAGGTCTCTATGGTCCTGCCGAGATCCCACCTCCTTGCCCCCCACTCCAGCTGCACTCCCACTTTTTTAGGTAGATTCACTCTCTGTACTTCAAGCCACAATGACCTGTGCAAATGAAAGAAGGCCAAATACAGATAAAAACACAAGCCATCCCAGCATGTGGATTATGATGTTTTATGAAGCACTGAAGAAGTGAAATGTTGCTTTATATGGTATGAAAAATCAAGTATATTCATATACACAATTGCAATCCAAAGAGTTTTACACAGTCGTAGAAAAAAATGAGGTTATTAAAGAATAAAGCCTATTACGTCCTGAGATTGACCACCTTTTACAAAATAAAAGTTAGAAATTAGGTCAATTAAATAATGTTACAAATGTAAAATGACAAAAAGTGAACAATAAATTAAGAATGAAAAGAAAAGAGTAAAATAAGAATAATAAAGAGGTGTCGAGAAAAAAGAAAATAAGGACTCAATAACTGAAGCACTAAAAGAAATAAAAGTGCAGTGCTAGGCAAAGGCACAAGAAATCAAGAAACCTTTCAGGCTGGACTTAAATGGACTTGATGCGGAGCGCTGACTGAGGCGCATAGCAGCCTTTAAGCTGAAGGGTTCTGAAGATGATATGTTCAGACGCTCGCAGACCTGAAAATAAATCATAGCAGATCGCATAAGGGGATAGGGCACTGCCTTCTTGCCCAGCAATGCCAGCAGCTCTGATTCGCGTGTAGTCACCCTGACTCTTGGCAAATACGTTACATGTGACAGTTTAACCACTTTGTTTTGTCGCTCGTGGGACATGTAGCCAACTGGATTTCCCTCCCACTCCTCAGTGGAATTGTACCAAAATCTGTAATTTCACAGGAAGTATGAAAATGGCTACCAAACTTCCTTTTCATGTTAAGGTGTTTTCTTGTCCTGTTTGCCACAGTATCTTTCAGGATCTGGTCTTACTCACCTGTGGTCACAATGTTTGCGAAGCCTGCGCGTGTCAGTTATTTGACGGGGCGGGATCCCGGTACTGTCCGGTTTGCAGAGAGCGGACCGACGTGATTTCATCGTGTGATAGTGAGTCTGGAAAGCGGAGTCAGTTTGTCCTACAAAACCAGAGGACCGAGCAAACTTCAACACGATCTCCATCGCTCTGTGGTCTGCACGGTGACAAACTCAGATGGTTCTGTCTGGAAGATCAACGGCTTTTGTGTACAACGTGTCGTGCAATGAAAGTACATGAAAATCATGAATGGTGTCCTGTAGATATAGCAGCACGTCAGCATAAGGTGAGAGCTGTCTGTGTTTTACATAGATGACAGATATTTTATTTATGTATGTTGAGTAGTTGTATGTGTTAGTTTGAAATACTTTCTTTTTTAAAAACAAAATGACAGGAAAATTGTTCTTTTCCTATTAATTCCTGTTCATTTGTACCTACACGTTTAAAAGGTCAAAGTGATAAAAGTGATTAATGGCTGTACTTCTTGAATGTGTAATTGAGCTCACATTCAGTGACGTAACAGAACTTTAGGGCTTCACCACAAGAGGCAGGGTGGAGGCCCATCTAAAAGATTTGTATAATTTTTATAATTTACGGTCCCCTCCTGGGGGTCTCCCACAAACGTCCTCCACCAACGTCCTGTAACCCTCCACAGTGGAATCACTGTTCATTTATTCTGTAGAAGAAACTCCAAACAGCACTCAGGCCCTTACAGAACAAACTTCAGGTCTTCAAAGGAGTAAAATTAACCTGTGATCAAAGCATAATGCACATTAAGGTGAGCTCTGACGACTACCTAGAACCATATAATGCACATTAAGGCGAGCTCTGAAGACTATCTAGAACTGTATAATGCACTAGAGCTTTTGGGTCTGCTGTCCTTTATGGGAGCCCTCTGTTGACTTCAGCATCAGGCCCAGAGAACAGAGAGGCAGCTAAAAGCAGAGTTTGAGCAGCTCCACCGGTTCCTGCTAGATGAAGAGGCAGCCAGGCTGGCAGCACTGAGGCAGGAGGAGCAGCAGAAGAAACAGAGGGTCAGGGAGAAGGCAGAGGAGATGAGGAAAGACATGGCGTCTCTTTCGGACGTTATCAGGATTGTGGGAGATGAGTTAAAAGTGGAGAACATCTCATTCATGCAGGTTTGACTTCTCTCCTTTATACCCAAAGTTAAACACAAAAATAACACGTTTGATTGATAACTGAAACCGAAAACAAGGTTTTATTTTACTCATTATCTGTTACTGGTGTGGCTTACACTCTTTGAGCACATCTGCACTGAGTGGTGCAGAAAAGAGGATGACTTTTAACTTTTAATCATGTTTTTTTTTATGTTTTTTGCCATTAAAATAATTTGTATTCATTTTCACACTTTACTGTAGAATTATTTCGTGCTTTTGCTTTTTAGTGTATTTCCCTGGTCTACATTTTCTACTTTTCTGTTCATTTAACTCCTTTGCTCTTTTTGACTATTCTGAGTGTCCCATCACTCCATTGTCAAAAATGACAAATGATAATGGTGCTTTTCACGTCGTTCTAAAAGATGGAATTTTAATTGTTTTTTGTTTCTTTGTTTTGTAGAACTTTAAAGAAACAGTGAAAAGGTATGTAGACTTTTTGTTATATCTGAGTGAGTGTGGCTAGACCACATCAGCTTTCTGATTGGTGAGCTTTACCCAACATTAGAACCTCTAATTTTACATTGGAAAGGAAGACATTCTGGTTTAGGAATAGTATTTATTGGATACATTTTTTGTGTATACAGTGTGTACCCAGGAGAATAAGACCACATAGTTAGAAAGTAAAACATAATTTAGGTTTCCTGGGACTTTTCTTGTGGAGCTACTTCCAAAGTCCATGGCTGCACTGATTCCTTAACACTGTGCTGCAGCTGCACCAGAGCTCAGTTCACTCTGCACGATCCACAAGTGGATCCAGGAGTGCTGATAGATGTAGCTAAGCACGTTGGCAACCTGAAGTTCAAAGTCTGGGAGAAGATGCAGGAGGTTATTCAGTGCAGTAAGTTCTTCACAAGGCTGTATGCAGTATGGGACAACACCCCCCTTGGTGGATTAGATGTTATCTGACTCAAGGATTCACGCTTTCTCCCATCTGTCTTGTTTTCTCTCATCAGCACCTGTGACTCTGGACCCAAACACTGCACACCCCGTCCTCACCCTTTCAGATGACCTGACCAGTGTGGAACGCACCTACACAACACATCACCTCCCAAATAATGCTGAGAGATTTGATCAGTGTTACTGTGTCCTGGGCTCCAGGGGCTTTACCTCAGGCACCCACAGCTGGGAAACTGAGGTCAGAGATGCTGAGGAATGGGAAGTGGGCGTGACCACCGGCAGGATCCCGAGGGGAGGAAGAACTCACCTGGACAGAGAAACCTGGAGCGTCAGGTTATGTGGCGGAGAGCACGAAGCATGTTGGTCGACCACAGCAGTCGTCAAGCTTCGACTGAAGGACGGTGTGCAGAGGGTCAGAGTACAGGTCAACGGCAGGAGGGGCGAGGTGGCATTCTCCGATCCCCTTTCAGAAACACCCCTGTTTACTTTTAACTATTATATAACTGAAAAGCTCTATCCTTTTTTCATCTGTCCATGTAATAACTCGGTACTAAGAATATTGCCAATATTCTTTAACATTGAACTGAACAGTGAGGAAAAATCTGGCCTAAATGGTTAGTATAGTTATCATAAAATGACTTGTATTTTTCCAATGTAAAAGGCAAAAAAATTCACAACTATTATGTCTAATAAAAATAGAAAATAAATAAAAATGCCGTTGTATAGGTCTTACATTTAATATTGGTATAGTCGACACCAGACGCTAGGTGGCAGACTTCGTCAGTTTATGGCTGTATGATCAACAACCGGTAAAGCGTATCAGAAGTTCGCCTTTTACTATGAGCCATATCATCCTCGGCTGTGGACGGGGAAAGGGTTAAATTTTGTGCCGCTCATTCTTCCTTGAATCTTACCCGGAGTTATTCCCAGCCTAGTCCAAAAAAATAGAAAGCAAAGAAAAGGAAAAAAAGCAACTGCTCGAGCGTCATGTACGGAGGATGTTGACTGGATTTTGGGGGGGATCAGCTGTGACGACATGCACGATATGACTAGCAAATATCCAAAATTATGGAAGGGAACAATATCGCGCACAACCCCTTAGTACAATAGACATTACAATCTGTTGAGAAGACATCTTTCTTTTCTTTAAGTTCCAATAATGCGTCGCACGGATATCGGCAAGTCTGTCGTGATTGTATTCTGTCTTTTAGGATGCAATATCTGGAAAGCTCTAACTAAAGCTTTGCAAGAAGATAGCAATGCCAAAGGTAAGTGGAATCACGTGTGGTAATACAACAAAAAGTTCTCTCTTTTTGCGATGTCACCGAAGATGACGATAAACAGCAGACTGTATAAATCACCTTTGCGATCTATGGACATGATATTTGAACTGCTGAAATGAAACGTGGTCGGTAACCTCCACAACAAAGCTAGGTTAGCTTGGGTAGCTGGCTAGCTTTTCGAGCGGTGAAAAGTATCGTATCCACTTACCCTAGCTAGCTGTCAGAAGTATCTATTTAGAAATTGGTCGCATTGTTCCTTGAAATATCACTTGTGGTCATTTTCACATTTTTGTAAAATTTGCATATGGCCACCAGCAACCAAGCCTGACAATAATTTTCTTGTCTCCGGTGCAACACCCATTACAGTACCGCAGCAGCCTAGGTACCACCAGGGTTCAGCTAATTTGTTATCGCTAGCTACTGATTATCAATAAAATGTTTGAGGATATTTTCTTTATTTGGTAGTCTATCGTTACTGTTAAGGTTACCAGATACATATGCATGTATGTACCCTGTACAGCCTATTTTCAGAATTAACGTTACATTTACAGTTTGTCGTATGTGGAGGTGTAGATCCGTAGCTAACTGGCTATATTCTTTCCATTTTTTGTACTTTTGCAGTAAATCTTTCTGCAGGTCCTTACGAGTGTATTTGCCTACAGTATTCTGGTTAGACAGCGTGTCTTCTGATTATTGTCAGAAATTATGCGCCGCGCGCGTTTAGTAACCATCAAAAAGCGGTTGGCTGGCTTTCATGATTAGCTAACAAAATACGTTTCACAGAGTAACTGGAAATATACTGTTACTCACGTTAGCTAAAATCTTTTCAAATAATCTCAAAGAAGGTAAAGTATCAAGATTATCCAGTGTGTTAATATTACAAGATGTTGATTGATTTGGTTACTGACTAAGCGCAACTGCTACTCTGTGGCATGACCTAAAATTGTCGAACATTTTTTTTGTAGTAGTAGTTGGGATCTTTTTACAAAACTGGAACGTTCATCTATCTCTTATACGTGATTGGCTTTATTTTTGAAATTTTCCCCTCCCCCGCTCTTTGAGCCTCTCCCGCTCATTCCCCGTGTTGGACCAGGGCAAAAGCGGTTTTGCTGTCCTCGAACTGCGAGACACATCGGTGGGATCGTGTGCGTGCGTGCACGAGAGCGTATGGGTGGATCTGGGGCACCCCTCCTGTGGTGTTGTACGTTTGCCACCTCGCAGGGCATTTCCTGCGTATTTGCAACCTAGAGCCTTGTCCCGCAGTGCAGTGTTTTAGTTTTGAAGCCACACGCGAGCGCAAGTGTGTGCTTTCGCCAGTGTACATTTACCCCTCGCGCTATCCGTGTACACTCACAGATGTGAGGTCTTAATGGTATCTGGTCCGCAAGTGTCTTGCTGTGTTTCGAACAATGGATGTTAGGAAATTAGCTACTGCTGTATAAAGACGAAACAGCTGTAATTCATTATGAAGGCAGATGGTCAGTGGTGGTGCGGTGGGATACGGAGTATGGAAATTTGGCACTAGGAATTCTTTGAAGTTTCATTAGGACTCTGGCATGATTTCATCACTTTGGTTTTTGAGAGCCAAATTACAGTAAATGGCCACGGGTGTTCGCCTTTACTTTTCTGTTAATGTAACTTTTTTTTCTTGGTTGAAGTTTGTGTGTGTGTGGGGTTGTAATTGGTGATACACCTTAAAATATGGTTATTGGGTACTTTAGACTGCTGTCACAACAGTGAATAGCATAGGGCTACGCAATATGAATAGAAGCTTCATATTGAAATTATGTTGTTACATTTTACATTGTGACATCATCATATAGTTAAAACATTGATTTTGAAGTAGGTTTGCAAAATCTTATTCACGAAGTCTGGTGATTAAGAGTTGGCTTACATATATTAAGCAAAGTTATGTACATTTGTTTGAACATGTCAATATTGTCATGCTTCAAAACACAGGCAGAACTTTACACTGTAAAGGAAGGTCAAATGATCAAAATGGTAAAAAAGCAGAAAATATCAAAGTTGTTGATTATTATAGGGTTCATGCTTTTTGCAATATCAGTATTGCAAAGAATAGTATTGCAATAATTAAAGATTGATATTTTTTGTGCAGCCCCAGAAAGCAAGCCTGTACCCGTGTCATTCAGTTCATCCAGTTTTTTTCCCCCTGTTTCTGTAATATAATCACATCTATGGGCTTTGAGTTTGCATAATCAAAGCCTTCTTACTTGAAGCACAGGCTACACAGAAAATGAGATTTCATTTTCCTCATTTCCTTTAACACATTTAGGACTCTCTTTTTACAATCTGGAGTCGGGCAGTTTGTTACATCTGGATAAGTGGGGTTTTTTGCATGCAGAGGAAAAACAAAAGCTGTGAAGGCCTGCTTGTGTTATGTGGTAGAGGACATGAGATACTGGAGAAAGCTGCAGCCCTGCTCTGTATCTGTTACTGGGCTGTAGCACAGGTATAAAGAAAACATTTACTAGCCTATAAAGAGACTATTAAGGAAAGCGTTTATCCTGTGTATTTATGCAAGAATCTAGCCAGGTGTTCCATTTGAGCCAAAGGTTGATAAATTTGGTTTCAGAAAAAGTTGTTGAATTTGTTAATGTCAGGTATTGTTGTTTCGTATGTTTTGCATCTTATAAAATACAATAATTTCATGATAATTAAAAATGAGATAAATAAACATTTAACACTCGTGTGACGTGTCTGCATTGTCTCTGTTTACTTGAGCAAAGCTGCAGTCTGTCTGCAGTATAAAAAAATGCAGTACTAAATAAAAAAAATATCCAATAAATGTCCAAGGGAAATCAAAAACTAATCTGTGTTTAAAAAAAACAACACTTAGCCAGTACTCAGGAAAAAATGACCAATGCTGATTATCTCAAATGCGATTTAATCGTCTGACCGATAAATCAGTCAACCACTAGTGATCGGTTCAAGATTCCCTGCCTTCAGTATTTGAAATGCTGTTTTGGTCACCAGATACTGTAAATGTAAGACTAACAGGACTTGGGTGTTTTTCGGTATGAACACACACATGCTGCTGCAGACCCTTTACACTGCACACTCAACAAATACACCCTTAAAAATAAGTAGTTAGACATTAACCAAGTGCATGACTTCTGAAGTCCTGGATGTGCATGCTCCCGCTCCCTCTCTCTCTCTCTTTCTCTCTCGTTCGCTCTCTCTCTCCCCCTCCCTCCCCCTCTCTCTCCCAGACATTTTAACCTTCTGCAACCTTGACTGCCTCTACTGGGTTTTGAGACTAATCAATAAAATGTGTTTTTTGAGACATTTCAATACTAGAGGAGCCAGCCTGCGTTCAGTGTGGAGATTGATCTTTCACGTCACTACAAGATCCTGTTTTCATAGTGATGTTAAGGAAGGTCTGATGGAACTGTGCTCTGAGTATCACATTCTGGATTGTTGTGCAAGTCATGGAGAGCTCCATCTACGTACACTTTAAAGGTTTGCTTTCACACACCCGATTGATTCCACTACTGGCCCCTGAATTTCTGCATTGTGATCACCTGCACCATCACAACTGAACATAGTGTATTAGAGCAGGAAACCCAGGCAATGCAACTCTTCAAAGTGATATTAATAAGGTGTACATACCTGCTTATGACTGTGGATACAAGATGCAAACCTCTATCAGTCACTATACCAACTGGCTCATCTTTGTGATACTGACCTGGGATAAACTCACAGCATGTCATCTAAGATCAGATCAGCGGGTGCATTGCGCCCCCTGGCTACAGCTCTGTGGCAGGACACTTGTGCGGGACGTCCATGGACGGGCATAACCTCCACTCTCACAGTCTAGCCACTTCACCAGCACACTTCCATGTGCAAAACACTTGCCTTGCACAGCCTAAGCTAACGCTCTGCAAAACATTAACTACAGCTGTGTGCGTTGGTAATTACCCCATCACTTTCCACTCATCAGTGTCACAATGTAGCCTTATGATCATTTGAGCTGTACCTTTGAAACTGTTTTGCTAGATTAAGCTATGAAAGCACATGTCTACAAAGCAGCATTTGTGCTGGAAGAGTGTCTGGACAACTGTATTGAATACATTAGACGTTAGACACAGCCTGTTCCTTGCCAGCTTCCTGTTAATCAGAGCTAAAGGATTGGAAGAAGTTTGGCAAGTTTTGCAATTGTTTGAAAGCCACGACAGCTCTTCAGCAACATCCCTCCACCCCCTGCCCCTGCCCCCCCCTTCCTTGCCCAACCCCTGTTCTCTCTGAAACCTTCTGAGGTAATGTTTACCTACCAACGACATGGCTTCTGAAACGTCCAATGCTGTAGCTGGTGATGAAAGAGTAAAAGAACCAATGGGAAGCCATTGCTCCTCTGTGGAAAATTGGGGTTGAGAAACTGCTCTGCTGCTCTTGACTTGTGATTGGCCAAACCCTCTAGTCCACCATGTCGATGTCTGTCAAACAGCTTTCTCTTTCTCAGTGCTTTTTGTAATGCTGTGTACTTTTGATAATGGCAGGGTAAGAGTCAGGTCGCTGTATTTGCAGCCTGTACTTGTGAATGAGGGCTTGTTTTGCCCTCAAGGTAGGCTTTGTTGACTGGTAACACATTTTCAAACACATGGGAGGACCAATCAGTGAGCTTTGCTGACTGAGTGCTGTTTTTTTGTTGATGTTTTTTGGAGGTTTTGGTTTGTTAGTTTTGTTTTGTTTTTTTGTTTGTTTGTTTGGCGTGTGTTACGACCCAGTAATAATAAGCACGTGTGAATAAGCATGTACAATAAAATCATGCTTGTTTAATTTTCTGGTAACCATTTATGATATGTTGTCTCTAAGAGTACTATTTGCATTGCTAGCAGTCCCTTGTCCCATGTTAAAGATGAACTGGCTGAACTGACCTGGGTTTCTGGAGGTACGACCTCAACTTGCTCGTTTTAGGATGTAAAAATAGAGCATGTTTAGTGAAATATTTAGATCTTTAGAGTCTTGTAAGGAGTACTTCATTCAGTGGTTCTAGCATCATAGATCAAAAATAGTTTGTCTTCACATTGACATTGTAATTAGGCAGTAAGTATTTTTTCCTTTTAAGGTACATTAATAATTATTTAACTCTTTAACACTCATCAAAAACAAAAGGCAAGTTTGTACAGGTTGTACAGATAATGTAATCCTCACAAATAAGTTCGAGTCAAGTTTTAAAATAATTCGGCAATAAGTGAAAGATCCAGGAACACCTGGGGGTGTTTCCATTAAGTCACCAGAGTAAGAAGCGTCTTGGTAAGCGCGCCCCGTGCGGGACGTTGTGATGTCCTGCTGCGTACAGATGAGGTCGCAGAGCCTGTGTGGTCAGCCGATCCTCGTACCCTGATGGAGGAGTGTCTCTCGTCCAGACTGTCCGTTGCTTCTTCTTTCCCAGGACCGAGCCAACGAACACCGTCATTCCGTCACTGCTGGGAGATGGTGGTGAGAGAGGAGGTGAGGCTCTGCGGGTGGCCTTCTGTCATTCTGAAACTTGGTGGTTGCCGACAACTTTGCTCCTCCAGCTGCTTCCCCTGTGGTATCGGACAGCTGTTTTCAAGATCGGTCATCTTAGTTGTGGGAGAACATGTGGATGTGAGAGTTTCACGGTGCAATTGGTGAATTCAGTGAATTCATAGCTTCCTCTTTTTTCGAGTGGGAAGGCAGTTTTTAGTCAGTCCAGTGGGTTTCTTAAAGAGGGTGAAAAAGAGAAATTATTTTAATTGAAAATTCATTCTGATTAATAATAGGTTTTTTTTTTGTTCTCAGGATTTTTCAGGATTGTTTTTTAGCTAGCAGTTTCGATGAAGCAAACTCCAACAGTTGCATGTGCACGCTGTTCTTATGGTGTGGACCTCGGAGGAGCTTCACTTATTGCCACACCAGTAGTGAACTCCAGTCCCCCAAATCCCTTTAGAATGTGAACTTTCCTCAACATCCAGATGACTTTCATCACTTTTACTTCACTTTTGGCCCGGCACACCTTCAGGCAGTGGAGCTCCATGTTGTGTAGCTCTGCACACACCCCTGCTCATTGCAGTCTGCTGTTGGAGGCAGAGGACTTTTGTTCCCTCCACCTCTCTCTCTCTCTCTCTCTCTCTCTCTCTCTCTCTCTCTCTCTCTCTCTCTCTCTCTCTCTCTCTGTGGCATCTCCAGTCGTCTCTCCTCCTTTGATGCCCTGGGCGTGATCATATAGATATTCATATAGAGTTCTGACTGCGATCCATTAATGCATTAATGTTTTTTTCCAGGTAATGACCACCGGCAGATGAATCATCACAATTACCTCTTCATTTGTCAGGATAAATTTGCCCTGTAAATTAGTCTCCGTCATCCAAAGAGCCTGTAAGGCTGTAATTGCTGGATTTCGTGATGTCACTTCTGGCATAGTGGCTCATTGCCAGCCAATGAAGTGATTTGCACTTTACAACTGATTCCATGTGCGTGCATTCTGCACTACCCTTGGATTAGAGGCTGAAGGGGGGGATTTCCAAAGGGGTAGGGGAAGAGAGAAAGTGGGCGGTCCTTACCGAGGACACTCCTTCAGGAAACTGGGGCAAGGGGCTGAACCACGACGCATGTCCTTGGAGAACGTGGCAACACAAGGATTTCAAACCTCACCAGATCTGTCGGGCACAGCCGCAGGGGAACAAAGCTGGTTTCTGAGAAAGAAAGTAGGGGAAAGTCTGTCTGACTACACAAAACATTTTGTAGCTCCCAGCCTGACTCTCCTGGCTGGGAGCAGGTTGATAGCCCTGTTGTTGTCTTATCTATTAAGATGAGCTTCGTGAGCCCTCATCAGTGCATAGATCTGTCCACCCTCCCTGACTGAATCATAAACTTGAAAAACTTGAAAACTTGACTTGAAAAACGTACTGATCCTTCAGCACTGGGCAGGATGATTTTAGTAGGGGGGTGGGGGGCTTTTAGCACAAAACAAAGATTAAAAGGCAATGGTATTAATTTATACTGCATGAAACCCATGAAGGGGATCTCACAAGCCTTTTTTCCACTATAGGACCAACCGGTTACTACGGCTACGTCAGGCAGGTCCATGCTGTTCCACACTCCTGAGACCAGATACAGTTTCTTGTTCCACAAGATTTGTACTCCAAACCAGGGCGAGGAAGTATGTGTGGTGTTGTCGCTAAACAACTCTGGTCCCTGTAAGCAGCTGATTGGATGGAAAATGTAGAAACCAGCAGCGAATCCCTGTGTCAGTAAACCACACAATTGGGTGTGCAGCTCTGAGCGTGGCTAGCTAACCATATTGAGACATCCGTGCTGAGTTTGATAAACGCTCTGTGCTGAAGTGCGCTTGTGTGGATTTGTGCCCGTACTCAAGACCTTCGGGCCCTCCAGTGGAAAAGAGGTTATACAGACAGGTTTTGTTTTGTTTGTTTATTTTTAACTTGTGTCTTTAGTGTTTGGTACAATTTACCCTGATCCAACGATGAATAATAATTTTTTTTTTGATTGTCCACAGCTATGATTCCTGAAATTGTATGTTTTGATGGATTTCTGGCTATAATGAAAACCTAAATGGGATGGAAATTTTTTTTTCTCTCTTTCTCTTACCATTTTAATACCATTTGATATTTTCAGTGATCATGTGTGTGTCTTTGCGGCTGTAAATCATAGCAACGTAACCTACAACAAATGTTTCCATAGTGATGAATGTGCACCATGAGGTATGTTATTGTTGGTGCTCTATGTTCTTACCGTATGACACTATTACACTAGTCCACGTGTGTCATATCACTTCACCTGCATTGGTTTCTGTTGGATTATGGGCCTCTACAGTGTTTCTAGTTTCTAAAGTGAGCATGTCTTCATGTGCCGCTGTTGTGGTAGCGAGTTATTTTAGTTTTCCTGCATGAATAACAACAATTAAACCAAATTACTCCCTCATTTTGACTTTAGCTTTGTATCTTATTGTTTTAGGATTTCTCATCCTCCCTTTCTCTCAAAGCAGTAATTTTGTCGGGTTGCACTGAGTGTTTGTGTCCCAGGATACAGGCGAACAGGGCCCGGGCCAATCAGCTGGTATTTACTGGCAGCCACAGCGAGGAATCGGACAGGTTCCCGAGGAGAGCAGGAGAACCTGCTTCACAGGGAATTATGGACGATAAACCTGAAAGAGAGGAGAGAAAGAGATAAAAAAGAGAAAGTGATGACGGCTGACAGCTTTACGGCCTCGTGATCAGCTGTGCTTTTCTCCAGCCCCCAAAAGCAAAAAAAAAACCCACTTCCTCTGTGTGAAGCATTAATTTGACATTTTTATTTCCTTTTGTGTTATATATTTTTTTTCTTTTTTGCCAGAGGTCAAAGCGTGATTTGGCAGCGGCACTCCTTACTGAGTCAAAGCCCTCGTCGCTGAGTAAACACGCAGCTCCCCGCCCCCCTACCTGCCTCAGACAAACACCGCAGGTGCAGGTCGTTGTATGAACGCCTGTCTTGCCTACTGGTCGTTTATTGTTGGGGAAAGTGACAAGAACTTTCGTCTAAACATCCACACGGCTAATTGCTAACCTCAGTGGGCCACATGCAGCTCCTCTAGCAGGTCCACGTCCCTCGGCCCTGATCACTGTGTGTGTGATTTAACCGGCCGTGTTGAAGGAACACGGTACACCATTGCTAATAGCACACAAAAGGGAGTCTGTTGTTATTGCACTGCGTTTACAGGCTGCCGTTACCTCTGGTTTGTTTTTTGTGTGTTTCTCTACAGAGGTGTTACTTTAAGACCTTGCTGGGGTTTTTTTGTTTGTTTTTGTTTTTTTGGCATAAGGTCCAAGTCATGTGTCTGTTTCAATGTATAATTTGTGTGTGTTTTCCACGCTCTGTGTTGAGGTTGTTGTGTTAAATGTGGGTGAGTCCATCATCCCAATCTGTCACTCTTGTATAATCTGTGTGTGTGTGTGTGTGTGTGTGTGTGTGTGTGTGTGTGTGTGTGTGTGTGTGTGTGTGTGTTAGTTATGTTGTTGTTGTTAAATGTGGGAGAGTCCAGGCTTGGCCTTCTTCCACTTGCTCTCTGACTTCTGTTCTCCCAAGGCTTCAGCCAAAGAACTAGAGCAGAACAGCCTTGGTCTAACCTGACTGGCCATGTTATGGATGTAAAGATGGATCTAGAGCAGAGCAGCCTTGGTGTAACCTGACTGTTATGGATGTAAAGATGGATCTAGAGCAGAGCAGCCTTGGTGTAACCTGACTGTTATGGATGGAAGGATGGATCTAGAGCAGAGCAGCCTTGGTGTAACCTGACTGTTATGGATGGAAGGATGGATCTCTATCAGGCACACAAATCCTTTATCCATCCTCTTATGTTTTTTAGATCAGTTAATGCCTATGAAAACCAGACATGGCAGCAGTCTAGATTGCCCACAGCACACAGTCATTCCCAAATGTTACCGTCATCCTGTACAACCCAACTCCCTGAACTGCCCAGGATGTAACTCATAAAAATACACAGTGGGTTTTTTTCTTCTTCTTTCCATAAGAAAAATATTTTCCACTTGGCAATTCCTTAAATGGTCTACATAGTTGTGCTGCACAATATGGACACAGTTATGATTTATATTGTTACATGTTACAATTGCAAACTGCCTTGCGGTATCTTATAAAAACACTGGTGACATGGTTAAACACTGGCCTCACTGACTGGCCTGAATGGTGTGGTGGTTCATCCAAAGCCCAGAGGATGCTCACCAGAACCAGTACATTAAAATGGGATTTGCAACACCAAAATAGTTATATTTGGTTTGATTTGGCCAAATTTCCCATATTGTGGGATACAATTGTGGCATATAATTTGGCCTAGATTTCCCATATTGTGACCTTTTGTGATATCAGTATTGCGAGTGACAAAACAGCGAAAACAAATAACTAAAGATATATTGTGCAGAGTCTTACTAAACGGCATTCCATTAAAACAGCAGTGTCTTAAATAAACTTCTAAGAACTTCATCAAGAGCACAAACGCCCTAACAGACCTTCCATGCCAAGATTTTAGGAATCTGCCATAATTTGGAAGCAACGCACGTATGCAAACTGCAGCGGTGCGTTGAATGTTTTCCACAGGAAGTGTGCTTTTGCACCGACTTCCTAAACAAGCCTGAGGTTCCTAGAGGAAGGAAACACTGGCCATTGTTTTCACAGCTTGTTGCCATTGGCCAATAAGCAGGAAACGGTCAGGTTTATCTCTGTGGTGATTGGTGCTTGACTGTAAGTGCTCTCTTATGGGTTCTCATGGAGAGGCAACCCTTAAGAACAGAATTTTTTCCCTCTTTAAAATTCCAAAGACAAGCGCTTTAAACACATTATTAAGCATCTTAAAATGAAAGTTGTTAAAGTGCTGGTGTTTCTCTTCACCACACATTAATTGCCATTCTGGGAGGGTGAAAACTTTGGCTACACAACATGGACTTCATTGGATTTGTAAGATACAGAAATTGTTCTTATCCGAGTCAGTGTGAATGATATGTCTGAATTAATTTCAGCATTATTCTGTTTCCATTGTGTTGACATGTACAAAGGAAGGGTTATTTATTGTTGTTTTGTGTGTTCTCTGAGCAGAGGTATTTGATGGTTTTGGTCTGACTGTAGTGTGGGTTGTGTGTTCTCTGAGCAGAACTGTTTGATGGTTTTGGTCTGACTGTAGTGTGGATTGTGTGTTCTCTGAGCAGAGGTGGCACTGAAGGTTCACCTGAGTGATGCCAGCACTCACCAGCCTCTCTCTGGTGTCACCGTGGAGATCTTTGCCAACCACACCCCTGTTGCCAAGGAGATCTCTGGAGAAGATGGCAACATATTTATTAGGATCCACTATCGCCTGGGCGACCTGCTTGTAGTCACAGCAACCAGACATGGCTACGTGCCCAGCTCCACTCCATGGCGACCAACCAGGCTACCCGGTAACTTCTGCCATTTTAATATTCTTGTTGTTCTCCTTTTAAGACATTGTTATTAGGATTAGCTTTTAATGTTCAAAATATAAAGGCAGAAGGAGGCACCTGCTGCGTCCCTGGCGTCTCCCTGGAGACGAGGGGAAAAGGAGGAAGGACAGAGAGGGCTACTGGAAAATGGAACACTCTGCTATACCTAAAGGGATTAGTGTTCTAAACAGGGCTAGAGTAAACCACAAACTCTCTCTTTCTCACACACACACACACACACACACACACACGCAGACTCTGTTGGTAACTTGCGGCTGAGTGCAGAGCGAGAGCTCTGTGGGCTTTTCATTGGAATCAGACACCTTCCTCAGTGCAACAGAACCGACAGCCTCACCCAACAGACATAGAACACACACACAGCGCTTCGCTGCAGACTGTCTGTCTGGGTCCCCAGCCTCAGCAGCGCCCCCCCACACCACCCCACACACACACACACACACACTAAGGAGTTCAGATAAAAGTCGGCAGAGGAATGACGTGGCTCATGAGAGACACAGAGCACATGAAGGTGTTTTAGTGATGGTTAATCCCCCTTCAGTGGCCCTGAGAGAGAGAGAGAGAGAGAGAGAGTGAGAGAGAGAGAGAGAGAGAGAGAGAGAGGGAGGAGGGGGGTGATTCACTATACTGTCAGTCAGGCAAGGAGGCTTTATTGAGGCCCATGTCATGGCATTTAAAAGTGGGAGGGGTTCATTTCTTCATGTATATTATTATAGACTGGAGAGGGGGGGGATTTGTGGCATCTTTCTGATTTCTAATTGCTCGCTCTGTTGTGTGTGTGTGTGTGTGTGTGTGTGTGAACACGTTTAGTCTTCTCGTCTCTCAGTCTAGATCTGCTTCCTGAGAGAGCTGCTACTCTAATGGTGTACGACGACATTGTTCAAATCGTCGCTGGATATCAAGGTAATAGACGCGTGCGAGAAAAAAAGACATTAGCACAAACGCAAATAAAACGTTAACGTGACTGAACTCGAACATCTCGCTTACACCGATTAAGTCGCTTTGCCGAGGGCAGGAGACGACAGCTAATCATGGAGAGGGTTAGTCTCTTACGCACTGATTGTTTCTTGTGGTTTGGATCAATGCCATGATATGGTGAACTGCATTCAGATTAATAACATAATCCAACCTGAACGATTTAATTACAGTCTCTGAAATCAAAGGGTCCCGTGAATCTACAGATGGGACTTTGTAGGGGAAGCTTCCCTGTTGTGTGAAAACACACACACACACACACACACACACACACCTCTAAAGGGAAAAAGAGTGACTTGAAGCTCAGAGTGGTGGAGAGTGGGGGTGGTGTCTGACCGTTAGGCAGCGGCACACTTCTGCTGTCCTCATAAACAAGACCGTGGGTGGAGGTGGGGTTGGGTGTGGGTGGAGGTGGATGTGAGAGACATGCTGCTTTATCTAAAATGCATGCTTAAATATAGAGAGGCTCAAAGCTATCTTTGTCCAAAGTGTTTCACATAAATTTCTTTAGACTGGGATGTCATGAAAGTGGTGTGTGTGTGTGTGTCTTTGTGACTCTCAGCATTTCATGCTAATTAAAGGCTTTTCTCTGAGCTGTGATACCACATTGAAATAACGTGTGTGTGTGTGTGTGTGAAGAGATTGATGTTTCCTTGTGCCTCAGGGGAAACACTTGTGTTCCATTCTTATTCATTTGGTCCCGCCAAACCCTTTTCCTCAAAACACTCAATCACCATGTGCTCAAAACACACACACACTCTCCCAAAAGATACACGGACACCAGGTGGAACTGCATGAACACACACACACACACACACACACACACACACACACACACACTCACACTCACACCTCTTCAGCTACGAGAGGTCTCAGGCCATCTGGTGTAATATTTTGGCACAGTAGAGAACACCACCCCTCCTGTTCACCATGTACACCCCCATATTTATGCACACGCGCACACACACACACACACACACACACTATAGCATGTATACACACACTGTACACATTCATATTTACACATGTTTACACCCGCACTCGTATTTACACCCACAGTTATATTTATGCACACACATGCCCACATTCATATTTACACTTATCCCCACAACTGTATTTACACACGAGCCTGCACTCGTATTTACACACTCACACACACATGCCTACACTTGTATTCCCGCTCACATATGCACGCATTTTTAATTAATAAGACCATTTCTGCACACTCATATTTACAAATATTGTATTTGCACAGAGAAAGAGTGGCAGAAGATGCCCAGTGGGTGGGACATATCTCCATATCATCCCTCTTTGTGGGGATCTGTTTGATGGACAGTTGGGCGAGCCATTTGAATTGAAGTGATGCGTCTTGTTAGTCTAATGCTTTTGGTAGATTAGAGCAGACTGGCATTAGTGGGTGTGTCCATGCCAGTTTCCTGGGCTGGAGTGCAGAGAGTGGTCCAGAGCGGCAGGGCGGGCTCTTAAAGCACCAGTTGGAGCCATAGATTCGCTTCTGATTGGAGGGATTTAGAAATGTCCCGTGCTACATGGGAATGTAATATTGAATGCAGTGCACTCAGTCTCATGAAAAGGAGCACAGGGCTTATAATCAGTTATAATGTAGTGTGGGTGTGTGTGCACACGAGCAGAACTGCACGGTCTGGCCAGGCTGTGTATCAGGAGGGTGTGTGTGTGTGGGGGGGGGGGGGTAGCAGCCCCATGTCATGGCTGTGGAATGCACACTCCCCACTATGGAAACACCATGACATCATCACTCCCTAGAGAACCATGCTGGATGGCCCAGACTCCAGTATGTAGTACTCCAGTTTGACCCAGAGAGAGAGAGGGAGAGAGGGAGGAGGGAAGGGGATGAGATGGAAGGAGAGAAAGTGCCTAATCTGAATGTGTGTGTATTTGTAGGATCAAGGCTGCAGCCCTGGGTTCAGTTCCAGAGGCGAGCTCTCCATCTTCCCACTAACACCACCTACACCAACTTGACGGCCTTACTGACTGTGAGCCACTCAGGACAAGATACCCAGCGCTTCCCTTACCTGCAGGGCCTTCGCTCCAACGGCACAGGTAACACACACCCCGCTAACTGCAGGGCCTTCACTGAAACAGCTAACACACACACTCACACACCTCATACACCAGAGATGACAGAAGGGAGAGGTTAGGGCTTTGATAGGTTATTTGATTAAGTAAAGCAAAGCCTGAGAGAGTGTGAGTGCAGTGTAAATCGCGAATGCAGTGTAAAGCATGAGTGTGGTGTAAAGCACTGTAAAACACAAGTGCAGTGTAAAGCGTGAGTGTGTTGTAAAGCACTATAAAATATAAGTGCAGTGTAAAGCGTGAGTGCAGTGTAAAGCGTGAATGTGGTGTAAAGCACTGTAAAACACAAGTGCAGTGTAAAGCTTGAGTGTGGTGTAAAGCACAGGTGCAGTGTAAAGCAGTGAGTGTGGTGTAAATCACTGTAAAGCACAGGTGCAGTGTAAAGCAGTGAGTGTGGTGTAAATCACTGTAAAGCACAGGTGCAGTGTAAAGCAGTG
>JAOYMR010000027.1:11050448-11086128 GCA_025802075.1 Tenebrosternarchus preto
AAAGCAGCTTTACAAATGTTCGAGTCCAAGCCCCCAGTGAGCAAGCCAAGGGCGACAGTGGCAAGGAAAAACTCCCTAAGGCATGAGGATGTTTTTTAGACAGCATGTCTTGTTTTTTAAAAGACCATATAACCCTTTAATTATTATGCAACGCTGTTTTACTTCTTGGTCCAACAAAGAACCTTTGAAATAGTCACCCCTCCATATATATGTATAGCTATTACTTATGTTTTTAAATAAAAAAAAATTATTCTATACGCGTGACAACTGCACATGAGGACCAGTGTTTGCCTAACCTTTCCATGCTTGTGTGTTTAAAACCTCCAAATTTTCCACCACATCTACAATGCCCCGGGGAAGAGAGAGCTTGACATGAGCGCAATTGTCGGAAATACAATTACATTACTATTACATTACGGAAATACGACAATTACATTACATTACATTACTCTGAGTTAAAAGAAGTTCAAAAGCAGCAAACTGGAGCATTGCAACAAACTTCCAGCAAATTCCCCAAGGGCTGTGAAGATTTCCCACGCCATCGCCTGCTATATCACAAAGGACTTACGACCATACAGCTCAGTCGAAGGCGAGGATGTTTAGGTTTATGGATAATACGCTGGACCGAAGAAACGTTATACCACCACATAGCTTTTTTAGCGATAAAACCTAGAATAGCTGAACGCTACCTATGCATCCGTGCCACCTGCCTAGCCGCATAACGAGTGACAGCACAGCGCAGCACTCTGTAACGCTGGCTCCTCCCCACTACGTGTTTTGTTTACTTTGCGTTCTCCATTTGCTTCTGTTTTTTCAACAAAGCCCTTTGTTGTCACTACCCTTGATTGTATTCAACGGCCCCTTGTTAGTCTATTCGTTTGTGTATGTGTATACCTGGGGTTTTCAGTTCCTTTTTATCGGTTATAGTTCTTAAGTTCATGCTTGTTCACCGCTGGGTATGCTAGTTACTTCTCTGTTCGTTTCCCTTGTTTGTTAGCCTACTTGTGTTGTAGTTGCGTTAGTCTTCCATGTTTCGATTTAATTCCTCGTGTTGTTGTCCTGGCTGATGTTGTCATGTCTGCCCTCCCCGTGGCAATGACAATGACAAATGACAATTTAATAACTACCAAAATTGTACTGGAATGAAAGCCAGGTAACATTGCTGTAACGTCGCAAAGACCGAAAAGTACGAATAGATGTTGCTGGTTCGGCTGGGTCCCATTCTAAGTTGGGAGGAAAGTAAAATGTCCACTCGCCGCCCAGCATCATATGATAAATCCATTTGAAGGGAACATCAAACTCCATTTGATTTGTGTATTTTATAGAGCCCCAAATAGTGAACATAAGCAACCAAATCGGCAATTAACAGGATTTTGCCTTCCTGTTATTTCAAAATGCTACAGTAAAAATACTTGAAAGTCATACAAAGGATACTAGGAAGTGTACTTCAAGAATATAGTAGAGTGATTTGATAATTTGATGTGTATTTTATAGAGCACCAAATAGTGAACATAAGCAACCAAATCGCCATTTAACAGGATTTTGACAACTTCTTATTTGAGTTTGGTATCATATGACTTAAAATTACCACACTTAAAAAACCTGAAAAACAAAATGAGCATATTTAGATAAGTACAGAACATCAATTTATAGCATTTCAATCTCTCTGCGTCGTTTCCCAAAGCACTACCGTTATACCCCATGTATGCGCGTAAGTGAGCTTTCAGTGTAGAAAACTGAAGTAGTATAACTAAATTGGCTACTTACTTGGAGTCGGAACCAAACAAAAGTCAAATAATTCTACTTGCATATAAAAGTTCATAGTTCTTTCTCCGTGAAAGGAAACGATTCACCACTGGGGGGGATTTCCAATTAGAAACCTATATACACAAAAAACCACGACTCTTCCGGAGTATATCAGAAAGCGAGTTTAACGGAGCGGAAGCTTCCTCTTCACAATGCCCCTTATATTTGCTATGGTGTTTAGGTCATTCGAGTTTGCTGGCCAATTAAGAACAGGGATACCACGATCCTTAAACCAGGTACTGGTAGCTTTGGCACTGTGCGCAGGTGCCAAGTCCTGTTGGAAAATTAAATCTGCCTCTCCATAAAGGTGGTCCCCCACATTTTGAATGGGTTTTGTTTCCTCTCCAGGATGCAGTTATCCCTATTGCTTGTACACTTTTTTTTTTTTACCACATCTTTTTCCTTCCATTCGCCTCTCTGTTAATGTTCTTGGACAAAGAGCTCTGTGAACAGCCAGCCTCTTTAGCAATGACCTTTTGTGTCTTGCCCTCCTTGTGCAAGGTGTCAATGGTCATCTTTTGGACAACTGTCAAGTCAGCAGTCTTCCCTATGATTGTGTAGCCTACAGAACTAGACTGAGAGGCCTTTGCAAGTGTTTTGAGTTAAGATGATTAGAGTGTGGCACCAGATGTCTTCAATATTGAATCTTTTCACAATATTCTAATTTTCTGAGATACTGAATTTGGGATTTCCTTTAGTTGTCAGTTATAATCATCAAAATGAAAAGAAATGAACATGAGGGGAAGATGAGGGAGATTACATTAACAAGAAATCCTGTGAATAAATTAATTTTGTGCATTAAATTACCTCAATAGGTTACTCATTTCAGATTATCTGTGAAGCTGACCACCTTGTCAGCAAATATATTTTATTCATACTGTAAGCACCTTGTACATCATGAGTGTTTAACTATGCTGTGTAGCTTTCTAAATTATGTCTTGTATTATCTGGTAAATTCTCTGATGAGCTGCTGGAAGACAAAGTCTACCTGCAAGTCCTTCCTCTTTCCCCCAGTGCGACTCACCGAAAGACTGCTTGGCCCTGCTCGCTCGTGTTGTTTCTGTTTCTTTTGTGAGTAACGCAAGAGAGCTTGTAACGGTCCTCATTTTATGTATGGATGGTCCCGTAGAGTTGAAGCCTCAAACTGTGCGAAATAAACCAAATAGTTTTATACTGTCTACAAGACTAGCGCGTTTGATTCGCCCTCCTCTATGTGCTTCGCGGCTCATCCCCTAAGCCCGGCTACAAAGCTCCCTTCTATCCGGGTTGGAGTGGAGATTTGATATTCACTCCCCAAAGCGTTACAACGTGCATTTTGTTTAGCATTGGTAGTTATCTTTTACATTATATTTCACATTCATAAAAAAGGGAGGACACCACAAGGTTTTCTAGTTGGATTTTTTTCCTAGTTGGATCTAACACCCCCACAAGGCTGTCCCATGGCCACAATGCAAATTTATTGTCGTGTGTCAGTGTTTTGTGACACATGTTTCTGCGTGACAACGTTTCCCTGCAGTCTAATCGAGTAGTGGAACAGTGGAACAGTTGCCATGTGTCTCGAGATGCTGGATGCTTGCTGGAGAAAAGTGCATATCCGGGTTATGTTTAAGTTGACCTGCCAGCGAGCAGGTTCGTTTCAGAGTGTAAGATGCTATAGTAACTGACAGTTTCTATAGGAACGGAAAACCTCGAGTTTTCGTGAGTTAACTTACGCTGTTTTAACCTGTGAGTTAACTTATGCTTAACCCGCTTTCTGGTATTTTGAGTAGTGTTTCCCCTAGAACGATGGATGGGCGGAATCGGTGTGACGTTCACTATGTGAACAATTCACTAGACGTTCACTATGTAAACGGTTCTCACCGATGTCAAAACTCCTGGTGACACCTGGCGGATATCAGAAATTACAGCAGTCATAAGGTCACAACTGCGCAGCACAACAAATTATACAACATTCTTATACAACATTCTGACAGAAATGCCCTGTTTTTGACCATTGCAAAGACCAATATCTCATCTCATAATGGATTTTCTTAAAGAGTCTTGTGTCCTGGCTATTATATCACCAATAAAGTGCCATCACAAAACTTTATTTTCTCAAAAGTTTCAAATATCCTGAATATGACAGAATCAATAGCACAAAAAGGCCACACTAGTTTGAGGTTTTAGTTTGTACAATTATTCCTGATGTTTGCTCAAGGATAGATTTTGTTTTGTTTTCAATTAACATAATTACATTTTTCTTGTTAATGTTCGTTTTTTGAAATCTGCATTCTGTTTTAAAAGATACTTTTTTATCGGGACTTTTACTTTGATAGAATGTAATATGTCTTTGCGAATACCAGGATCACAATGGTGCTTTTTGTTTTGTTTTGCTTTGTTTTGGTTCTCAACACAGACGTGGAACGTCTACAAAACTATGCATAAGCAGTTGTTTATTACGCACACAAGTTCTTTACCGCTCTCATTGTATGTCCTAACAAATGCTTCCGTTTCCACTCATACTGAACAAAATAATCTACTGTGTCGGGTGTTCATCGCCCGGTTTTGTGATAGGACATCAATGCGGAGACTGGATACAATGCAGTCACGTTAAATATTACATAACATTATGCTCACTATAAGTAAAATGACAAATAGAAAAAGACACGCAAATAGGTATCCTGGCACTAATTCAATCCGAATATTGTCGAAACAGACAAGTAATTGTTTAGTGAAATTAAATTTTAATTTGCTAATGCTGTAAATAAACACAATGTGAACTTTTTCACATCGTTATTTTATTCCATGTTTATTTTGTGCACCTTTGGATATTAGTTTTGAGGATCCCAAAAGCACATATGTATATAAAAAATACCAACTTGTACTTCTGAGAGTGAGGCTACCAAAAGCACATATAAATCCAACTTGTACTTCTGTTTGTTTTCTTTCAGCTAGGATTTAGGTCTACTTCTTTACTTCGTCTTTGGGGAAAGTAATTTTCGGAAAGCTTTCCTTTTTTGGCTCACTCCTTGAATCAGGGAGTGTTTCCTGTAAATTATATTAATGTAAAATGTAGGTAAATAAGAGACTAGCTAACTAGCACCCAAATGACCGTTCAGTTCTATTTAATGCAATAAATTTATGAATGTGCATGAAGCTGATTATTATTAGGCTAATTGATTTATTTATTTTAATTCAATATCCTACACAATTATTTTATCTAAAGATAATTGTAGCTATGAAAATAACTTGGTCCCAATATTTTGAAAAAGGATTACATAGGCGGCCATCTTGCAAGTGTCAGACTACGGTGTTTAACTTCACGCTGTCTCGGCTTTTCGGGATACTAGGGCAAAGGTAACGGGAACTTATCCCAGTCTGATCTGGATGTTTGGCTGCCTGGGTTCCGTCGATATTAAGCAGTAACAATTTCTATTCAATACTGGCAATTGTCCCTTTCGATCAACACATGGTAATTTTTATTTTTGCGTTTAGCTGCAACTTACCTTGAGGTAAGCTAGCATTTGTAAGCTATTGCACAACAACCGTCGAATCCCTTAAATCAAGTTTATTCTCACGTAGATAATAATGGTCCAGTTCGTGGTGTATTAATTTCGTGCAATACGTAACTTTCATTGGAAGAGTGGGTTGTCCATGTTGGTTGTTGATGAATCGCTCTTTAGTAAATGCGATTAAGGCTTACGAGGTTCGACACCACCACTATACCTGCGAATGCGTATTACATGAAACTTGATGTTGAGCTATCTAAAATGTATTTGTAAGAGGTAACACATTGTTGTTTGTTAATTAAAGGTGGGACAATGGACAACCAGACGTTTGAATCCACAGCCGAGCGCACCTTCCAGTACCAGAATACTCTGCCTCCACTGCCTGTGCCTTCTCTGGGGAGCACTCTGAATAAGTACCTGGACGCAGGTAAGAGTTTTGTGATATTTTCAAAACGGTTGCATCCGCGATGACATGCGTGATTTGACTCATCGCGTTCGATTTGGTTAGTTATGCCGGCGCAGTCAACATTTCATTGTACAAACAAAGAACTTTAATCGATTTTTCTGCTTGTTCTTCCAGTGAAGCCTTTTGCGTCCCAGGATGAATTTCGCAATACAGCGGCAGTCGTGAAACGCTTTGGGGAGGGCCTGGGACAACATCTTCATCAAAAACTTTTACAGCGAGCGAAGACCAAGCGCAACTGGGTAACAATAATATAGACCATTTAGAAAACAAGCTACTGTAATGAAAAAGGATGCAGCTTATATCTTCTCTATCTCGTGATAGAGATAGTGTAGTCTCGTGAAGCATTAATTGGGCTGCTATTTGTGCGATCGAACATAGGACAGTTCCGAGTGCGTGTAAATTCCACTGTAATAGGCTATCAGAATGATCAATATCACTTTTGTCAATAATATAATGGAGAAATAAGAATTATTATTTATTATTAATACAAGAATTCTTATATGAAATGGTAGGGAATTTAGTTTGATTACTGTCAACATTTGTAATCTGTGGAATTTGCAGACCTGGATGCTAAATTCATAATCAATCCTTTAAATAAATATAAAGACAAATGGGTCGAATAGGTACTGAATCTTCTTTTTCCCCCATGTATTTACTTCCTTCCATTCATTCCATTCTGAGTGTTAACTGTCTACTCCTTATCTTTTGATGTCTTATTACTGCCATCCTGAATGAATGGGGGTGCAATTAATGCAAAATGCTGCATGTAAGGACAATTCAGGGTGTGTCCTTTGCAGATTATATGTAAATAAGGTATGTTTTCACACAACTGAAGCCGATTCATCACTTGTGCTGAAATCACTGCTTGTTTTGATGTCAAATGACAGTTTTGTGAATCAGACCAGTAGTGTGGGCACTGAATCTTCACTCATTTGTATGTACTCTTTGATGAACAAGGGCCAGTTGCGTTTGTAATGACTTTAGAATGAGTCTGACTGATACACTGGCAATGCTGGTTTTCCTTTGTCCAGCTGGAGGAATGGTGGTTGGATTCGGCGTATCTGGAGATCCGCATGCCATCTCAGCTCTACGTGAACTTTGGGGGCCCTGGGCCCTACCTGGAGCACTGCTGGCCTCCTTGCGAGGGCACCCAGCTGGAGAGGACCAGTTTTAACGTGTGGCTCACACTCCAGTACTGGGAACTCATCCGCACGTGAGCAACCGAGAAAACCCAGAAAATGTCAGGGAAAGGCGAAGTCCAATTTGATTTGGAAAGATTATGTTTTCAGAACTCAACTGTAGTTTAACTTAGACTCTTTTTAGACTAGGAGTGGTGAGAGGCAGAAAGGGAAACATAGTCTCATGCTCCAATGACCGAGACTGAAAACCCTGTTGGCACCAATGGTGCTGGAGGGTATAAAAATGCAAGCACACTCGAGACAGCAAAAGTGACCCCCCCCCCCCCTTTCCTGCTCAGATTTCTAGCTTCTGTATTAAAATACAGTTGAAAGGCTTCAAGCCTCAGGGATCATGGCAGTATGTCTTTGACTAAGATGCTGAAATGATGGAATGTAATCTGTGATGGCTCTTGATGCATTATGATCCAGCATGGCTACTAAACTGTGTGTCTGTTGGAAGGTCTGAGTGTTTAACATTGTGCTGTGTGATTCCTGCCGATGTGGGTCAGGGAGAGGCTGGCTGTCCATAAAGCAGGGAACATGCCCTTTGACATGGACCAGTTCCGTATGCTTTTCTGCACCTGCAAAGTGCCTGGCATCACCAAAGACACCATCCTCAACTACTTTAAGACAGGTCATTCTATGTGAAGGTTTATGAGTGTATGTCTGTATTATAAGAGAGAAAGTGAAGTGTCGGAGTGTGTGAGTGTTTATTATAAGGAAGAAAATGAAGGCGTGTGTGTGTGTGTTCTGACGTCATGGTAACTGTGTTGTAGAGAGTGAGGGGCCTTGTCCCTCTCACGTTGTTGTGATGTGCCATGGAAGAGTCTTCTCGTTTGATGTACTTGCCGATGGTCGCATTCTCACTCCTCCTGAGTTACTGAGGTACAGTGTCTTCTTTGTTCTAAATAAAACTTTGCCCAGACCTCTGCTCAGTCCTCTGTAGAAATGCGTAATGCCAGTTTTTGTTCCTCACTAGCCAAGCAATGCTGATCTGGTCCCAGGTAGTGTGCAAGTAATGTGTGGGTGTGGGTGTGGGTGTGTGATTTTAGGCAGCTCACCTACATTAAAGAGAACTGTGATGCAGAGCTGGAGGGCGATGGTGTGGCAGCCCTGACCACTGATGAGAGGACTCGCTGGGCTAAGGTCAGACGTGCTTCTCTAACAGTCAGTTTGTATTTGAACATCGCTCAGCCAATTAGCATACACCAGAATACTGTCCAGTCAGCATACACCAGAATACTGTTCAATCCAAAACACATTTCCAGTAATGGATAATAACATTTCAGTGTAATGACTATCAAGTTGCTTATACTGGAAAGCAAGGATGTTAGACTTCTTTCAAATTGATTGCTTTTCTATACCTAACTGGATTCAGTTCATGGGTCTGTAGTTCCTTAAAATGAAGAGTTTATCTGGGACCACAACCAAGTTAATTAAAAGTGGAAATTTATTTATCTCTGATTTACATGGATTGGTGGATATTTTCTCTGATGACCACACCCACTCCTCCTCCCCACCCCCCTTAGGCTCGGGAACACCTGATCTCCATCGATCCTGTAAATAAAACCATTCTGGAGACCATCCAAAACTCTCTGTTCGTCATCTCACTGGATGATGCAAAACCATATTCAACTCCTGAGAACTACACATCGGTATTGTACTCACACACACACACACATCCCCAACCCCTAGGGATCTCGGAAGAGAGAGTTATTTATAGAGTAGAAGTCCTGTATTTGTGGTAGCCAATTATAAAAAGTAGTGAAAGTCACATGACCCACTGCTTTCAGAGGTGTGTGTTGCAAAGTGCTCTTGTAGCTAAGGTACAGTTAAGTGCTATTGTATTGTTGTAGATGACCCTGTTGGCTTTAACTGGAGACCCAACTATCCGCTGGGGGGATAAATCCTACAACTCAATCAGCTTTGCTGATGGAACCTTTGCCACAAACTGCGATGTAAGTAAAGATTCATCATTATCCAAGTCATCTGTCATTAGATATCTTTTAGTTACTGTTATAAGAGAAATGCAATATTGTAATTACAGCACGCGCCATACGATGCCATGGTCCTTGTGTCCATGTGCTACTATTTGGACCAAAAATTGAAAACAAATGGAGGAAAATGGAAGGTAAGAAAGAACTGTGTGCATGTGCAAGTGCGTGTGCGAGTGTGTGCGTGTGTACGTGCGTGCGAGTGTGTGAGCGTGTCTTTTGCGTTTGTGTGTGTTAACATTACTGTGTTGCCCACAGGGTTTAGAGACAGTGCGTGATCTGCCCATTCCAGAAGAGCTGGTGTTCACTGTGGATGACCGAGTCAGGAGAGATATCGCACTCGCTAAAGAACAATACAGCAAATCTGTGAGTCTCACATCTACACAAATGCAGTTCTAATCATGTTATGTAAACCATAGTGCTCCAATTACCAATTACCACGACTGTATTGTATGTTTTAAATATAAACATACAATACAGCTTGTATACAATGGGAGTATCCTGTAAACGGTCAGTCACGGGATGCTGTTCACTTGCAGGCACAGGATCTGCACGTTGTGTGTCGAGCCTTCACAGCCTTTGGGAAAGCAGAAATCAAGAAGAGGAAGCTCCATCCTGACACGTTTGTGCAACTCGCCATGCAGTTGGCTTACTTCAGGCAACATGCAAGGTGAGCATTCCACAGGCTAACAATAGATTAGTCCCTAGGTGCTAACACTACACCAAGTCTCTCACCCCAGGCTAACGCTCGGCTAGCTCTCCCCACACGCTAACGCTCGGCTAGGTCCTATACACTAATGCACTCTCTTACTCTCAGGCCTGGCAGCTGTTATGAGACTGCCACCACACGCCGTTTCTACCACGGCCGCACTGAGACCATGAGGCCATGTACAACGGAATCAACACACTGGTGCCGGCTCATGCTCAATCCCGCAGCCAGCGTAAGCACCACCTCCCTGCCATATGGACCACGGCAGGAATCTCCCAGTACTTCTCCTTGCTTTGTTGGAGTGCTGTTTTTAATGCTGGTTTTAATGCACAGGCTGAGGAGAAGAGACAAGCCCTGCTTGCAGCCTCCAGCAAACACAACAAGCTGATGGATGAAGCCCAGAATGGGAAAGGTATTGTACATGAATATTTTCTGGGGAGCATAAATGTCAGAGTTGTACTAACTAGTGAAATTCACCATTAAAGCTACTGTCAAATGTTCTGCTTCGTTTACTTGAAAATTGTTTTATATATTGTTTATTGAATTCAGCATATTTTGGTAAAATTGAGTGTATCTGAGTGTATTGAATTAATCGAAGTCGTTCCTGTGTTTGTCCTGTGCATAATAATAATTGATTTAGTGGTTGTCAATTTTCAGATTAAGTGTTGCAGAATGTGTGTTTTATGCTAATGGTTCTCTGTTTCTCTATGCTCAGGTTTTGACAGACATCTCTTGGGCCTGTACCTGATCGCTAAGGAGGAGGGACTTCCTGTTCCTGAGCTTTATTCAGACCCTCTCTATGCTAAGAGGTTTGTCTCAATATCAGTCTTTAGTCCAGTTGCATGTGATGTACTGATGTATCCACTGGCAAATGGTTAGTAATGGAACCTCACTGGGTTTTGGGCTCCATTTCCTGACAGTAACGAACGGTTACCAGAAATCAAGTTGAGTAGTTGCAGGTTACTAATCCATTCACTGAAACTGAACTTTTGTCCAAGCAACATTTTGAGTCACATTTGGATCTTTGGGTTGGTTACATCTTCTCTCTGTTTCTCTGACCAGTGGTGGAGGTGGGAATTTTGTAATTTCCTCCAGCCTCGTTGGCTACACGACTGTTCTAGGAGCTGTAGCCCCCATGGTGCGCCATGGCTATGGGATATTCTACCGTATCCGTGATGACAGGTGGGCTCAAAGTTGATAAATGCATCTCTTAAACATGTATTTACGCCTGTAGGTCTGTAGTGGTCCTCACACAGTAGTTGAGGCAGTCTAGGTTTTATTCTGGCTGGCAGGTTTTAAGAGTGTAATTTACCCAGTGTGCTTTGCTTTCAATTTAAGGATCGTCATTTCCTGTACGGCTTGGAAGTCAAACCCTGAGACGAACAGCGAGGCACTTTTTCAGAATCTGTGCACCTCCTTCCATGACATCATGCAAGTCACAACCCACTCCCAGTTATAGAGCAAAGCTTTCTGGGAAATGGAACCCTTTTTTGTATTGGCTAACAGAGAAGCAAAGTTTGGGCCATTACAGTTTCATAACTAATCAGTTAAGTGCTTTGTAGATGAGCTAACACTGACTGACATAACTTCACATTTAGTTGCACAAATTTTTTAGTTGGTCTACTAGCGAAATTCATTTTATCGCAAATCTTTCAAACAACTGTGAATGGTTTTTAGGAGGCATCTGTAATCTTTTCCTTTGTCTTGGACGCTTCTGTTCAAGGAATTCTGTTCATAAGATTTTCTTCATTCGTGATGACTCGGACTAGTACCAGGTAGTCCTATGAGTGTTGATGGAGGTTCAAATGCCATCAGTCAAAGATGCAGCCCTTTTCTTTTTTTCTTTTCTTTTTTTAAACAGGGAAGTTGCTTCTGAAATTAAGCCTTAGGATTGTATCAGGGCATTGCTGTCACTTCAGTCTGTCAGTTTGAGATCTGCAAAGTGTGTAGACCTTTAATGCCAAGTTGCCATCAAGTACTACATACTAGCAATCTGTAATAATGTTGCAATGTTGGATCAGCTTAACTACAGAGGCAGCTATACCAGACAACCAAACTGATAAGAATTGGTTCTGTTTTCAGCCAAACAATTCAAGTTTAATATGAAACCATTGTAAATGTAGTTGAAAATGCAAAAAATGGGAACTTTTTCCCATTGAGTGATTTCGCTTGGTAAACAATGATTTAGCTCAAACAATGTCCTTACCAATTTTGGAATTGGTATTTTTTACTTGTACTTGAGCTCGCTTTGATTTCCTTGTATGACAGTGGAATTCTGAGCGAGTGGAATGAATCTGTTATGTTCTTCCAGGGAAGGTAGGGAGGAACCCTGGAGATGTGAGAAAAGAAAGGAACATTCTTCCTTTGTGAGTGACATTCGCTTAAACCCACCTGACTGTGAAAACAGCCAATGTGGGCTCCATATAACCTTGACTCAAGACTATACAAACACAATACTCAAAACGGCTCATCAGCCATGTGGCCTTGTTCATGTTTATCCACAGTGGCTCAGAGTAGCTGTAGTTGTAGATGGGCTTTATCCACAGTGGCTCAGAGTAGCTGTAGTTGTAGATGGGCTTTATCCACAGTGGCTCAGAGTAGTGGAGTAGTTGTAGATGGGGTTTCAAATGGTAAGAGATTTCAAAAATGAATGTGTAAGAAATACACCAGAAAACTTTTCCATTCATGCAAAAAACAATGCAAGAATTCACAATGCAGCATATTTTTACAGTTTTTCACTGTTAATCTACTTTTAATTTGACTGTGTGTGTATGGTGCTCAACAGAATATATGTGATTTTTCATTTGGTTTATAGAATGATATCACTGGGCTTTCAGCCTATTTGTGAATTTTGATTCAGAAATTTTGGGTTTTGATTGTTTGAACAGCAGTGGCATTACGTTTTGTTAAATTTAAAGTTATTCTTTGCTTGTATAAGAGCACTTGAGAGGTGTGGTTGCCTCAAATGCAATATCACTAACTCTACTGACACCTGACCTCAACTTAAATCTAATTTTAATTCAAGGTTGGTTGTTTAAATATAGCACTTTTTAAATACGTATGTTTGTGATTCTGTTATGCTCAACAGATTCTTTTCCCCCTAAATATAGCCATTTGTATTTGATTCCCACAGAAATATGCTAGTGGTAAAATATGGTCAGATAAGCTGAGCTTACTGAAATATGTTTTTGTATCTAATCATGTCAATAATGTATGAAGTTTTGTTGTTTCAGTTTTTTAATGGTAGATCAAGTTTCAGCCCGTCCTTCTGCTTTAATGTGCTTAATTAGAGTATTGAAGTATAGAGTTATCAGTCATCAGGATCGGTTTGAGGCAGTCGTAATAGTGTATTGGTTAAGATTAGGTTTACTAAGGGTTCTAAGTGAATTCTAAATTCATTTTGCATGTAGTATGAATATTGCAGATTTGAACGTAATATTTCTAGCACTTAGCTAAACTTGAATACCATGTACAATTAAATAAAACTGAAACTTCTGGGGGGGGAATAATGTCTTTATTTGACTTGTGGGTTGTCATAACATAGAAGGTAACAAAATTGAATGATTCAAGTTAGTTTCATAAATAACTGCTATGGTATAATGTCTTTTAAAAAAAAAAAAAAAAAAGCATTGTAAGTAAACTTGTTCTGTACTGGTTTTCTTTTAGTGCAATATCAGTGTCCTAAGTAAGGCCTCATTACGGTATCAAATATGTACAAAAGCCTAAACAAAGTGTTTACAGATCAAAATGTTCTTCAAAAGACTCACAAAATAACTGGCTGATTATCTCCAGGATCTGGGTCTGGTTATTGTGTTTACATGGGCCTTGAACCCCACACATTCCCTACCACAAACTTGGAAGTGCTTGGTTAAATTGTTTAAGTAGTATAGGTTCTAGTATAGGTGACACATTGGTCAGATGATTAAATATACAGTGCAGATCCAGGAATAAGTACATGAGCAGTATAACAGTGGTTTGCCATGGCTGTTATAAAAATTATGTCACCTCTCCCTCCTACCTCTTTGTTTTATCGACCCCCCCCCCCCCCCCGGAGTGCTCGTTCCTCATGGGTCGGCCCCCTCCCTCATGCACCACGAGGGCCGCATTAACTCCCTTGACCCATCTGCGAATTGACAAGGGTGTAGTACGCCCCCTGTTGGTTGAGGAGCTGTTGGTGCGTGCCCTGCTCGATGACCACGCCATTCTTCAACACGGCGATAACGTCGGCGTTCTGGATGGTGGACAGCCGGTGAGCCACCACAATACACGTTCGCCCCTCACGAGCCTTGTCCAGTGCCTCCTGCACTATCTATACGGGGGGGGGGGGGGGGACACAGAGGTAAGACTGATGGATTTCAGAGTCAAACACTTATTCTCTTTGCAGTGCTAAACATCTGAGAGTGGAGATTTAGGGTTATTGTGTTAATACAGACATGATGGCATTGACACTTGCCCCCCCATCCACCCACCCAGGTGCTATAAACCATAGTGCTCCAATTACCATGACGAGCAATACATTTACATAAAGATGTTTTAGATATAAAAATACACTGCAGCTTGTATACAATAGGAGTATCCTGTAAACGCTCAGTGCAACACACACGTTCATTTACAGGCGCAGGATTCAGGGGTTCAGGGGTCACCTTCTCGCTCTCCGTGTCCAGGGCTGATGTGGCCTCATCCAGCAGCAGCAGCTTGGGGTTGCGTAAGATGGCTCTCGCTATGGCAATGCGCTGCTTCTGTCCGCCTGAGAGCTGCGTGCCTTTATCTCCCGCCTGCGTCTGGTATTTCTGCAAAAGGCACAGAAACATTCGTTAGGCCTCACTCTCCTAACTCTGGGGCCCTGCACTCAAATTACCGCATTCAAAACTATTTCAATCGCCCCGGGGAGAAATTCAGAAAGCTAAAAACAAGCTTGTTTATTTTCCGTTGAACGTTGTATTGTGGCCATGAACCCGAGGAGCTTGTAATCGGTGGAGTTTGTCTTTTGCTGTACGTTTCCACGGACAGGAGGTTCTGCTGTAACTGTGGGATTTGCTATAAGTGTCCTGGGTGCCAACCTGAGGCAGCCCATCGATGAAGGAGTGGATGTTGGCGGCCCTGGCAGCCTGCTCCACCTCCTCCGGCTCCACCTGCCTCCCGTTGTCACCGTACGCGATATTGGCGGACAGGCTGCAGTCAAACAACACGGGCTCCTGTGACACGATACCGATCTGTGAACGCAGCCAATGGATGTTCAGCTGCCTGGTATCGTGGCCATCCAGCATCTGCCGAGCAGAACAGGTGAATAACTTCATGTCCTCCTGCTTTCATCTTAATATATATGTCTCTGCGTAAAATGGAGTACTCAGTACATCGTTTGAGGCATATTGAAATTCTATGAAATTCTATTTGCCTGGACACATCATGTTGATTTTGAATACAATTGAGTTTAAGAAGAATTTCTGCACTGAACTCATTGGCCAGCTTGTGGCGCTGTAGAGTGTGTGACCTGTTTAGAGGTGTCCCACAGGCCAACTTTACTCTAATCTCTTGCTCATCAGGGGAAAAAAAATTAAACAACATTGAACACTTTTTTATGTTTACACAAGACTTCGAGAGATTGAACACTCTCTAAGATTGAACACTCTAAGAAGACTGATCTTATAGTGCTGTCCTGAGATTATGTGTGTGAGCTGTTTTGAATGCCACCTTTGATACCTGTTTTTGTTCTACTCGATGAGCTTAGTCATTTACAGATCTCAGTGTGCAAGGACGATCAACATCCTGCTGGACTGAGTCAGTTACTTTGTACTTTATACTGTATATATATATATGTGTGTGTGTGTGTGTGTGTGTGTGTCTGCATGTGTATGCCGGGGCTCACCACTGCGCCCTCTCGTGGGTCGTAGAACCTCTCCAGCAACTGGATGATGGTGCTCTTGCCGCAGCCACTACTGCCCACCAGGGCGAGGGTCTGGCCCTTCTTCACACGCAGGCACAGGCCTTGCAGCACAGCCAAGGCTGGCCGCGAAGGGTAGCTGAAGCGCACGTCCTGGAACTGCACGTTGCCCGAGAAATGCTCCTGCACACAGTACAATCACGCTGCAGCAGCACGTGGGCACGGCCCTCCAGGTAAGCATTGTTCCACAGGTACACGTGACCCCGCCCACCTAAGCAACTTTACACCTTAGCGATATGGGCAGTATGTTCAGTTGAGTGGTGCAATGAGACAAGAGTGAGTGAGAGAGAGAGTCGAGGAAGATCAGGAAGAGGAAGTGCTCTGTACCAGCTGTTCGCCCTCTGCCGAGTCATTGTCGATGTCTGGGACTCTGTTGATGAGCATGAGCACGTGGGCAGCGGACATTTTGGCTTTTGCGTAGTTCGGAGTGAAGGAGTTGGCTTCACCCACTGCCATAGCACCATACATTACAGCGGAGATTACACTGGAAATCCACACACAAGCACACTCTAGGTGTACAGAACTCTCACATAAACAGCAAACATTTAACAAATTATTAATATAATTTTCCCCATTTACAACTTTGTTAGTCATTTATAACTTCCAACTACAAAGCAGTCACCCGCCATGATCCACCAATGCATGGCACGTGGACGCTCTCTGGATGGCCTAAAACGTTTCTTTCACTAATCATTAACTGATACCATGAGAAGCGGCGGCCTTTGTACCCCATAACCCAAACGCCGATGCTATGTGCTCCAGCAGCAAGCCCTGGCAGAGGCATGCAGGACTCTTTCACTGCGAGGTGTGCTAATCTCACCAAGCTAGCATTACATCCAGGCAACTGGCCCCAGTACATGTGTTATCATGAGGTTGTTCACACCCACAGGAAGACAGCCTCGAAGGTGACGTATTCATTCTCATAAAGCCAGGAGCCGAGTTTGAAGCAGCCGGCATAAGCGAAGTAGATCATGGCTTGAGAGAACGAGAACGTCAGGCCGAAAATGTGCGCCTTCTTCTTGGCATTCCTGAGAAGACAGACAACAATCATGACAACAATCATAGCAATTTTGTGTACCACGAACAACTGTGTACGATGGAGGCCATTGCAGTGGTGCACTGATTTTTGTAATTTCTTAATATCAATCGCATGTTAGAAAATGTTTACTATTGATGAGAATAATTGTACTTGTAGGGCACGATCAGGTTCTGCTGGAACAAGCTTTCGAACTTGCTCTCTCTGGTCAGTGACACGACTGTGCGGATATTTTCTATGGCCTCGGTGGCGACCTGAGGAACAGACCGAGAAATGAAGCCACCATTACTGCCACCAGAAAAGTTCAAGTTTCACTTAAACAATACCCTTTTCAAGGTGAACCACTTCTTGACTTTGCGATGATTTGGGAGTAAAAAATCACTACATATGGACGGTTCCTTCTGTTGTGATGTGTGTTTCAGCCCAGGAACACAACGCGTTACCTTTCCAGCCAACTCTAACTCCTTCTTGTCTTTCTTGGCATGGCCTGCTAACATCTTCATCTGGATCGCTCCGGCAACAGCCATGATTGGCACGATGGAAAGGACAAGTAGGGTGAGCTGCCAGCTGTACACAAACGAGATGATGATGGCCGTTCCCAGGTTGGCCACATTCTGAGCCAGTGTAGCCATTCTCAGGCCTGTTGCCTGCCCAAAGAACATATTTATTTTTTATTTGATATTAATATAATTTGATAATTCACAACTCTCTTATCCTGCAAGAAGACTCAACAAAGTGGCTATCCGACAAAGATAAGTCTAAGTAATTCAATTAATTTAAACGTTGCAGGGACAATTTAACTGATGTTTCTGTAGCCAATCAATAACATTAGTTATTGTGTTGTCTGCATATTCTGTTTCCATCCCTGAAATTTCTTTTACTTTTTGATTTAACTTTTGATATAAAACTTTGCCAATATAAAGCCTGGGGAAGGGTATGAGAACTTACACCCTGCACTTGGGCAGTGTCATTGGCCAGTCTGGTGGTCAACGCTCCGACACTATTCTTAGGGTCGTCATACCAGCCCAGGTCCTGAAACACACACACACACACACACACACACACACACACACACACACACACACACACACACACACACACACGGATTCTGCACTCTGTTTAGTTGAGTTTATACTGTGAGCTCATCTAGAATACTTCATATTCATATTCTTCATATTCTAGTTCTAGTTCATATGGAAGACTTTGAGCTCCTTTGGAGCACTGTGAGTTCATGTGGAATACTCAGGTGGAATACTCAGGTGGAATACTCAGGTGGAATACTCAGGTGGAATACTCTGAGTTGGAACAGGCTCCTCAATGGGATTCACTCACCTGTCTCATCATGGCTTTAAAAGCTCTGTATCTCAGTCTCATGGTCAGAATCTCACCAGCTTTGCCAAAACAGAATCCCTGAGCGAGAGAATTTCAAGCATGTTTTATATCAGTCACTGTACTCATTTTGGCAAAATCTCATATTTTTTCATGCCCACAGTAAACAATAAAAGGGTAATAAATCGTATGGCTATTTTCACATCACAGGTTTATATACTAAACTATATCTCATAAGCACAGTTTAGCAATACAGGGGTTAGAACTTCTGTTGTGTCATGGAGTCCATGGTCATTACAGTCACTTATCAGACTTATCAGCAGAAACAGCCATAATAACTGGTAATAAAATCTCGATGTGAGTGCAGACAAGGACTAAGGACAGAACACTATGATTGTCAAGGTGATTCACACCTGTAAGAAGAGCGCAACGAAGGAAATGACACCGATGACCAAAAAAAGCAGCGAGAAGAGATTTGCCCTCTCCCTTTTAATAGCTTCGTCTGTCTCAGCAAACACCTGGTGAGGAAATGGAGGAAGGAAGGGTTTCTTTAGCACTCAATTATCCAAATAATACATGGCCTTAACTTTAGCATTGGTGTAAGGGACTTACAGTGATGATTTTGGAGAAGATGACGGCAAAAGCCGGCTGTAGTCCACCATTGATGGTGGCGCAGAAGACACCCACTACAATATAGGGCCACTCACTCTTATTCAGGCTCAACACAGTGAGGAAGGACACATCCGGAACCTTCTCTTCCTACACAGGGCAGAGGGAGATGGAGAGAGAGCCAGACACTTTTAAGTGACTCTAAACATCTGATCAAAAAAGGGCAGGTGATAAGAATATATTTCAAACTGTGGGGTTTGTGTTTGTGTGTGTGTGTGTCAGTGATTTACTGGTGCTGAGTCTTTGTCTCCATTTTCCGGTTCAGTCTCTGAGCCAATGAAGCTCTTACTCTTCTCTCTGAAGACCGTGTTGTCAGACATGGGGGAGAGGGAGGGACTCTTCTGATCTGGCCCCACCTCCTCTGCGCCCTCCTCCGCACCCTCCGTGTGAGTAAAGGTCTGAGGGATTAGGGTATTGTTTATGTACTTTTATAATGTCTAATACATGCACATAAAAATTCCTGTGAAGTAGATCACTGTTTTAAGTACTAAGCAGTAGATTCTCTTTCTCTCTTGTGTTCTCTCTCTCTCATACACATGCAACTTTTCTTATATCAATTCTCTCTACTGGCTGAGGGTTCGTCTCACCTGCATTGTGACGAGAGACTGGTAGACGCCCTTTTTCTGCATGAGCTCATCGTGTGTGCCCAGCTCCACAATCTGCCCATCCTGGAATCCAGCTATGATGTCAGCGTTGCGGATGGTAGACAAGCGGTGTGCCACAATAATGGTCGTCCTGCCTAGTCTCACCTACCCCAAAACAACACATAGAGTCACTCATGCATCGTAACGTGCTTTGATGTTTCTCTCATTTTGGACTTTGACAGAAGACTCTCCATCTGCGTTCTTCCAGGTTCTCACCACGCAGCGACTGGACCTTCCAAACCCACCCATCCCTTTTCTTCACATCTTCAAACTTTCTTCACAAACATTCACATACTTAAATATCCTTCCAGCCTGAAATGTTCCTTGCAATTCCTGTCCACATATCACACAGATCTTGTAGACATCATCACTGCAGACGTTGTGATACCAGCAACCTCATCAACTCCAACCATTCAGCACAACCACAGAATGCTGACTTCATCTCTGCTCTAGCATCCCTGCACTCACTACACTGTCTTGCTCTGACAGAGACCAGTATCACTCCAGAGAACTCAGCGACTCCAGATGCTCTGACTTTTTGTTCACTCATCCCTTACAAACTTCAAACTAAAGACTCATCTATTTGTAGAGTAGTGACCATTGATGCTGGACTTTAATTTACTTTTATTTTTCCACCAACAGTAACTCAAATTCAAGCACTTATGTGTTATTCTTTGTTACTGCATTTATAATTTTTTAATAGAATTTATATTAGGACCAGCATGATTCTTGGATTTTAGCAGTGATCTAGTTCAAAAGTAGACATTTGAACTTGTCTACTTACTATTTGTCAAAAGTAGACAAATTGAAAATGTCTACTTACTGGCTAGAATGCATTATATGAGTCAATAACTATGAGTCAATAAACTCATAGTTATATGAGTCAATAAAGTACTTTTTGTAAGTCGCTCTGGATAAGAACATCTGCTAAACGTCTTAAATGTAAATGTAACACCCACAACAGCAAGGAATCGTTATACTGCATGTCATTCCAGCATCCTGAAGTAAAAGTACATTCTCTTTCACCTTATCCAGAGCGGCCTGGACGATCGCCTCGCTCTCCGTGTCCAGGGCAGATGTGGCCTCGTCCAGCAGGAGGATCTTGGGGTGGCGCACGAGCGCCCGGGCGATGGCAATTCGCTGCTTCTGCCCGCCACTCATCTGAGTCCCCCTGTCACCCGCCAGGGTCTCAAATTTCTGAAACAGTGGATTCAATTTGAATTAGAGAACACATGATGCAACAAAAGGATGCCTGTGTCTTGTCCAACTCAGTCCAAGCCATTAATCCATAACAACTTCGTTCACACAAGAGTTAAAGATTTGCCGGAAACGACAGTACTCAGATTGCTAAAGGAAAGAGGCCAGTTTCAGTACAGTTAATTTCAAGTTTATTAAACAGTGCTATTAAAAAATAAATGTCTAAAAGCAGCTATACATAAAATTTTACTTAATAATTACATGCTTGTTTGTGGGTTCACTCATCTATTGTCTAGCAAGATTGGATTTATACAGTCAAAAAATGAATTTAAAATGTGGCTTGTTAAAATGTGGCTAATGTCCGCGCTCTTTGCCTCACGTTGTTCAACGTGGGTGTGGCTTTACCTGAGGCAGCTTCATGATGAAGTCGTAGGCATTGGCTTCGCGCGCTGCCTGCTCGATCTCGTCCTGCGTGACGTCCTCGCGGCCGTAACGGATGTTCTCAGAGATGGTGGTGGCGAAGAGGACGGGCTCCTGGCTCACCACACCGATGAGCTCCCTCAGGTAGTGCACGTTAAGTGTGCGAATGTCGTGACCATCTACATGCACCTGCAGACAAAGGATGATGATGATGATGATGATACATTTTATTTTCATAACATAATTTTTTTTTATTTACAAAGTGGTTTACAAGATAAAAATGAAAGGCAAAATATAAAATAAACTCGTTACATTATTTAAAGCTTTGAGAAGTATTGACTCTATGCTATTGACATCTTGTTTGAGCTGAGATAATCCTTTAGGTGAATGGAAAATACTTATATCTACATATATTGTAGTTATACATGTACATATATCGAGTTATTTTCAACCTACGTGGATCATTTCTATGCTCTAGTATATTTATGCTGTAGTTCATATATGCTGTAGTACATGCGGTACAAAGTCATACAAACATAAATAAAGCAGGTGCTTTTAAATTGCTAGCTGAAAAAATCTACATGAAAAAGAGGTCCTTTTTACACATGATAAAGGAGTGACTAAACTGTAGAAAATGATATTGATATTTTCTGGACAGTTCACTGTACAGCAATGTAAGACAGATAATGTAATCTCTCTCTCTCTCTCTCTCTCTCTCTCTCTCTCTCTCTCTCTCTCACTCTCTCTCTCTCCACTTACTGATCCTTCCTGGGGGTCATAGAAGCGTTGGAGCAGCTGGACTGTCGTGCTTTTGCCACATCCACTGCTACCCACGAGAGCAATGGTCTGACCACAGTTGACCTTCAGATTCATACCACTGAGGACCTACACACATGCCACACAGACACAAATGAACATAAACACATCCGCACGCATTCAAACACAAACACACAAGCATACACACACGTGCATATATGGAAACATGAATACACACACACATCCGGGAAAATGTAACTATTCCAAACAGTGTTCTTCTTTGCTGCTGGTACACCAGGACAAACGTACTTTCACATCCTGCCGTGAGGGGTAGGTGAAGTGGATGTTTCGGAACTCGATGTCTCCTTTGATCACATCAGGTTTATAGCCTTGATCAGAGAAACTGTCAATCTTTGGCATCTGTGGGTAAAAAAAAAAACAAGATGAAACAAAAACAGAAGCCGTCATCACTTCAGGGTGGGAAAAATCTGAACAAAAATAACATTCTGTTTTTTCTTCATGGCAAATATTAAAACAAATGTCATCTAGCTCAGATTCTGCACTGAGCACGTTTATTGGAAGCCTGTTTGGATGGGTGGTTCAAAGTTTAGCCGCTGATCCAGATCCTACGATCTGGCAGCAGAAACAATGGGAGGAAGCTCTGTAGGTATTCTCCCATTTATCTGGATGTTTCTGGCCTTTTCTATGTACCTCAAAGTTCCTGCCTGCTTAGTGTGTGTGGGATGTTTGTTATAACTGCACAAGCGAGGAGTATAAATAAAAACAGGCTCATTGAGTTTGTGTGTATGTGTGTGTAATTCCACACCCTGTCAGCTTTTGTTCAGTTTTATCCCATACGAAGAACCAGGGGATATGAGGTAGGAAGTTACAGGCAGATCACTGTGGAGTTCGCGTGTGTCCTAAGTCAATGTTGTATATCAAGCTTTTTCTTAAAACTTATTCCATTTCACTAACATGTTGTTTCTGTTCATTAAATGATGGCTTATTGTAATAGTGAGCCAACATCAACAACAACATTACCACAAACCTGCAAAATCTACAAAACCTGCATTTGATTGCATTGCGTGATCTGCCACTGGAAATGACACCATGACTGGCCTTGCGTGTGCCAGTGTGTCTGTGTGTACATGTGTATGTGAAACCCTCCCCTTCTCAGTTAACAGAGATCCCTTGCAAAAAGTCTGAAATTGACAGTGACTACAAAAAAGTAAATGTATAAAGTAAAATGTATAAGTAAAAGTTTATAAAAATATTTGCAATTTTGTGCTGGACAACCAAACTCCAATTTAAAATCTATTTAAAATGTAACAATTTTTAAAACTAAAAATGAAAGGCAAGTCATTGGCAGCCCTTTATGTAGCCTAAGTGTGGACACAATCCTAATAAGACCCTGTCACTCTCTATGGACGACCATTATCACATATACCATAGATACCATTATCACATATACCATAGATGGCTCATCAGTGAAAAAAAAAAAAAACAACAAAAAAGCAGTTTGCTTTTTTGTACATCCACCAACTATCATCTTTGGACAACAAAACTACAAACATGTCGAAATGCGAGAACTTGGCACTTAGGTTGTTTCTTCTGCATGTGGAACAGCAGACTGACTCGCTGTAAGTTTCTGTGCAGATGTGTTAGGTGGTGGTGATGTCACGCACATGATCGATGATACTGAAGACCTTGTGGGCAGCTCCTCGTGCGCTGGCGAACGCCTGGATGTTCGGGGAGGTCTGGCCGAGGCCAAACGCACCAATGATGACGGCGAAGAAGACCTAGGCAAGAATAGAAAGGGCTGTGGCTTGAGGTGCGAATTCACAAGGTAGTGTCTGGATGAAACTGCTTCCAGTGTACCAGTGTAGCTTCTGGCAAATAAAGCATCGTTCTGTTCTGCCGTCTCCGCTTTCCACTTACACGTATACGTTGGGATCCTCTACACTATGTGATTTCAACTGAAAAGCAAAACTTAAGATGGCCTAATCTCTCCAAGATGAACTCTAGGTCATCTCCAGCTCCAGACCTCCAACCGATTTCACTCTACTAGTATTTGTAATTGCTGGTAATTTATCAAACAGTTAATGTAACCAACTGGCCGTTTGCTTTCAATAAACCTAATTCCTCTTAAAAAATGGAGAGCATGAACTCTGTAGCAACTGGGCGGCTGCGTTTTAGTACATTAACCCTTTACTGAGAACCATATTTTGACTTCCAAGCAACCAACTGAAGGCCTCTGGTTTACATATGATGACTGTGTCTTGGATTCGGAATGGAGTAGATCCACTCTTACTGTGAGCAATGATCCGATGCTGTACTCTCCAGCAAAGATGAGGGTGCTTCCATACCAGAAGGCCAGCGCATATGACACGTAGATCATGAAGAAGGTGAAGCCCACCGCAATGTTCACCGTCACCGCTTTCTTTATACCCGTGTTCTTAGCGTCCTCCAGGTTTTTGCGGTACCTGCCGAGGAGAAGGTCAAAGCTGGTCAGGTGACCTCAGGACCCAGCCACGACTGAGAGGAATACACTGGTAACTGTACATCAGGTTCAGAATTCGGGGCAAAAATGCTTGTTTAAATGATCTGCCCCAAGATCAGCGTCATCAGGCGCTAACTACCATTCAGGAGCGGTGTTTAGATACATTCATTTATCTACTGGTTAGCACTGCTGGAGTCTCTCCCTGGGTTTTTATCAGTTGTGCACATGCGTGTGTGAGAGAAAATCTTTTTAGGAAAATTTACTCTTCCTCACCAAACGCTCCCATGTCTATTTGTAAACACACTCAAACATGTTGCACTCCTTTGGAAAAATAGACATTCTTTTACGATTCTGTCTACCTTGGCTTTACACGCATACACACACACACACACACACATGCACCTATTGATCTCCTTCTGCTGTCCTCCGAAGGCGAACACGGTCCTGATGGCAGACAGCACTTCCTCTGCCACAGCCCCGGCCTTTGCGTACGCGGTCTGCTCTTGAGATGTGAATGTCGTCATTGCCTGAGCATGGAGAAGATGCTTCGTGACAAAAACCTCTACACTTATATTTTTTTCCCTTCTGCACCCAGACCCCACACAATACTGAACTCAGTCCAGTTCAGTATTGGATTTTTGTAGTCAGTGGGAGTTATCTGAACAGTTAATGTAATCGCTTCTGTTAACTGAACAGTTACGTATCACAGTGTCATCACACCTGGCTCTCAGGCAACAACAGGAGGGTGGAAAATCTGTAGGACCTGAACCATGGCAATTGAATTCCACTGATAAGACTTTTCTTGTAACTTACATCCTGAAAGCCCGTTATATTCTCTCTCCATCTGTCCGTCCATTCATCTCTTCACTCCACTGAACTCACTGCTTACTTTTAAACAGAAACTCCTGGCTCACTCCTGTCTTGGCTGCCCTCTCCTTCAGTTGTGGCCCATTGTTATTTTCCCTGTACGTCTCACCTTGGCAATGATTGCAGCCGAAATTCCGAGCAGGGGGCTTATGGCAAGGATCACGAGGGTGAGCTTCCAGCCTTGGATGAAGCCGATGATAAAGCCCGTGAAGAAAGTAGTGATGGACTGAATCAACATTCCTATCTTGTCACCGATTCCTTCGTTGATCTTATAGATATCACTAAGGAGAGGACAGAGTGGAAGGCAAGTAGATGTGTGTGTGTGTGTGTGTGTGTGTGTGTGTGTGTGTGTACCCATACACAAGTGAAAACCCTTAAATGGAACACATCTGAAATAAACCCTCTGTTGTTTCACTCCTGTCTATTCAGACTTGCTCTTACTCAGCGAGCCGCGTATTGAGCTGTCCTGTCTCATTGACATCAAACCATCCGATGTCCTGCTTGATGATGGAGTGGAAAAACATCTTACGCAGCCGCTTCACCTGACGGCCGGCGGCCAACGTCCAGAAGGCCACCTGCATGTACGCTGCCACCAGCACTACAGCTCCCATGATGCTATAGTAAATGGCGTGCCTGGGTGGGTGAGGACCGCAAAGCAGGACCGATTACAATTTATACAACACTTTGGAACTATAGTAGTTCCAAAACTTCCAAGTGATTTATACATGACATACAGATTACTCAATAAAGTTTATGAGAACAAGAGAAGTAAATGAATCAGCAGGTCGTTACAGAGTTCATAAAAGACCATAGGTTTCTGAGGGTGATATGAATAAATCATAAAATCCTTAGTTAATTACAAAAATTTGGGGTTTTGTGATCTAACGAAATAGGCAATAGACATCAACAGAAGCTCATTTTCAAACAGCAGTCTGTTACCTGGTCATACTCTCTTCAAGCGACTGATTGAAAACTGGCCAGGTGAAATCTAGGATTGATAACACATTCACACATGTTCATTTTGAAGAACTGCTTGAAGAAGTTTGTTCACTTCACTTCAAGATGATTTTGCTCCAAGAGCCTTGATTAAATTTGCCCTCACACAGCAACAACAATGGATGAACGGTACTCCACATAAAGTCTCGGACAGGGGAATATCTGCTTTTGACTTACTAGGGGGGGGGAAGATACTTTCATTCCATTGTTTATTTATTTCTTCATTCACAAAGCTGTCTGTCATGTCACCGAACACAATCATCATGGCAGGAAGCACTGCCCCATTCGCCATAGCCATGATTGTTCCAAAGACCATCAGAGCAATGTCCACACTGTCCGCGTAACGGAACTGTTATGAGACACAGTCCAGAACACATGCATGGTCACATGAAAACATATATGTGCAGATCTTAGAACTCTAGCACACACTGCTTTAAATAAACACTAGAGACCAGGAGTAAGAAGGCAAACAGTGATTCTCTGGAATGAGAATAACAGGACAGAATCTGTAAAGTGCAACAGACTAATGAGTATCAGATATATACATACACGCATCTGAGCGTTCAAAGCCTGTTGATCAAAGCCTGATTCATGTTTAAGATGCACTGAGTGACATCAGTGTGAACATTTTTTATAAAGCTCATTAAATGCTCATTAAATGTCTGTTATAAATATTGAGTCTAGTCTATTAGTATTGAGTCTATCACTGTCATTTAAAGATCATATAAAAACCATCCTAGACCAAATGCTTTTGATTAAATGAGGAAAGTAAAGAACTAGTCTGGATTGGCAATAACCTAGAAAATATTAAATGCTCCATAAAACTTTATTAAACTTAAATTCCGAATGGCTTCATCCAACTTTTAACTAACGAAACAAACAGCATTACTACATTGTGTAAAAGTGTAATGTTAAGCAAACCGTGTGTGCGCGTGTGTATGGGTGCCGGGAGGGTTCCGCTTACTATTTCTAATGGTCCGACCATTGGTTCAGGGGTAGGTTTCTCTTTATTTTTTGTTTTTTTTCCGCTACTGTAACACAAGATCATACTTCATACTATCACACACTATCCCACTGCTCCAACAAAAATCCCACTCAAAGCATTTTCCAAGAAAAACAACTTGTAGTTTTAATTACAGGTAAAAGCGAGAGGTATAAAAAGAAAGGGACTGTATACAGCATTTACAAAGGAAACTTTGATCGAGAACAGACACTAATCGTGCTGCTGAAAAAAACAGCCTACCTTACGTCTCCATTCTGGTCGTTTTTACTTGTCTCCATTTTTATGTCGTTTTGCTTTCCCATTTTGATTTATTTCTGGAGCTAACTGTTGTGAAATTTGATGTTTATTTTAGATTAGTTTCCAGGAGAGGCCTCCGAAAGCAACATAGGAGAACATAGATGTTCTCTTGCTGCTGTATTAATACGGAAAAGCTTTGTTACATAGGCACGTGATGTAAAAAACTAACAAAATCCAAAACCATATATTTTATTAAAAGTTAGCTACGGGCAACGCTACACATAAAAACAAAGCAAGGGAAGGTACGTCGCGTAGCTCGTTTCGAACACAGGGTTCATTAAAACACTTTACATACATAAGAAATAAGAACATGCAGGACTTTAAATATTTTTAAATCATATTTTTTCAAAGTTAAAAGTTGGCCGTTATTAGCATTCAAGCTTACTCTGCGTTGCCTTGAAGGGAGCGTCCTGTTGTCCTTTCTGCGCGCGCGACGCTAGAAACTGATGTACCACTGGCGCAACGCAGTGCTTATATCTGGCGAACTTATTGCACTGGGATTATGTAATGTGCAGTAACATAATATGGCATAATAAACCCCCAGCAAGTACATGTCTGACAAAGGTGAATAGATAAGCTATTCTACTCCAGTGATGTTTTTTTTTTCAACAAACTCTTGTAAAAGAAGTGGCATGATAGAGCGAATCATATTCAGCTGTTTAAGTTTAATAGTATTTTGCAATTAAAATGACTAGCCTCCACCCAGAAATATTTGTCAACTTGCTTTTAAAAAAAATTGTCATCTTGCTTTTCATTCTTAATTTCTAATAATCGAACAATCACACGAGTATTTCGAGTGACGTCATTTTTCAGTGTTTAATCAGTAACTTGATGCTATTATGCGTTTCACAAAAGTGATGTCATGTAACTTTTCGTTATAATGTCATCATCTCTTGCTTTGGTACAATTGGTTTAGACAAATGTGTAACGATAACGTTTTTCTCAATGTAAAAATAAGTAGGCACACTCAGACACAAACATTTATACTGCTTTAATTGAGAAGAAGTATAGGGTTAGTGACCAATGTCTGGCCATCGATAAGAGCAGATCCTGGCTGTCCATAGAGAGAAGATTGTGTTGTCACTGTGAGAGTGGGGAGGTTGATACAGAACAACTCTCTTCTCCAAAATTACCAAAATTTCACAATAAAATTTTAACTGCAAAATTTTGTAATTATTTTCTTTGGAAAAGAAAACACGTGGCAATATGTCACTGTTTGAGATCTAGTGAGTAGCACACCCATCACAATTCTTTAATAACCTTTATGACTGTTTATCTGTTAAATGACTTACTGTTTTACTGCTATGCTGTTTTATCCAGTTTTTTTGTCATTTATTGTCACTTCTTTTTAGTCATTCATTTATTTATTTTAATTTTAACTTTGTTGCTTATGACAATTGTAATGTTGAATTCCAATGTTCTTGCTTTGGCAAATTTGTACCTGGTGTAGTCATGCCAATCAAGCTATATTGAACTGAATTTTAATTGAACTCCTCCTGTTATGAAGAGATGGTGAGAAACCATGTTTGATATCCACATCAATAACCACTGTCAACATATTTAATCATTTGCTCTCCCCAATCAAGCCAGTCAAAAGGTGTGATTTAATATTCTTTGTAGATCCTTTTGCCGTTAAAAAAATCAGTCCGCATTTCCGAAAAAACCTACTATGGGCAACCATCAGAGGTCGCTTTTCGACACAACATGCTATAATCGATCTCATTTTTGGAGATCGTCAGTACAAGCAGTACTCGGGCAGACCCGAGTTCCATCTATAAATATGAAGGAGCAGCCTATCGCCAGGTATCGCCATCCTATATCATATATCAAGAGAAGTAACAGAAACTAAATAACAAGATACTTTTTAATGGAAAGAAAACAATATCATCGTGTCTGACTACATCTCCACTTAACTCTTAAAAAGGACCAACTTAGTCCTGTAGGGCACCAAATGATGGTTTATGAACGAAATACATGTTTACGTACACATAAGGAAATAATTATTGTAATGGAATTAATTCCTAAATAATTTTAATTAAAACAACATTCTACAACAAGCTTCGTTGGATTTTGGCAGGACATGAAGAAAACCAAGCATTTTCCTTCTCTCTAAAAGCTGGGTTTAAAATTCCCTGGACCTTAAACTTGACAAAAAGCTGAAAGCTGTATTAATGTGTGAAAATTCAACGCCAGCTGTTAACACATTTTATTATAGCGATCATTTACTGGACTTGGACATCTTGTAGCGCTGGTAATTGTCTTACGCAATTTAGATCTTGCATCCACGTACTGCGATGCAGCAACTGTGTCGGTTGTGGATGAGATGACGCGTGGCTGATTCATTTTTTATGATAATATTTACAGCATGTGGAAACTTTTATCATAGTGGTCGTTCGAAGTCAAAAACAAGGTAGTTTAATCAAAATGAACGCGAGTGCATTCAACTACAGAATTGTAGCTTTAAGATAATTTTGAGAGGGAGAAAGATTGACTCAACACGAAACTCACTCTCCCTTTATGTCTTCTAGTAACAGTCCTCGCTTGTGATTGCTGATAGAGAGGTATATCTCTTCCTCTCCCTCCCCCATACCACCCCACCCCACCTCACCTCACCTCCTTATTTTGGTTTGGTCTTATGACTGAATCCCACAGTGCTACTTAGCACTGCTACGATCATTCTGTCGTCCTGCAAGACCACGCAGTCCGCGCTGGGCGAAAATACCGGGGGCGATGATCTGAAGCTGCGGTTGCTCGTTTGAAGGGGGAGAAAGAACAAAGAGCTAACTGAAACCGTGAACGTAAAGGCTGAACCGCGGCAGGGAAACGGGCATGGCATCTTTAAGCTTCGGGCTTAGTGGGGCCCGTAAAAAAGCCGCCGCAAGAAACGGAGCCGTAGAGAGAAGAAATTTAATAACTGTTTGCAGGTAAATACCAGATAATTATTCTTTATTTTAACACTACAAGCAGTTTGATTAATCGTGTCACCTGTCATTGTGCGGCTTCACATCCTGTAATTACTAGGCATTGTTATTATCTGTATAGGCTACTTGTATTTCATTAGAGTTAGATTTTTTCTCTGCATTCTGAAATATCTGCGCAGCCATCATTCAGTTTGAAAAAAAAAAAAACAATTAACTGAAATCTGCGCGTGCTGCACACTGTCAGCACGCGCTGTAATGTAGTCTACACTAGCATCACGTCATACGTATTCATGTAAAATTTACCAGGTGACCGCTGGGGTTGGTGATGCCTCTCTTGCTACAGAACTGTTTTTCGCTTACAGCGCGCCAAACTTACCAAATCCCGAACGAAGGCTGTGTTTACTGATGACTTGATAAGGCTATTTTAATCATTATTGTAGATCCAATCAGCGGTCTTGCACGTTTTGGTTAAAGGCACAAAACCGTAATGTAACAGAACTGTTCGGTTACAGGTGCTTTCTTAGCATAGCGAATGTGTTTAAAGTGCTATTAAGTCAGTTACGTATTGCTCCTTTAGTGCGCTGTAAACCAGTACTTTGCAGTCCTGGTTCAGCAGTAGACTGTTCCTGTGCACACTATAGCTGTTTTTTTCCCTAACACGCCTAACACAACTCGCCCGATACTTCACAAGTCCTTCGTGTGATGAAATGGGCGTGTCAGTGCAGGGCAAGCTGAAGGTGCGCTGTGCAGGGGTGTTCTAGAAAACGCTGTAGGTGACATCTTATCAGCCCGGTCGCCTCCGTGGGTCGATATTTTTGTTCTGTCCCAGCTCCTACAGTAGGGACGCACCATATTGACAAATAGCTATAATTGGGATTGTATTATCGCTATTGAGACTATGTGTTGCGGTTAGAAACAGAATGGCATACTCGGTGCAGAGTTGGCTCAGGATACAGGTGCAATAAAGAATTTTGTGATTTGTTAAAGGGATCGTTTACATATGTCAGGAATCTGCGATGTCGGTATCTACATCGTGATAAAGATTAACAAACGATGTGCTGCCTCACTCTGTAGCCCTTCACCTCTCTGCTGAGGGGTAAAGAAAACGGGTAAATAGAAATGTGGTTTTGATTGGTGGTCACAGAGTGCTGGTTTGAGTAGCTTTATTCAGGAAAGATCAGCTCAGCATCACATGTTTACATCACCAAACATCCATGATGATAAGGAACTAAAATGTGTCCCTTTTTTCCTTGTACTGTTGTCTCCTCGTACTGCTGTTTCCTTTTACTATTGTGGTCCAGTGTTATCAGTAGTTGTGTTTGAGACAATGTTCTGTTCACTATCCCTTCATGCGAAAAAGCTGGACCAGTATAAAAAGCACTGTTATAGGGGACAGAATTCAGCAAGGCAGTGAACTGTTTCCGACACTGCAGATTTCAGGTCTGAACATCATACCACACAGTCCATTGTAACAAGTTTGACAACCTTCCAAGTATAAGAGGTTGCACACGTGGTTTCAATTAAAAAATGAATGCAGTGCATTATGTATATTCCCTGTTTGCAAGGATTCATTGTTTGTAAACTACTTGCAGTGCATTGTGGGATTGTTATAGAGCAGTGGATATCCTGCACATGTTTTCAGATATCACTACAAATGGAGGAACCCTCAGGTAGTGCAGTTATATAGTGAACATGACAGTTTTTAACACAGTAAATGACTCTTGCTGCTACATGCCTTTGAACCATTACCCACAATGCTTTGTGGAACAGACAGACTCATTTAGAACAGAGCCCCAAGCACCTAATGCTGCCTCAGAATTAGAAGACCTCAGAAATACCTGAGTGACTGGTGCAGTGTTTGTGGGATGTTGGGTTTAATTGTATCCATTGGTGTGTACTTGATAATTTTATGCTGTCTAAACTTAATGGTTTGAACATGTTGATATTTAGTGATTGAGCTGTACCAGGTACTTCCATCTTTGAAACAGGGGAAGCTGTTGATGGTGTGGTGACAGACTAAATGCTCCATAATGCTAAAGACCTGCTGCAGCTCAGCAGAAGGGTCTTACCCATTGTTTAGACCACTAGTCAGCACACTTCTACCACGACTGAAAGAGAAATCTGAGAAAAAAAAGATTTGTTTTGCTGTTGTTTGGAATTTTCAATCACTGGTGCATTTGGGTGTTCAAAACACTACCGGAGTTACTACTTGTGTATTTGTGTTTAGAAGGCTGTGTGTGTGTGTGTGTGTGTGTGTTTAGGAGGATGTTGGACAGGATGTGTGTGTGTGTACCAGTCTGTCTATAGAAGTCTGTCACAGGAGTGTGTGTTTGTGCATTTGGGTATGTATGTATGTTTATTGTGTGTGTGTGTGTTTGTGTGTGTGTGTGTACACAAACACACTGCTGTCATGCCACTGAGCTTCATCACAGTGACTCTTTACTGGTTGCTGTCAGAAAGTGATGCATCACTCAGCCTCAGGGGGAGAAGCACAGTCACCACGGAGACGCAGTTTCCGCCTCTCTCTTGGTCCCCTGTGCCAGAGAAGTGGCCCACAGACTCAAAGCTCTGACCCTGTTATTGCTGCTGTCAATCTTACACACACACACACACACACACTCACACACACACACACTACTCAGAAAATACACAGAAATGTGAGTATGTGCATTTTGATGTGTGCATATAACACAGTCCTAATGTCCAAAATATCAAAATGTATACAGGCTACATTTAACCCCAAATCAGATACAGGCAAAACACATGTCCTACAGTGTCTTAAGAAGGTACATTATTGTTTTCTTACAGGCCTGGAGAGGGAGACGGAGAAAGAGAGTTGGTCAGTTTTGTGTGTTCTTTGTACTCAGTGATGAGCCTGTTTTTTCTGATTCACAGAAGAGAAATGTCAAGAGAGGAACGAGCTCCTAAATGTCAGTCTGTGTGCCGGCTGTTGTGGTCCAGTGTGTGCGGGAGTCCTTCAAAAGCCGATGGAGGGAACTGTCAAATAAAATGAAACCCAGCCATTTCTCACCATAATTGCATCTGAGACAGACAGTCAGTGAAGAAAAGTGCTAAAATGAATCATTTGTTATCATACGCATCTGATTCTATAGGATGCATCATTAGCAATTAGTACATCCCTTCGATATATTTCTGTAGGGAGGCATGTGTATGTATGTGTGTAAATTCACAGATTTGAATCTACATGTGGTTGCCTTGTGAAATCGTGATCTAATTTTTAAGGCTGAGGAAACACACACTCGCGCGCACACACCTGAGAGCTCACAAACGCACACACATCTGCATCCTGGAAGCAACAAATGTGAGTCTATGTGCAGATGTAGCAGATTGCTGTTTGCTGTCTACTCCCTATCTATTTACTAGTGCTGAGCGATCGATCTGTTCCCCTGAGTTCTGAAGACGTTCTCAACTCCTCTCCACTTTTATCCGAACCTTGCAGTATTGCGTCTGCATCCCTCTGTAAACCCCACGAGCTAGAGGTCTCCCTCTCTATGAATGGTACATCATAGAAAAAAACTTCACTGCCATCAAAATGTTCATATTTTAGTCTATCTGCTTGTCTTGATTACTCTTTGAATGCAGCATTTATATACTTTGTGGACGCACTTGCGTGTGCGAGAGAGAGCGAGAGAAAGAGAGAGGCAATAAAGGACAGAGAGAGATTGATGGTGAAAAACATGAATGGAGAACAGAACAGAAAAAAGCTTTCGATCGTCCCGGATGTACACCTTCCCACATTTGACTTCTGCAGTTTCCTGAAACTAATCCATCAGCTCTATGAAAAAGCAAACCAGCCATGCCCTTATTATGAAGTACTAGGGTGCATCCAGAACTCTCTTTCCATGTCTTTCTTATCTCTTCTCCTCATCTCATGTACTTGTTATCTAAAACAAAAACAGAAGAGTGGAAGAGAAACGGCAAAAGGTCCGAACCTTTGTGCCCTTTCACCACAGGGAGTCATATAGGGCCAGAACGTTGAAGCATGATAGTTTTATCCTCTTCACATTTATTTATGTCTGTTTCACCATCCTGTTATAAACATATTTTTCAAGTTTATCTATCCCTTTGATGTAACATTCAATGTAACATGTGTTTTTCACCATCCTATTATAAACATGCACTGCAGTTGGTCTATTTGCCTGACTAAAACTTGCATGTACATATCCTGATGTTGAAGACCTTTTGGCAAAATTGTATCTTTGATGTGTTAACTTTACAGCCCCCTGATAAATCTTCCTTAGCGCTTATAGTCTGGACACACTGTGCTAAACTTCAAAGTACATTTATAACAGGATGGTGAAATGTATCAAAGATGGGGGTGAAAGAATGGGACAGGGGGCAATAAAACTGTTAAACTGTGTTCTATATGACTCTCTCTCATAGAAGATAATATTCATTCATGAACTTGCAGAGAGTTACAAGGAAGCTTGAGGCATCTTCCCCACGTGGGGTCCTGTGCTGGAGGTGTGTTCCCCATGTGAATGACACATCTAACAGGACATTTAAGTGTCCTCAGCTTGTCTCTTTCAGGACTCAGGTAGTACCTAACTGGGAGAAGAGACGGACAGGAGTAGGGCTATCATGGTTAGATTACTGTAATCTGTGCTTCCTATTTTTGGATGTGAATCACTGAACCTAGCTGTATTCCTGTTAGTCATTCTGGACTTTTGAACCTGTTCCAGCTTTTGATTTCCATATTGTACTTTTGGAATTGGCTATAAGTCTTCCTGTTAAAGAGGACCGATTTTGATCATTTTCAGTTTTCATCATTTTAATCTTGGAGTTTACTAGAATAGGTTTACATACTTCAGTGTTCCAAAAATGTATTGTTTTGTGTCTGAAATGATGTCTTTTTGCCTGTGTGCATTTTGCAAAACAAATTTCACCTGTAGTCACCTATAGTCACCTGCAGTCGGTGTTATTTACCTCCAGGACCACTGATGGATGATAATGATCCTTTTTTAGGTGCTTTGACCCCATTTTTGGACCAAGCACCTGTAAACACACACAGTCATTGGCTGGTAAGACCTGTAACCAAACGTAGTCCAAATCAGAAACACAAAGGCTCTGATTAGACAAGGTGCTGCATGTAGGAGGAAATTAATTTGATTTGGTTGGGGTCATCTGAAGCCTTGATATTGCTGGGCATGGAAGACGTGCAGGGAGGGAAATTGATCTGGGTGGCCACCTGAAGCTTAGGTGGTCAGAATGATGGTGGTGTTGCTATGAATGGTGGTGGTGGTGCTCGGAATGATGGTGGTGTTGCTCAGAATGGTGGTGGTGTTGCTCAGAATGATGGTGGTGGTGCTCGGAATGATGGTGGAGGTGCTGATGCTGGGTTTCTGCAGGACATCTGGCTCCTGTTCTGCTCGTGAACTGAAGCAGTGGGAGGTAATGAGGCTCAACAGGGCTGTTTGGAGGCTCCTTTCTAAGCTACAGCTG
>JAOYMR010000027.1:11095958-11106127 GCA_025802075.1 Tenebrosternarchus preto
TTTTCATACTCTTTTAGTACACTAACATCGTTTTCATACTCTTTTAGTACACTAACATCGTTTTTATTGTCTTCAGACTGCTGTACAGACATTGCACACTTCCCTGCTGTCCCAGGCAAGGGTCTTGGCAAACAGGCCTATTCAATAGTCACCATTGGATTCTAGACAAGCTCTGCCTGGTGTGCCATTTGTTTCATGGAGCAGAAATTGACCAGAAATGTGCAGCTCTGAAGTTTATTATAATAACCAGGGGCTGAGATTCAGAATGTGACTTTAGACTGACAAAGCTGATTTGAAACTGAAATGACTAACTAAAACAAATCAGGTCTGAGCAGAAACATGGGACAGAATGTAAGATGCACCCAGAATGTAAGAATGTGTGTGTGTGTCTGTCCTGGAGTATTAGCATTCACTGCAGAAGACTTGCTGGATCATTTCTAAAGTTGTGTATGTGTGTGCGCGTGCATGTGTGTGTTCCTTCACAGAAAGAGCTTTCAGAGTCTGGACCAGCTGTCTACTGATATGAGCCTGTCTCAGATGTCTCTGGACCCAGGACACACACACAGTCTTGAGGGCAAGGCAGGACCAACACACTGGCATAGAGAAGGTACCCGTGTGTGTGTGGGGGGGGGGGGGGGCAAGTCCCAATCACAACATTTACAATCAAGGGGTCTGAACTAGATCAGACATGCTCATGGCCAGCCAGGACAAGAACTCAAACCTGGGTCCACACTAAGAGACAAGAATCAACAGCAATCACTTAGCCACTGGGATGGTGAGGTGGCTCACAGGAGGAGACATGGAGACAAACAACTGAAATAACTGGGGGTAATTTCTCCCAGAAAGCATAGCTTTAGACAGAAACAAAGGACAATCGATCAGAGAACAGAGAAGGAAGAAAGACACAGGAGGACCAGGATGAACAACACCAATTACCAGCAAGTCAGACTACATGTAGCATACACCAATACTGAGCTTTGTATAGTTGATATTATATGGTGGAGCCACCTGATTTTTACTGTCACACACCAGATTGGAAAACTAACTAGTTCTTTGCTCATTGTCTCCCTCTGGTGGCTGCCTGCAAGCACTTCAAACCAGTCATTACACACCTGTCTAATATGGTGTAGGTCCCGCCCATGCCTCCAGAGCAGTTATGACCTATGGACTCCACAAAACTATAGAATGTGGTATCTGGCACCAAGATATTAGCAGCTCATCCCTGAAGTCTTTTAAAATTACAAGGCAAGGTCTCCATGGATCAGACTTGTTTTTCCATGCTCAATTGGAAGGAGATTTGGGGAATTGGGAGGCCAAGTGAAGACCCCTTTTCATGTTTGCAGTATGGCAGGGTTTATAACTGCTGAAAGAGGTCAGTGGCATTAGGAAACCCTGCTGCCATGAAAGGGTGTACTTGGTCTGCACTAATGTTTAGGTACATGTCAAAAGTAATGTCCACATAAATGCCAGGTCCAAAGGAATTCACTCAAGTGCCCTTTCTCCCCCAATTCAAGTGCCCTTTCTCCCTCAACTAAGCAATGTCTCCACACAGTGTAATAATATGTAAATAATATGACTTAGCAAACTAGGCAACCTTCTTCCATTGTCCATTTCTGATACTGATGTATCCATTTTGGTCACATTCATTGGTGAACAGGAATCAACTGTAACATTTGGCAGGCTTGGGAAAAACATATGTGCAATTGGGATACAGAAAAATCACCAGAACCAAAAAGGATGAAAACTATATAGGTTTAATGAATGTAGGTAATACAGAGAAACCACACAGATTATAAAATAAAGTAAAAGTAAAGATAAAAGGACAAAACACAGGAAACCCACATATACATACTATGACTACTAAATTGAACATGCCAGGCAGAACTAGGAGACTAACAAACATGAACAACTAACCTAGAAGAGACATGCATAATTCAAGGGAAGTCTATGTCAAATTATAAGACAACCTAGAAACAGTAGATACACTAAATTAGTTGGACCAGGAATAACAGCGGAAAATCACAAGAGAAAGAGCTAGGGACTAAACAAACTTCAAGGGGATACAGTAATGTAGAGCAACATAACACAGAATGCATGAAAGGGGAGAGCTAGACAAAGCAAACTAAGAAAGGGATGGGAACAAGCCAACAGGAGAGGAAGCAACCAAGGCCTGACGAAACAGAAGAACATGACTCAGTAGAACAACCAACAATGAGAAGGGGAAAACACAAAGCTTAAATAACCAGATCTTTGAGAAAAGGATTAGAAACAGTTAAGCTAAACAAGACATGTGAAACCCAAAACAAGGACAGGACAAGGAATGGCATACAAAGAAAGCCAGAAAACCAGACATGGACTCCAACTTCAAAAACTGGGTGTTCACTTATCAGACTAATCCCACCCCTTGACTGGTGTCACTGTAATAAGATAATCATTGTCATTTACTTCACCTGTCTATGGTCTGTAGTCTCTGTTGACTAATGAATATACCTTTGGCTTTAGTTATACTGGTGGTTGGAATTGTGCTTACTTCTGCATTCATATTTCCTAGTCTAGCATAATGTCTTGCCTGAGGGTAACTTGCCATTAAGTCAGGGGAACGTATATTATATATAATAAACATATATTGTGTATATCTTTGTGCACATAGGAGAGAGGGTCTATTTTTATATGCGATTCTGCTGTCCAGCTGAAACTCTTCACACATCGCCTGAAGCGACTGGAGTGGGAGGTTCCCATCTCAGTGTTCTGTCAGTGTTTGTGGTGTCTAGACAGCATCTTGCATAAATATCAGACCCTTTATTACATGCCTTATCAGACAGGCTTAGTCTTGTTCTGCTGTCATTCTGCTGCTTTTCATCTAATTACAAACTCCAACATGGTCATCAAATAACCAAGCACGGGGGAGGTGTATGAGATGCTTATCTCCGTAAACTCTCTCAGAGATAATAGTAAAAGGGTGGATGGATGTGTGCTGTGTGTGTGTGCTTTCACAGGTAAAGAGGACACACCATCTCTGAGAGGTCTGTGTGGATCTCTAACATCAGTAGCCAGCTACAAGTCTTTGGCCAGTCTGAAGTCCAGCGAGTATCTGGCAAGCCCCATCACAGATATGACCAGTCCAGGGCTTACACCATCCTAAGTGCGTGCTTGCACACACACAGACACACACATTTACACTTCATACACTTCCACAGTCTATTCAAATCCACATTATTACAGTTTATTTCACCTACTAAAACATTAAAAATACTGTCCTTGAATCAGACTGTAAAGCTGTTAACCCAGACCTAAATTTAGACTGTACTGTGCTAAGATCAAATGATCAGTGAAACAGAAAACTACCTAGACACTTCATTGTTGGCCTTGCAGGTTTTAATGTGCATTGATTATGAACATGTCTCAGCTCAGAAATGTTGTCATTTAATTTCAAATCTTTTCACACTATGCCTGTTATTCAGTGTGTTCAGACTCAAAAATGTGAATGTCCTGTCTTCAGCCAATAGACTGCAGCATTTTTATCGCATCTGGATTAGCTCAGGACTCCTTTAGAATTCTTTTTTTCCCTTTTTTCACCATCTTTGATATAAGATTATATTTATGAAGAACCTTTAATGTAATATTGTGTAGTAGATATTTGACCATAGTCAGAAACTCAATATCACATTGAATGCCAACGAGAAAAGTCTGTTCCTGCACCATTACAGGTCAGAAGATGCCTTTTAATAAATAGCCATGATTTTGGAGCATTGCCTAAGATGCTAGAATTATTCTGGTCCTCCAAGCAGCCAAATTTTGAGCAGAGATGGAAATCCACTCAAATATTCCTCCTAGGTTTGGAACAACATAAAGTGCTTTGCAGCTTTTTTGCATATTCATGGGTTGCATGATTTACATATTCATCAACCAGTAAAATGACAGTATGATAATTTTGCATCCATGCCTGCCTCATTAACAGCTCAGTAGGTGATCAGTACTGGATCAGTTTTACTATTTGGTGATGACAGTGGACAGGAACATAGACACAATACGTTTTATGAGTTCTCAAGACATGGCACAAAAGTTCAACCAAAAGTCACTAAAGTGGTTCACAACAACTGAAAGTCTGAACATAAACTCCAAATGCAGGCTTTTTAAAAGGTTCTGCAGTAGATGCGTAATTGTAGCCTGCCCTATGTACTCCAAATATCAACAGTTCTTTGCTTTTGTGAAATTTACACTCAAGGTGAATCTCTTGCTGCTGAAATGTTCAAGGCCTCACATCTTTGTCCATTTTCTCACTACACTCGACTTCCTTTTCAAGACAGCTATGATACCTGTCTCATAGATATTGAGATGCCTGTTCTAGTCTAAAATTTAGTTTATATGTACAAAATAGACTATGGTCGTTGAACATCTTTTGATTAATGTAGGAAATCAGTTGAAACATTTAGATTTATCAGTCTGACTAGAAATCAAATCCAAACAATCCTTACAGTTCAGTAATGACAATTTTTGTTTGGTTGAACCATCTCTTTAAGCCCTATCCATGACCAAAACTGAGCTTGATTGATAATTTCTAATAATCATAATTAGTTCATTAATAATAATAATAAAAATGATAGTCATTAATAAATAATAATAATCAGTTCCCTTAAAGAGTGAATTTTAAAATCTTAAACCACAACCGAATAACTGCATTTACATTTCTGGCATTTAGATGATCCTCTGATTCAGAGTGTCATTACAGAAGACTACATTTATGTTGCATGTGTACATAATGTTATAAACCAGGTGGTAATTTATGAAGCAGAATTTCACACCCGAAGCCAAATGCTCACATTTAGCACCAGGAGAATGTTTAGGTGACCTGAGTGGACAGGCTCTTCTCCTAGCTTCTCTTAGTGGCTAGTCATGACTTTGCTAAGAAATCGTGCTTATTGAAATATTTAGCTTTTTCTTTAGTATTAGGCATAAGTACATGTGAAGCCAGATGTATGAGACACTGTGCTTATTTCCATTAAGTCATTTTTAGTTTTAGGGCGAGGTTTTTTTTAATGGTAAACACTGTATTTACCTTTTTATCCACAAGAGTCAAGACCATTTCATTACCATATTGATAGATTAAAGCATCAGTCAGGGGATTCAACTACAAATCCAGTACACCTTTAAAGGTATTTAGTGTTTTTAAATGGTAATTTTGGCCTTAACCTGTGTATTTATGTATTGAGATCGATCTGTAATATGAAGAGTGTAGCAAACATCCTGTTTTTTCTTGATTCAATACTTCTGAGTTGAAACTGCCATTTTGTTGTTCTTATTGATTGTAGCTTTATGAGTCAGGCTCACCAAAAACTTGTGAAAAGCATGTGGAAGCTGTAGATTACAAAATGTGTCTGCACATTTCATACTTATTGTTTACAATCGAATCACTTGCCAAACCCTGTTTTAGATCTTTCTGTAATGCACACATTTTTCCATTTTATTTAGGAAATAAGTGCATGAAATAGCATTTCTGATGATATGTTTTCTTGTTTGTTTGATTGCCTGGGCGTTGTAAGGTGTTATTTATCTTCTTTTTCTTGTCATTCCTTTTCTGGGTCATCGAAAACTCGCAGGCCACATCTGACAATGGTGGTCGAGCCATTTGCACAGAGTCTCTACTGATTAGGGCTTTTGACATGTCATAACACGGAACATGTTGTATTATTACACAATGGAGGGTGAAATTATGTAGGACAGGCCTGGGGAGTCCGTAGGATAAATCCTTGCAGCCAAGCACAGTCTGGTGTTCTATTGTGTTTGTCACTGCCAACTAGCCAAGTCTGTATTCTCTGATAATTCTGAAATTTTATGTACAGCCAAAAGGCAGAAAAGCTCTACTGCTGCACCCCTCCCCCACCCCTCCGTATCTAGTATTGGCCTTGATGGACGGCTTAAAGGAAAACTTCACGTAAATGGTGGGGTGGCAGGTTACAGACTGAGAACGAGTCCCATCATTCACTTAGGCTAAGAGAATAAATGGGTGGGATGACCAGGCTAAGAAAAGAAGTATGGGGGAACTAGACAGTCTAAGGGGAGGGGTCAGGGGGTCACTAGATGGAGATTTTTTCATCTCTTGGATCCACATGTTCCTCTTCAGCATTTTGGAGAGTGAGTTCACCAATGTCTTGAGTTTGATTTTCACCATTGAAGTGAGCTTAGATACTATGATTGTTCTCCACTTTAACAGGATAGTTTTGCTGCTGTCACTGAGATGGCATTTTTGCACTTTATTTCTACATGTCCATTGGTCATGGTTTCTTAAATAAATGAAATGTCTTTCAGACTGGTTTTGTCTTTTTTTAAATAAGTAATTATTTTTTTTAAATGTGCTGGAAGTATTTTCATACATTAATTTTCAAGTAAATTGTTTTTCATACATTGTAGGATTCATAGAAATTCACTTTTAACCAACTAGCTATTCAGCATATACTTTCTTGAGGGACCACTTAGTAAGTTTGAGTTGAGCTGAAGTCATTCAATAAACACTTGAATTGTATGTTAACAAACCATTCAAATCTCAAAAGCCAAATTAAGTAATGAAAAGCCAAACGTCTTTATTGGCACTTGAAATCAATTAAAAAATAAAATGAAATACATTTACATATTGTTCTAAGGATAGGGTTAATAAACCCTGCTTTTTTAACTATTGTGAACATCTGAAATACAAATCATTCAGAATAAAGCTAATACCTAATTGTACAGATCTGTTTATGTCATAATCATTCAAATGTTTAATTGCAAGTTGTGTGGTACAATTTCTCCTGCTATCTGTATCATACGAGAATTTAAAGTCATTACATTGAAAGAACTGCAAACTTCAATTACCATAAAACGTAGCTGGATATCTGAGAGACCGGCATTATTTCTCAACATGCATCTCTTGTCAAGTATTACCAGCAAGTACATGAGGAAGGAACCAACCAAGGGCAGAGTAGCTTCATGATGTAAGCATGGCGTTTGTTTGTTCTGAGTGATTCATAGACATAAGCAGGCGATCAGTTAGTTTGTGGGTTTTATGAGTGTCCTGCAGAGAGATGGAGATGGAAAACACCTCAACAGGGTCGAGTGGTTTTTACGAGTGGGAGTGTTGGGGGGGGGGGGGGTAATGCGATCAGGTGCTGCTGGTCTGGAGAGCTAGCGCGGGTCTCTTCTGATTTTGCTTGCGGAAGGCGGCCTTCCCAAACTCATAGGTGCTGATCATTATGGCACAGGCAGGAGCCACCTTTATCAGCCGTGGCATGAAACCTGTGACGGAGATGTTGGTAGCACAGATTTAACAGTGTTATCAAATCTGTCAATGGCAATGGCTTGGTGTTGATTATTCTTATAGTCAGTGTTACCTAGTTGGAAACGTGGTGAGGAACAGTAGCAACATCTAGTGGTTAATTATAGGAAATTATGGATTTACTGACTTCGTGAGCCTTGTTTATCAAACTAGGCCATACAAGCAAAAATTAATCTGCTGGTACCAGATAACCCATGATTATTTACAAATTTTCATTGATAATGATAATATAGAAACTATTACGGGAAACTATATCCAAAATCTGGGCCCATATTTCAGCTGTGGAGCCCTTACCTGCAAAGAGTCCTTTGATACCATTTTCGGCCACAATCCTTTTCATTACGGTATACGTTGAAGAAGAAGCTCGAGTCATCACTACAAAAACAAATGTGTAAATGATTGATTTATTATTTATACAAACAGTGGCCTATCTAGGAAAAGAAGCTGTTACTACATTAATCATTAACTGTTATCTGACAGCCATTATCTAAGCTAATCTGTTTAACAAGTAGAGTTTTGGCCTACAGTTCCTGGCCTGCAGTTCGCCCAGCTCCACCTGTCTCCTGGTCTTCACCACATCAAATGGAAGGGTGACAACTGCTGCAATCTGGGAGGAGGAGAAAACAGGAAGTCTGAGACCAATCCCCGCTGTTGCTGCTCCAAGGGAGCTGCAGCTGTTGGAAACAGTTTTTCATTTGATGCCAAAGTAAGGCAAGAATCTACATTTTGTCCACTTTGCTTTAACGAGAAGGTTCTCAGAATCAGTCCTGGAGGCCTACCACACTGCAGAGAAAACCAACCTTAAACAAATCCTTAACCAATCCTAATCTAAATGCAACCCAATACTATATTCCAGCCCTACTCTAAATGCAACCCTAATCTATATTAAAACCATAATCTGATTCCAAACATAATCCAACATACCAGGTAGTAATGAAGGCCTGGATTAACTGGATCAGGTGTGTTAGATAAAAAAAAAAAAGAAAAGTTGAGTTGAGAACCCCTGCCTTAAAGAGTGTTGCCATCACACTGAATAAGCTTTGAAACAGATAGATTAATGTGAACGGTGCCTCATCTCAGGTCGTAGCGGCACGAAGGGAGAGTGATGCAGACTCACAGAGCCAGATACAGCTCCTGCGATGAAGGTGATGGAGAAGGTTGGCTCTTTGCTCCCTCTGGACTGACACAGCCAGGCTTTGCCCTTCTCGTAGTTATACCAGTACAAAGCTGAGGAGGCAGTTTACACACACAAAGCAGTTTTACAAACTTATGGTCCATAATGAGCAAGCAGAAGGCAACGGTGGCATGGAAAGACACCTTGGGAGGAATAAGACTGAAGAAAGAACCTATCCTCCACTGGGTGAGCCAGCAAGGTCACACAAAAGGTTTTTGTGTTTTTCCCAGATCTGTGAAATCTTTATGTGCATGTTTACCTGAGAATGGTACATCCCTGAGCAGTGTGGGTCCCAGGCCTCTCCAGAGAGTGAGCCAGCCTTCAGCTTGGATAGCTGAGCGAACAATGGCCCTCAGTTCTCTATACGACTGTCTCTCCGACTGCAGTTTAGTGCGGATCAGCTCTAAAGGACTGATGAAAGTAGCGGATCCCACTGAAACGCAAACACGGGCAGATAACTGAAACACTCTGCTCAACTTATGCAAATCCTACTGGCCAAAAGCCAAGTGGGTGGAGACAAAAGTTACTTCTAGCAACAGCTCCAGCCAATAGTGGCGCCTCGTCTGCCCGGTCGCCCATCCGGAGACGGAGGGCGGCGCAAAGCTGGTCGTAGCAGGTGAAGTATATCACCGTGGCCGGAACTGCCATCACCCTGCCGAGGGAGAACACTGAACTGGTACACATCCTGGCGAGGGCACGAATCGCGGTCCAAGAAAGCAGCTAACGAGAGCTGAACGCCAGCAGGCGCAAATGCCTCGGCGACAAAGGCTCTGCCTGGTTCTGTTCGCTGGTAGGAATGTTACTGTCTTTTCCCTGACTGAGCCATGTGTGCAAGTGTGTGAAGCTGATGATGACTAACAGGGTTGGGGGGAGTCCACTCCACAGCGACTTGATCCCTTCCGTGCGCACAATTTTAATAAAGGCGTCCTGTGTCACAATAGAGAAGAATATGGAAATCAGAATTCCATTCCATTAGTCCAGCACATCACTCAAGAGGTTCCACAGGTCAGCTAAGCTCTATAATAGTTTGAGGAAAATGTCAGTTACAGTGGTTTGCTTTAAATTACAGCTAAATTAATCTAAGGCCAAGTAATCTCTGTCTCCCCTCACTCACCAGGGTGCCTTTAAAGTGTCCCTGAGGTTTATACCATGCCTTTCCGTTTCCATTCTCACACACGCAGATGTGATCCATCAGGCCATTGCAGTACACAAAACACTTTCCTGGGTGACAGATGGGATGCAAGCAAAAGTGTGCTGTAAACATTAATCACAGCTTAAAAGCTTCAAGAAATTTCAGCTCAAAGCATAAACTGGCCATATTTTGTGTGTGTGTGTGTGTGTGTGTGTGTGTTTTCTTCTACCTTTGGGGAAAGGGTTTCGCTGGGCCTGGAGTCTGATCTTTATGACATCTAGGGGAGTTACTGTTTAAAGAGAGCAAACATGCAAACGTACAACAGTCTCTTTGCCTGTAATTCTCTTTAAAAACAACACTGCTCCCAGAGTTTGTACTCACAGCCATGTGGCTTTATGTACATTTGCTATGTTATGTACATTTAATTTTCATGCAGTAGTTTCCATTCAAGTTGTTGAATCCCCTGGAAAGGTTTGTACTTCTCAAACACTGCTTTTCACTGATGGATTATAAGAGTGAAGGAGTAAAATACTGATGGTAAGATCAGTGCTTCT
>JAOYMR010000027.1:11106227-11125615 GCA_025802075.1 Tenebrosternarchus preto
ACTTCTCAAACACTGCTTTTCACTGATGGATTATAAGAGTGAAGGAGTAAAATACTGATGGTAAGATCAGTGCTTCTCTGTTTGTCCTCTATGTACCCCAGTATACTGCTCATTTGTGTGATTTCTCTACTCTTTAGAACAGAAGACTTGGATCAGAACTCCAATACCTGATTCACTAACCTGATTTATGTCAGTTTTGTTAAAGCAGGAAACAATACATTTGCATATGCTCCAAAATAACTGTAGGCAAAACCCTTCTTTCTACAGAATTGACCTCAGATGTAACAAAGGCCATACAAATATGTGGTTTACTGATTACTGTCAGTGACATTTATCTATGATAACATTATACTTATGATGTCCTTTACCACTTCGCTAAAATAAATATGTCCATGAAAAGTTCAGTTATGCGAAAAACTCTCTTTATTCACCCTACGGGTCAATGTAACGTTTAAATTTACCTACTGACTGAGTTTGAAGATGTCTGAACAGATTGCATTCCTGACTTACCAAACAGTGATGTAAGGATAGCCCCGGAACAAGAGGCTACCATCTGTTGCAACGGCGTTATGCTGTCCATGGACGTCTGGCTACTCTGAGAAGTCATCTCAAAGCGTCTGTCGTGAAGAGAAAAAAACAGCAGGCTGTTATAATCCCATTACATTAAAATGCGGCAATCTACTGTAGATACCAGGTAGCACTCAATGTTACGTACGCACTCCCTAAAACGACATACTTTGGAACTTAATCAAGTTGCTTACCTAGATTCCCTTTTTGTGGATGTGAATATTTTTATTTCGCAGAGAACAACCAATTTTATTTTCGTTAGCTAACTCCTACCCTTGACCAAAAACATCGATCTCCTTAGACACTGGCCCCGATTTCATGACATCTCATCACCAGCAACTATTTAACAAGCTATAGGTTACCTACCACTGCAGTATTCGTTTGTTTTTAACTATATTCCCAAACCATGTCAGTATAAGACAGGCATCATACCCGACAGACAGAATTGATCGACATTCTATCCCAACTGTGTTATAAAGCGACATTCATTAACAGTAATCATACTGTAAGTTCATGTTGTAACAGACTGCACTGGACGTTTGAGCAGTAGCTTTATTTTCACTTAAGTGGATTCGGTGCTTGTGAACGCAATGCCGGTATAAGAGAAATTTTAATAGAGAATTTTTTTTCACTGTCTGTTAATTGTAGTTGTACTGTTTAAAATAACAATAATAATAATAATAATAATAATAATAATAATAATATTTTTTAACATGTAGAAAATGTCGTTTTATATCAATTTTATACACAAATGCAATTTATTTTATATACAAAATACAAAAACTAAATAAAATAGCGTAGAAAATATGTATCCTATGGTGTGTTTCATTAACCTAAAAGACATGTTTTCCAAATGCCTGTCAAAATACGAAGGTATGTCTGTCGAAACAAAATATGTGGAAAACAAGAATGACGTTTTAACTTCAAATGAGTGTCGTCACAGTGTTAGTCTTCTCGAGCGGGAAAATAGAAACACGTATGTTTTGAGTACGTTTTAGATAGTATTATAATATATTTAGTAGTGTTTATTTAATATATTGTGAAATAATATTGTTATATATTAATTTATGGTAAATGCGTAGGCGAGGATGAAGTCTGTACAAAAATCCGTGAGGTATATTTGTACAGCATTCTTTAGTTGGCTAACTTTGTTAGCTAACTAGCTGGCTAGCTTCACTCACCTAGTTTGAACTTCCTGTGTAACGTTTCGGGAATTTAAAAAGCGGATACATTTAAAATCAGCTTGAAGATAGTCTCAGTCTGGTAACGTAGCGTTAGCTAGCTGTTGCCAGTAGACTAATCTCCACATGCATAATTTTATTTGTCAGGTTTTGGCTTACACAACGTATCTAATGCAGATAAAAGGAAGAAGGAACGTTTGTCATGATCAGAAAATGGTGTTTGTTTTCCGCTTCGCGAATCCCTGAAGAAACCTGTTCACAGTCTGTTTACTCTGGGGTAACGCTAGCTAGTCAGATAGGAAACAAATAACATTGTGATGAACCGACAGAGTTTTTCAAAGTCTTTAAAGCAAAAATTTCAAGGTCAGTATTGGCTTGTTTAGTATTTATATTTTAAGATGCGTAAGTTGGTTTGCTGAACAATTTGGTCATTGCTACATTATTTATATGATCTGGTCCATGTGTTATTAATTTCAAAATGACATCAAATGCTGTTTTCCAACAGACTCAAAACTGGATAACGACGCGCTCAAGACAGCTGGACCAAAAAGTAAACTGCAACCATGTAATTCTTTTCATTACAAGCCCTTAATGGGACGAATTTTTTTTTTGGATTTACCATGTAATAAACGAACCCTGACTTTGGAAAGTGATATCAAGACCCTTGGAGGCGTGAGTACAGTCTAAGCTCCTTTAAATTTTACGTTACATATTCAAGGTCCAAGCATAATTTTTTTTGTTAAATACGTTTTATATATTTTAATTTCACTTGGTTATCAGTTTATAAATATACCCAGTTGTACCAATAAGTTGCGATCTTTGAAGCAGCACGTGTCTAGTGTAGTGATGCAGCGTTTTGTTGTTTTCTGTTTGTCATTAAAGCTTGCCTCTTCATGATTGCTTTAAGCTGTATTGATTGGCCTTTCAAGTTAATGAAACAGTGAGAAAACAAGAGTGACTGTATATGTTTGATTACATTTCATCCTTTTAGTTCTCTGTGATTGTTGATCAACTGGCCTCTTCGCTAGATAATAGCAGTATTTTAAAGCAGTGGAAAACATGTTCCCTGTTATTCATACCTAATGCCACACATTTTAATTAGCTTCTCTCTCTCTGCCATCAGACAGTGGAAAAGTTTTTTAGTAAAGAGATCCGGTACTTGGTTTCTGGGAAGCCTGAAGCTCGTCATGTGCGACAGCTGGCTCAGGACTCTCCAGTGCCCAGCCCTGACTCTGGCCTCAGCTCCCCCCATCCAGCCAGCAAGAGGGACAGCCTCGGCCCGAGAGGCAGCTCGCTTGGACCAGCTGACACTGTGAGCAGCCTGATGATCATCTCTGCACTTCAAATTACAAAACACACGACGATGGGCTCAGTACTGAAATCATAACTAGTCTGAAAGAATGATGCTGGCGTTCATGTTTGTAGTGTTATCAATACTTAAGAGGAGTTGGCCTTTAACTGTTATCAGTTTTGAAAGAACATACCTTAATTTGATCACTTTTGGGTGGTATTTCACAGGTCCTTGTGAGTAGAGGGAAAACATTAGTGGAGAAAGTCGTTAAGGAGCAAGTGAGTGATTTTTGATTACTTTTGTCAATGCACAATGCAGTATGGACTTTACTTTGCAATTCTCGCCAACTGTTTGGACATGTTAATTACAGTTTGCAGGCCTACTTTTACAGTTTTTTTTTTTTTTTTTCCCTTTTTCTTTTTCTACCTATCCTCTTAGAAACGGTTTCAGATTAACCGAATCTTGGCCAGTGCACTTGAGTGGGGTGTTAAGATTCTCTACATTGATGGTAATCATGTTTTATCACTATGCTTCTCACAACACTATTAACCTAGCAAAAGACACCCACCCTATATACATATGCATGGTGGTGTTTTGACAGGAAAAAAACTTTGTGCCATTTTAATTCCTTTCTGCTCCATGTTATTTCACCCTGTCCTTGAAGTGTTCTCTGTAGTTGTTGTTCATTTGTTGTGATTTTCTCTGCAGACATCATTTCTTATATTGATAAGAAGAAAAGCCAACTCCCTAAGGAGATCCCAGCGTCTCACACAGCAAAGAAAGCCGTGAGTGTCTGTCTGGCCTTGGCTAAGTGCTGAAAAGTAGATGTGCTTTGCTCACATGTTCACGGCATTTTGCTTCTGGTTTTAGGCCAAACCTGAGGTCTCGGAGGGATTTCAGAAATGCAGAGGTGAGTAAAAATATTCAATTCTCCTGCACTGACTTAGCTCATCTAACTTTAAACACTGTGGTTGAGGTAAACTGATGCACCTGACTCCAGTCCTGCTGTGAACTTGGTGTTTATAAGTCTCTTACCAGAGGTCTTTGTTTTCAGCTGGTCGACTCAGTCAGCCCTTTGTTAAAGTGGAGGACTCCAGCAGGTACAGAAGAATGTATTTCGATGTCTATTTGTTGAAACAGGATTTGTCATTATACTAAATGTACGAAGTGAATTTTAAAAATACCGTAAGCCTCCATGTAAAATGGTGAAGTTCTATATACCTGTATTGCTTATATGTTCATACCTATTGCTCATATTTTTATGAACAAGGCAAAAAAGACTAGTAACTAGCCCCCCCCCCCCTAACTTTTGCCAGTTGGGTAGGGTTGTTATTTGCATATACAGAGTTTACATTTGCCAGGGCCTTATTGTGTGGGTTTTGATCTTTGCAGGCAGTACCGTCCCATCTATGCACCAATGGCCAGCATGCCCGTGTGTAACCTCATATCTGCTGCCCCCTGCAGTCCATTCTTGGTAGAAGAAAACTGTAAAGATGCCCGTGGAGGAAAAGTTAAAGAGCGAGGGTAGGTCAGCTCGCAGTGTGTCCCTGATCAGCGCATCCAAAATAAAACGCTCTTCCTGTGCTGGTTAATCGACTGCATGACTATATGGTCATCATAAGGCAAGTTATTCACTTATTTATTTTTACCTCAGGTCCTGTGTAGATCGACGGGCAAGGGGCAGGAGAGAGAGACGTCGAGGCCATGAAGATCGGAGGAAAGGGGGTTACTGTGAATGCTGCATGGTCAAATATGAGTGCCTCAAAGCCGTAAGTACAGGAATAACCTCATTCCGATTGTGCCACACGCCAGCTGAATAACAGCACTAGCTACATTTTTGGAGCACCATGTGGGGTTTCGTCTGTAAACTGACCTGCCCGTGTCCTTGACCCACAGCACCTGCAGAGTGAGCAGCATCAAGCTTTCTCTAAGAGTGATGAATACCTGGTTGTGGACAGAGTTATCTCAGGACTCACCTGTGACCTCAGGCATGTCAGGACCCCTAAGCAAAGGTAATGCCATTCAAGTTCAAACCAAGTCAAATTAAAGCAACGTGGGATTGTTTAGGTGTTTGTTTTTGTGTGACTGATTTGTTTTGGCTGTTTTGTTTTGGGGTATATTTTGCTTTTGGGGTGGGAGGTGGGCTGGGTGTATTTGTTTTTTTTTAGCCAGCAGGTGGAGCAATGCTTCTGAGCCAGTGAGTCTTGAGTTATTTTAAAGGCACAGCAAAAGCTGGGACAGAAGAGTTGTATATAACAAATACACGCTTGCTCACTCTAGATTTACATTTTACTATATAGTTTTTGAAAGACGTTTGGTTAGTAATACTTTTTCCACTACCATAAAACCTCCATTAAGACGCTTGCTAAGGTTAACATTGCTTTGTCTTCAGGGAGAAGTGCAGTGTATCGTCCCCACTCCTCGCTCCAGGGGTAGCCATGAGGAGGGACGGAGGAGACGGAGCTGTGGAAAGCGACGGAGAGGAGGCAACTGATGGGTCCCCACCCAGCTCTTCTCCCAACACAGAGCTTGGAAGCAGCGAGGAACCCCTGCCGGTGCGCAAGCGCTGCCGAGAACTGCCGCAGGATGTGGGGGAAGACCCAGCTGAGCGGTCCGACGAGCTGGAGAAATCCTGCTCCAAGCGCGGGTCATTTGAGTGGGCATCCAATTCCACAGCTGCCTTGCAGAAGATGTTGGACAGGTCCAATACCAGGCCAGCATGTTTTTCTGACTCCATGGCGAAGGACACCAGGCCGTTGGAAATTAATTCAAAACTAAGGAATGCCCATCCTACGTGTCAAGATGTCAGTTTAAAATCCTTGGGTACAGTGCGAAATTTGAGAAGTGCCTGCAGACCTCCTGATCCAAAGAACTTGGAAAGAGCTCCGCGTGCTACGGAAGTGTCGGAACAGTGCACAGCTAACCGACTAGACTTTCAGACTGCACAAAAAACTATTTCAGATATCACCAAGCGTACACAGATCTCTATAGACAGGCCACTATCCAATTCAGGACATGGGCCAATCAGAATTGAGCAGTCTGTTGACATAAGCCATGGGCCTATCACAGTTGAAAGGTCCTCCTCCAGCAGAGAATATGATCGAAGCTGTATGGACAGTCCATCTCGAACATTGCGGAGGAAAGTGCGGGACTCGAGAAGCAGACGGAGAGTGTCGGAAGAGGTTCCTGTGAGCCTTACCACTAAACTTGTAGAACTGCTCAACGAGAAGTCTTCCAGCAAAGCTTCCCAGTCTCAGAGTGCATTAGCCTGTGACCTGGACTTACAGTGTCTCTTCCAGTCCAGTGACAATATGGGGGAGGAGGAGGATTTTAAAGGCTTCTGTAATTAGTGGCTAAAACCTGCCAGAACAAAGATCAGGAAGCACTGACAAAGTATTTAAAAAAAATCTTTAACAAATGTTAAATGTATATCTCAATATGAGATACTGAAGTTCCTGAAGGGCTAACCTGTCAGATATAGGAACTTTGTTCGTCCATGAATATAAAATGCAACTTTGAACAGAAAACATGAATGTTTCAGTACAAACTCAAACCTTCATGAAGACCAATTACTTTGGAGCCGTGTGCACATGCCTGTATGAAATGAACTGAGAGATGTATATGAATGAATTTGTCCTTTAGTAAATCCTTTGCAGAGAGCATTTTGCCGTGTGTCTTAATTCACTGACTGCACGTAGAACTGAACTCCATCAGCTCATGATGTTGGGTAGAAAATGGCAGCTCACCAGACAACAACCATGTTGCAAAACGTGAAGTGCATCAATCTGCCAGGTCACACTGCATTGGCAGTGAATCCCACCTCATGTGATGTTTGACAACTCTCCTGTACTTGAACTATGTCTGATTACATTTCATTACAGTGACATCTGTCCATATCTCAGGCTGACATGGTGAGAGTGCTCCACAACCAGCCTTTCTAAGGTCTTGAGAACTCTGTTTACTGTGTTGTTTTTACCTTGTTTCCATACTGCCCTCCTTTACTGGTTAGTAAACTGGCTCTGCGTGAGGGTATTCAGAGCCCTCACAAGCTGTGAAGAGCCCAAGGATCTTATGTGGTCTCTACCTAGAGGAGCATTGGCTTCAGATGGGGCTTGGTGTGAGGGAAGGTGTGTTGAGGTGCTTGTGTGATTTCTGGATTTGTTTTATAAGATGTTTTGTACCTTTGTGGTCATGTGAAATGTCAGGGATTGCAAACACTGTCCATCTGTTTACTATGTCATCCTAAATATTGGTATGTGCTGTGGTTTTCAAATAAATGTAAATACTGTATAGTGGGCGCTGCACGATATGGACAAAAGTCTTTTATTGCAGTGCGTTTCAAAAGTCCTCAGAGACCTCCATCCGGTCCGCATTTTGTTCTGTTCTGGCTCCCAGAAAGCCTATATCGGATATTCATTTGCAAAATCTAAATGTCCGCACTACGGTTTCGTGGACTCTGGATTTTTTTACTTATGTTCTGTGACGTTTTAAATGTGCAATGTCGAATGTAATATTTCAAATATTTCTTGGTTCCATGGTTAACACTGACGACAAAATGTGATGCCATAGTCATGATGTAAACAACTATCACTGTTGCTTTCGTTTACGTTATGATGCATTGAATGACCGTCACTAGCACCAAAAGGATTTTTTTTATCTAATCCAGGGGATTATTATCTAATCCAGTTATTTAGAGTCATGACCTTTGAAATGTGAATCTTATCTCCATATAGATTACAGAATAAATTAGTGTCATAGCCAGTGGACCGACTGCAAGACCAGAACGTAGTATATTACAGTTACAATTCAATATTCAACTATATGAACTATACGATAATTAAATGTAAATGATGATCAAAATCATTTGTTTTTCTTTACGTCGTTACTACATTCGGGTATTTCCACAAGCAAAGTCTGCTAAAACGTGCACCTGAAGTGGACTTTAGAACCCTTGATGTTCGCAAAAAAAGGTGCATTACGTCCCTTGTAGTCTACGTAACTGGGAGAATTAGACATCTCTTTCGCGAGAATATGCCCGTTAAATCCACGTATATGTGACTGCGGAAAAGAACATTTGGACTTGTCACACGCGTCCACAGAGAGATTGGGCAACCTGATTGTTACTTTGGAAGTTTTGGAAACGGGGATAGAAATACTATATTGCAATTGTAGGCCTACTCCCTCATTCTGTGTGTTCAGCACGCCCATATGTTAAACACACAGTTAAAACCTTTATTTTCTATAGCTCCCTATTGTTTTGATCCAAAGTAATGCTTTCGAATACCATTATTCATCACAGGTAATTTGTGGTTGTTCACACAACACACACGATCAAATTTGCACGGGCTTCTCAATTTCAGGATCGCAAAGGCCTATACAGTGATAATGATTATCAAATCAAATCAAAGCAGCTTTACAAGCGTCCGAGTCCAAGCCCAGGGCGACAGTGGCAAGGAAAAGCTCAAGAGCGTGAGGAAGAACCCTTGGGAGGAACCAAGACTCAAGGGGGGAGCCCATCCTCTTCTGGTCTACACCGGTCACAATGACAACAAGATAAATATATAAGAGGAAAAAAACACAGTAGTAAATAAGATATAGCAAAGTCCGGCGCTGTGACGCAGCAGGGGGGGGGGGCAGAGGTGCTGATGAGGGATATATTGTACAAAAATGCACAAAATGCTTTACCTTTCGTTTTTATCTTAGTTTTTCGTTTCGTTTTTTATCTTAGTTTTTAATGGGTTCCTAAACTTGCGGCACAGTGAAAATAATAACAGAAGGTGCAGGGATCCTGGATATTAACCATGGCCGCATTCGAATAGAAGAGCATTTCACTTGCCACGCTTTTTACCTAGCGATCACAAAATAGCCTTTTACCAGTGTATCACCCAAGGAAAAACGAGGCCTCTAAAGTGGGTTTGTATTTCTCTGGCAATACTCTTTCAACCATAAACGTGACATTAATGTTCTTAATCTATTCTGCACAAATTTGTCTGTGTAATAGTTTAATATTCTTTGTTATCTGTATCATCTCCAGGTTAATTATTATCCAGGTTATCATTTTTACATGGTTTCTTTTCAGTTAGATTCAGACAAATATTATAGACATCTAAAAGAAGATTCCAAAACACTGATTTCGTGACAGAAGGAAATAGTGACCACCTAGTTACAGATAGTGACCACCTAATTACAAAGTTTTTGTTTGTTTGTTTTTGTTAGCTGAGTTATTTTTAAGCTTTTTTGTTCATGATCTTGCTAGTCAGAAAAATGGCCAAAATAACTTACTGGCTGATTACTTTGTAAAATGTAAAACTTGAAGAAAAAAGAAATCGGCGCAAGATAAATAGTCTGAGTTGATAAAGACAGCTCGTATCATTCTCTGGGACATCGCCGCTAGTCTACATTTTAGGGCTATTCGACCATTTGGTCTCTTCTTGCGTATCGTTTCATAATTTCCACAGCGGTCTCTTATACGCGGTCATGTGGTTTGTTTTGCGCAGAAGGTAGCAGCAGGTGGACTATATGCGAGCACTGCGCACACTACACTACCCATCATTCCGTTCGCCGTTCGTTCCTCATGTATATTTATATGGGATTTCTGCAGTGAGGCGTCTGGATATTGATGTCTTTTAAGGAGGTGGACCCGTGCCTGGTGAAGGAGCTGAAATCGCTCAAACGCAGCCGCCTTAATTTGCCATTCCGCCCGTCGCCAGCCAAAGCCCCGCGTCTCAATGCAGAGGCTGCGAGAGCATCGCTAATGGCAACCCGCGAGGGAGAGTGCGCTAGCCAGAAGAACAGAGCGCTTTCACGGATGGATGCGATCCACTGTTGTCTTTAGTGGAGGGGGAAAACAAGACCTTGTACATTTTGGATACATGCTCAAGTCGTATTTTTTCAACCAAGAGGATTTAATGACGATGGCCCTGCGATTTGGAATTTCATTTCTGTGTATCTATGGAGCGATGTGTAGTCTATTACATTCCAGCAATTCCTTGCCTCAAAATGGTAACGGTATCTTCTTTCTTCCTTTTTTCTTGTTTTCTATTCGCTTAGACTGTATTAATAAAGTTATTTTGTTGAAGGATATAAAAATGATACTGCCATATTTTCGCTTTTCTAGTGCCAGTTGACAGGGTTTGTCCCGATGTAAACAGCCCGTAAAATATGCTTCTTGAAGTGGCAGGACCTTTTAAAGCTTAATGTGTGCCTGTATTAGATTACCCATTTTTATTGCCGTTTGTAAAATTTCGATATTTTCTTGTGGGTTACCAGAAACCACTGACTACTTACTCGCCCAAAAGGCAAAATGTTTATCAGTCGTTTAAAAAAACTAGCTATTTTATTCTAGGAGACGCCTTGACGAAGATGAGGACTTTGAACGATGAGACCAGGTACCTCGGAAAAGAAAACACAGTGCCAGTACGATTGATCTATCGCATGAATAACAACAGTCAAACCACACACGACGTTCTCAATACACGGATCAAAGCGAACTCCGACGCCAAACAGGTAAGCGTGGCTCGATGTCTCGCGGCCAGCCTCGTAAGCCCCCGCGGTTTAATTTGTATGTGGGAACCATTGGGTGGATGCTCTCGGTTCTCGTTGCCACTAGAAACACCCTGTTATTCAAATGTTGTTTGTGTGTGTTTACGCACTCTCACTGTTAGCGTGCCAGTTTACGCTTGTACTAGGTTAAATTTCTCTTCAATCTTCGGGCACTGAGGACAAATACTAGAAAACAATAGCCTAACAAGCGGTAGGTAGGCGAGGAGGACACTGAAATGCGGTCTTATCTCGGCAGCGGGGGTTGCTTACCTTTCTGTTTCTGATGAGGTGTTTCTTACGCACCTGAGACAGCTACCTTGGCTAGTCGCAAGACTCATTGGCGCGTGTAGCACTGACAAAGAAAGAACGCGCAATTAATGCAAAAACTGTAATTTCAAGCTAAACAAAATGCAATCACAAAAGACACTAAAATGCATGCTTCCAATGCTATATTGATCAGCTTTAATAAGGATTTTGAGCTTTTCCTAATACACTTTATATGTATATAAAATAGTTATATAGTTGGACACATCTTGTATTTAATTTAGACCTGCGTGTAGCAGTCAGATGAGCTTTACATATCTTACAGGTTGGTTATAACTGGCAGAAACTTTACCCTTTGTGTTGTCTGATTTAAAACTGGTGGATGCCATTTCCATGCTTTATTTATTCAGATCCTTTTTGCCGAGTTTAGAGCGGCGTAAAAGCATGGTAACCGATCCAAGCTGTAAAATTAAAATGTAAAAACGTGTATGTAGCATTTATCCATTTAACTTAGCAATGTAACGTGGTCCCAGGTTGGCACACGCGGAACCCCTCATTATGTGGGGATTGACAAGATATATTGCGCGCGATGCGATGCAATAACGGATAACAAAGGCAGCGAAACACCGCAGCGAGTGGGAATAGTTGGAACTGTGCACGCACGCACGCACGCACACACACACACACACACACACACACACACACACACACACACACACACACACACACACACACACACACACACACACATATATATATAGTGTGTCTGTGTTATCCGGTGTGAGGATGGGGTTGGCGTCCGGGTCCGGTGTGTGCAGACAAAGCTGATAAATCTCGCTTAATGTATCGTGCTGTATCTCTTGCAGTGTGGTTTCAGTTGGAAAATTAGTACAGCGAGATTTTATTGGTTGTTATCACTTCGATATTTTAGTTATTTTTCCAATGCCCCATGTTTGCACATATTAGTATTAATTGACACTCTTGGTGACAAAACTGGCCTTTTAAATTAGTTTGAAGCCAGCATATTTAGCTTAAAACTTGTGCTTTAAAATATTTCAAAATCGAATGAATAATGACTAATGAGAAGACTATGTGAATTGCTTATTCAGAACTCTTTTATTTGTTTGTTCGTTTATTCAAAATGAACAAAAGGGGGCGAGTTCACGTGAGGACTTTTCATTAGGAGAGCCACCTAGCATTCAGGCTGAACAATAACTGTGTCAATGCTGTCGTCCCCTCACTTGTGGGACAAGATAATGCAAAGGAAGACATTTTTTTGATGTTGTTTGGAAGGCCTGTATGGTGAGTTAAACCACCAATTGTGCTTCAGGTTTTACGTCTAAGTTGGAGTTTGTTCTTGTACCTAAACGTGGCGGCATATGTAACATCCTAGTTTGGATACAGTATGGACCAGTGTTGTAACCTTTAGCCATGCGGATCTGGCACTTACAGGGCACTAATCAAGAGAGCAAACGCTGTATCAGAGTTTTAGGGGACCGTGGCCATGAAGGCACCATGATTCAGCGTTTGAGGCCAGCCTGCTGAGACGTTGATCATGCTTGATAGATACTCCCGAGATCTTTAACTGCCCTGAAATCATCCGCCACGCTCTGCTATCGGCTGACTAGGTCTGTTTTTAGCTTGGCGCGCAGCTGACATCTCCAGTCACGTCTGTCTGAAAAGCAAATGCACGGTTTTATTTATAGAATCTGATCGATTTAGGAAGGAAAAGATATTGTGGGGTGACTTTCATTTATTCTTTTTTTAAAAAGCTGAGGTTGGTAGACACAACTGGATTGCAGCAAAAGTTAAAGAATAATATATACCTGTGTCAATTCAGAGAGGTGAAGATATGATTAAAGTGATGAGGTGGCCATCAATGGTGGGAGATGACTGTTGTGTATACAGACTCAGAAACCCAGTGGAAAATCTGTTCTCTCCTCAGACCCTTTAATGAGATTGTGTGTGTGTGTGTGTGTGTGTGCAAGTGTGAGTGTTAGTATAAGACAATACAATCTGATGTGGTTGTGCTTGGTTTTGTGGAAAGATTGCGCTACCATACACACACACACACACACACACACACACACACACACACACACACACATCTCTGAGACAATAGAAGGATTTGGGGTGTGTCTTTGGGCACGTGGGTTTCACGTCAGGAATGGCGTCGCTCCTCGCTGAACTTTAGAGGATCCCCTGTTCCCCATCCCCCCATCCCCCCCTGCCATCCCTGTGTTCTTCTCTCCCCTCTCTTTATCCCCCTCTCTCATTTCCCTCTCTCTCTCTCTCTCTTTCTCTCTCCCTCTCTGTCTCTCTGTCTCTCTCTCTCTCTCTCTCTTTTTGTCTTGCCCCTCCTGCCCATGTTCTTTTTTTAACCTTCCGTCCTCATTTTCATCGATGGCTGCTGAGCTCAGTTCAGATGGGGTAGCTGTGGTGGCTCCTTTGGGAAATGTCAGATTAGGGTTGGGACTCCACTCGGCCTCTGCACTTGAATTGCCCCCTACACACGTACCCCCACCCCCCACCCCTCCCCCTGACTGCAGAGAGAACAATGCAATGTGAGCTGAATGCTTCTCTTTTCCCCTAAGGGCATTGTTATAATACCACTGCCATATGGGTCCAGGACAGGCAGAGATTTAAGCGGCATTGCACTGGTGTTGCCACCAGCCTCATGCTACATCCAGCCTCACGCTGCCACCACCCATATGCAGCCACCAGCCCCACAGTGCCACCAGCATCATGCTGCCACCACCTTTACGCTGCCTCCAGCCTCATGCTGCCACCGGGCTCACGCTGCCACCACTCGTACGCAGCCACAAACCCCACACTGCCACCAGCCCCACGCTGCCACAAGCCTCATGCTGCCACCAACCTCATGCTGCCACCATTGCAAGCACTGCAAAAAGTTTATTCTAAATTTACTCTGGAACATTTCAAAAGGTTTATTCTAAGAGTGTAGGCCTGTTTTTACCACAACAAATAAACATATAAAAATATATTAAATGGTGAAATTGACCAGCTGTTTGTCCTGTGTACTTTCTGCTTTATAGAAGAACCACTTGGCCCAGGCAAGCTTTCAGCTGAAAGCATTCGGCCAGACCTTCATCCTAGATGTGGAGCTGAACCAGTGAGTATATCCACCACATGCTCCCCATTGTTGGTCTATGGTTATTGCTAACCAGGTGTTATAACAACCTCATAATGCTGTTATTACACGGTCACGCCATTAGTTTGCTTGCTACAGTGATTCCAGGTAGAGTGCAGTGGGAGTGGAACTATGAATAATGTGTCGGCTGTGTTTTTGAGGAGTGGAGAGAGCAGAGGGTTTTGTGGTGGCTGATGGACTGTTGGATCATTATGGCTGGAGATTTATGCTGAGGCCCTGTGAGAGGATCCTTTCTATAGGCCCCCTCAGGCCGCCCTATCGATCACTGCATCCGACTGATGGGAAATGAGTCCCATCTAATTCTCCCCCTCTCTGCTTACTCTGCTGACATCAAGTCTACAGTCTATAAGACTCAGCATTTGCATATTTATGAGGGGGGCGGGCATACAGGAGTGTCGACACAAATGCCAGAAGTCCCTCTGTTGCTCCATTGCTCATCTTCCTGCTGCTGATTATCTGCTCTAACAGCCATTGGTCTGCCGTACTGGATCTGGATCTAACTATTGCATAAGCATCATCATTTTTAACAAGTGAGATCTGTATCTGCATCTACGTTATCTGAGATCTAAATGCTACTAGAAATTCTGGTTGTTTTGGAAGAACATTTCAGTTGTTGGCACCACCAGTAGTCTGTTACTAGTAACCAGTAGCCTGTTAATAGTAACCAGTAACCTGTTACTAGTAACATTCAATGCATTCATTTTCCCATTTGTGCACTATTTCAGTGGCATTGTCAGATCGCCACATGTACACATGTATACATATACTGTTTGCTATAAATATACTGTTTGTTATCACACAGTGAGTAAGAGAATAAGTTTAAAAAAAAACACACACAGGAAACACATCAAATCATCACTCCAGTCAGATTTTGGGTTTGGGTTGTTTTTGAAGGATGAAGACAACGCTGCTGGTATTTCAGTATCCGTCACGGATGAGTCCGTGTATCAGTGCAAAATAAGACAACGAGAAAACAAAATACACACTTATCAAACACACACACACACAAATCATGTGGATGTGTGTAGGCAGTTGGGTGTGGTGAATCGTGCCACAGGAATCATGTGATGTTGTGAAGCTGCAGGAAGTGTCAGAAATGTCAGCCCCCCACCCCCCCGTTTCCCTGCACACGCTAATGGCTAGTGGGCTAATGTAGCCTAGCATCTATGACTAGATCAACACATGCAGCCATCTTATTGAATGCCTCTGGTTTTTGTTCTTCATGTTGTTGGAAACATGTCAACACTGCATGGGGAATAATGTGCATAGTATTTATGTAGTCATTAACGGAGATTTTCAGTCGCACAAGTGATGTTTTAGTTTGGGACATGGATCCAGACAGCCTTGGGGAATGTACTGATGTTACCAATTTATCGTTTTTTGGCAAGGCCAAAAATTCCCCTAGTCAGTCCTTTTATACACCCATCCAACCCCCCCCCCCTCTCTCTCTTTCACTTCTCCCCCTCCCTCTGTCTCACTCTGTTTTTTAATCAGTTATGCTCTCTCCCTGTCTCTCCTTGTTGTTATTTGTGTGTGTGTGTGTGTGTGTGTGTGTGTGTGTGTGTGTGTGTGTGTGTGTGTGTGTGTGTGTGTGCGCGTGTAGTATTGAATGAGCTTGCTTTGTACTGACCCCCTGCTGTGAGTCCTAGTTTGGTCTGAATGATCAATTCACTTTACTCTTGCTGCTGTAAATTTTCTTATAAATGCAAACTGCATTATAAAAGCACACTTGCCTATTTAATGTTTAAAGTGTGTAAGTGTCCATTTATGAGTAAACATTTACTTTGTTTAATATTTGAAAATATTTTGTGGCATTTATTGTTTTGTTTGATGGCAGTGTCCTCAAAACATGTAGTCATTCAAAAGTAGAAGATTACAGAAAACCAAGTGTGGACATGTTTCTCTGTATATATATGTGTGGTTTTTCGTGTGTGCATGTGCGCTTGTGTGTGTGTGTGTGTGTGTGTGTGTACATCTCTATTTTGGACATGACTGGTTTCCTCTCTGTATCACAGATATAACCTTCCCTCCCACCTCACAGACACATTTGTGCGTGTACGTGCACATGCACACACACACACACACACACACACACACACACACACACACACACACACAAACACACACACACACACACATGCACGCACACACACGTCTTCTCCACCCCTTTGCCCCGTGTGCACAAGGAATAATGAGTGGGGGTGTTAGATTAAAGGGGGTCGGCACAAATGGGGTTTTCTGCTTTTCAATCATGCTGCATCGCCGTGACAACAGAGCGCATGGCCAAGAGAAAGCATGGAGGAAGCCAATATTACCAGTCTGTGGGGGTGGGCTATGGGGGGCTGGACAGCTGTAGCCCTGAATATTTCACAGACAATAAACCCGTTCCTGTAGACCATCCACTTTGTAAAATATACAAGGCCAAAAATTAAAGACAAAAAAGCTCAGAGATCTGGGGTTTATTAAAGATGTCCAATCTGGGTCACTCTGTATGTATTTGGAAAATTAACTTTTGTACGATAGCACAATATATTTTATATATAATATATCATGATTGTTAAGGGAAGGGTTGATGTGGCAATGGCCTTTGAATGTGTTTGTGATGAGTTTCTCTTTTTGGAGAACTGCTGGGCTATGAGAGGGTTTTCTCAGTGAGAAGGAGCCACTGGGAGAACGGCAGTGGGTGGTTCTGTGTGAAGTTGTGCTTTTAGACATGGTGATATTGAATATTGATACAAAATGTTTTTGTGCCTCATTTTGCGTGGGCTGGTGGAAAAATATCTATAAATCTCTCTCTCACTCTATCTCTCTATATATCTCTCTATATATACATTTGCTTTTGCAAATCTGAATTGATTGGTCTGCTGTCACAGTAGCGTGTATGTGTGTGTGTTTGTTTGTTTGTTTGTGTTCTTGATTAGTTAGATTGTTAGATGTTTTTTCCACTTTTGTTAGAGATTTTTTTTTACAATCTCTGTCCAAAGCTAGTGCACAGGTTTTCCCCCGTCTCATATTTTTTTAATTCAGAGAATGTGCACCTGACGGTCTCCAGAATAAATTAGTAGACATCAGAGGATAGGAAAACCATTACCTTCACCACCACAGTATCATGTTAATAAAACTGACGTGTTCTTTTAGAGCAAGTATCCCTTAAATGCTAGCATTGCTAATAACAACATTGAAGCTAGCTGGGGAAAATTTTTCCGTGAGCATTCAGCATGGACTGGCTGAAAGAAGTTGTTAGTATATTCAGTATTCAGTATGTATATGTTAGCATGTTAACATTTATTCACATTTATTAACACTGAGACAGTGAGTGAGGAGGGATATGGCACTAAGATTCTTCAGTGTCCAAAACACCAGAATCCAACACACTGTTTTCAAGAATGGCACAGTTGGCCTCCGTCTCCGAGCAACGCCCACACAGTGAATATTCATTGCTGTATGGAGGGCTTATGTGGTCTTCACTCTCCATAGTTATGTGCTCACCCTTGGCTATAGGCACAATTTATTTTGGTTGTGCAAATCCTTTGTATACGTATCTTAAACTGCTGGAACGCAGCTGGGCGTAGCTTGACGAGCAGAGTTCCTGTACATGATACACCCATCCTAAAAACATGCACCTGCACAATAGTTCAATCTTCAAAGAAACCTAACACCAATATAGCCTTTTACATTTGGATGTTTTTATTGAACAGATAGAAGAAAAAGAACGACACTAGTGATGTTTTTAAGCAGACTTTCAGCTCACTGGCAGCTGATGTTGTGAATATTTGTCAGTGAATTTCTACAACTGGGAATTTATCCACACTGTCTCAAAACAGCAACTGTCAGGCCTTTGATGAAGAAAATGAATTTTGAGTCCTAAGTGCTTAGTAATTACAGACCAATCTCCAACACTACATGTTTTGGAATAATTATAGAGAATGTCTTTTCTAGTCAGTAAATTATTATTTCTCCATAAACAATCTTAATTAAATATCCAAGTCTGCTTTCCAGGCATCACAGAGCAGTAAAACAGCATGTCTCAAAGATTTAAATTATTTGAAAATTAATACAGAGTCAGGTAGTATGTCTGTTTAGATAAGGTTGGTCACAAGATTCTATTTTTCTTCAAGATTCTAAGTTATACAACTGGGTGGGCCTCTCTGTCTTAATGCTAGACTGTTTCAGATCCTTCTGAAGTAGATATGATTACTGTTTCACAGGATACTCATGCATCTAAGCATCATAAGGAGTGTAACATGGGTCAATTCTGAGACCTTCTTTACTTAATCTCTGTATTCATCCATTCATATTGATTATAGTATAATCAATAAATACAATGTTTGCTTTTATCAACATGCAGCTGACTGTGACCTATATCTGCCCTTAAGCCCTTGATGACCACATGTCTGTTTGCTTTGACAAGGTTTAAGATGAGGTTTGAGAGTGTGGAGACACCATTGACGGTGGATGTCTCAGAATCTAATCAATTGGATGATGGGCAGAGAGTCTGATTACTGAAAATGAAGATCAGAAAAAGTATCTGAATGGCTTGAAGTCATTGAGAGACCAGCGAATTCAGGACATTTCACAGCCAAGTCTCAGACCAATGGTCTGTTATTTAAAACCCGCAAGAGGTTAGATCTTTCAACACGATGACTCAAGGAGCACAAAAAGAGATCAACAACAGAGTTTCTCTAACAGGAGAAAGTCTGTATTTTAGAGTGGTGACCTCAATCCCACTGAAACGCTGTGGCATGATCAGAAGCAGGCCATTCAACCAACACATCCCAAAAATACTCATGAACTGAAACAGTTTTGAATAGAGGAAGGGTCAAAACACTTTATTTGAATCTACAGATAAGCGCTTGGTTGAGATTATGGCTGGTAACAGAGGAGCCACTTCTCACTAAATATAAACGTTTGTATCATTTTTTTATATAATTTTTTTTTTTATCAATGACTTCAACCATTTAAACCATTTGTTCAATGACGTAGGATTTTTCTTCTCACAACGGATTATATTTTTGTGAACTTTAGTACTGAAGTCACAGTTGTGTTGAATAAGACATAAGACATAGAGAGATAAGATCTCTGAGGGTTGATTGTGGTCTGTGTGGACCTCAAATTGATACTGTAAGAACTTTATGAAGTAGTACTGTGTGCTTTGAAAAATAAAAGACAAAACATTTTAAAAAGCCCTGCATGAAAGACTAAACATGAATGACAATGAATAACAGAAAGCTTTTAAACCTTATTGTGAAGGTTGTTTAAGATTTATCTTCACTCTCTCTCTCTCTTTATCTTCTCTCTCTCTCTCTCTCTCTCTCTCTCTCTCTCTCTCTCTCTCTCTCTCTCTCTCTCTCTCTCTGACACACACACACAC
>JAOYMR010000027.1:11137163-11164733 GCA_025802075.1 Tenebrosternarchus preto
ATGATATACCTGAAACATTATCAAGTGTATGACCATCAGAAGTGTAGCTGAGTCCATAGCTACCAGCTGCTCACTGAGAACAAATCATTTCATTGCTTGTTAGGTAGCCTTATGACTCTTATTAGGTATCCTTTCAACATGGACTACGTCCACCACACCCTCCAGAAGATCATGCATTATATCAAACGAATAGTTATCGCAAACATGAAAATATTTTAATGAATTAAATGCAGAATCTCTTTTCAAGCCATATAAGGAGTTCAATTGTGGATTTTCTTGGAGAGACTGGCAATGCATTTCAAACAGACCTTTTCCACGAAGGACCACCTTAGGATCATCCTCACTGTGTACTGTTTGACATTCTTTCTTCTCAATCAAAGACGGCCGTAATGGCGGCTACTAAATGACTCATTAAAACCAAGAATTGTGCGCATCCCTACACAGCAAAATTTCAAATTTTAAATTAACACTGACAGTGTTAAATTTAACACCGGACAAGTGTGTATATGTGCCCACACTCGTCAGTGCTAAAATAACATATACACTAGTGTTACCTTAACTCTCTCTATAGTCAAAAAACAACTCTGCCTGTAGTGGAATTTACTCTACGCTGGTGTAGGTGTTTAAAAAATAGCTCTGGTAGTGTTACATTTTAACTCTACTATTTTAACACATTTGAGTGTAAATGCAAAAATAACTCCACCAGAGTAAAACCTTAACTCGTATTTCAACACTTTCAGGAGTTAACAGAAAGAAAACCACACTAGAGTAGATTTAAACTAGTATTTCTGGATTGTACACAGCACCCCCCCCCCCAAAAAAAAAAAAAAACTAAGTATATTAAGAACCTTTTATTTAGAATGTTAACTTATTTAATCAACTTCAAACTCTCTATGAACTGCACTGATGTGCTGAACTCATGGTGTTTCACATAAAGTTGCAGAAAGGTACAATATACATATGCTCATCCATGCTGTAAGAAAATTGGCCATCATAAGGTCTGTTGTACTTCAAATCATCAGTACAAATCACTGTAAACAAATCTGTTGTCTCTTCAATACAGAAGGCATTCATGTGGTCATCAAAACGCACTATAATGATATTTGTTGTTAGAAGGAACGCTTGCTCATCTTTCACAATTATATTGACAATCTTTTTGAAAACAGGCATTTCATTTTTTGACATCACTGCAAACAAACATGCCAATCTGATACTCTGTTCCATAATTTTTCACCCAGCAAGTAGTAGAGATGTAACCAGACACATTTAATACATCACTTAAAACTTCGCTGCCCTCTAAATAGTCAAGCAAAACACTTTTAATTGGACCAATCTGAAATCTTCTAAAACAAAAATTTTCCCAGTGAAATGCCAGCTGACTGATGTTTCTTAACAAGTGATTTTGTGACTTTTTTGAAGTTTTTAACAAATTTTTTGAAAAAGTTGTTTCCCTTCAAATCTCATGCACCACATATGAATGAGTGGTCCAATTCTCCTAATACATCTTGGATAGTGAATCATTAGATGATGCTTTGGAATCAGGTTTTGTTCTGGATACAGAGACTTAAAAAATGTATGATGGTCAGATATTAAATGCTTCAAGTCAGTTACAACTGGTGAAAATACAAGATTCACAATTTGTAACAAATAGAGAATCAAAATCCAGTAGCAGTCATTTCTGTCAATTACATCTCCGAATATTAAGGGATTGTTACACAAAAGACACTAAGTCTGAATAGCATTAAGTCCAAGATCTTTGCGACCATCATCCATTTTCAACACGCTTGGTCTGTTTTTTCTCTCTATGTATCCATAATTGAAACTTTGAATCCTTTCAGACAAATTGTTCAGTTATGAATTTTTTTACCAAGTACTGAAACAGAAGCTTCAACTCGTACTGTACAACTCCTTCTAGTAAATCATGCATTATATCTACAGCATAGTTATCAGACACATGAAAAAACTGCAATGATTGAGCAAACAAAGTTCCTTTGACACCAGAGGTTGATGCTACAGATGGATTTTGTAGAAGGGTATTACAATGTTCTGAATGAAGTTCTTTTGTGCGAAAAACCAACCCTGCATGATCTTCGCAGAAGACTGACTGCAATTCTGTTTCATCAGTTAAACAAAACCGGCAGGAATAAGCTGCACTGAAAGACTCAACAAAACCAAATATTACATGTAATGCCAAATTGTCACCAGTAACCTGAATAACAGAACCTTTCAGTGGTGCAGTTGAAAAAGGCACCTGGACTCCTTCAGTCTCCAAAATTCTCAAATCATCAACAAGTGGCTTTAGAATTGGATGAAACCCATATTTCTTCAAGTCTTCTGAGTGAAAAAGGGTAACAAGGTGAATACTCATCAGTACAGAATTAAGCTTAGGTGGCAAATTTCTTAAAATGAAATATATGCAGCCAAGTTTGTGTATGCCCTTCTTCAAGCCTAATGGATTAGCCGTTTCAGTCATCGTAATACAGATGGATCTGAAGAGCATGTTCTTGCTTTGAAAACAAACAATGTTTTTTAAAGTATGACCCATCATTGTTGTCTTTATAGATACCCTCTTCTTGCAGTTTTACTTGCTGAAAACTTTGACACAGCTCCTTGTTACTAAACATTGACTTCAGAGTTCCTAATATAGGTACTTATGTGAATGTATCATTGACTGGAACCTGGCTGTAAGTACCAGTTTTGTTTTTACGTACATCAAAATGTACATCAAAATGGACACGTACCTCTGTCTCTAAGTTTCATGGTTCATCAATGGATTTTCAAGCTGATCAAAACAATCCTCAACTTTATCCAGCGCTTGTTTAGGAAAATCAACCGAAAGGCACAGCTTCCTTTGCTTGTGCATGGTTGTCATTTACAAGCTCCTCCATTGAACCAACCAAACATTGTGCCGTACTTTCAGGAATTCCAGATGCTTGCACCTGAGCAACAACAGAGCTAGACATATCCAACAAATGCTTCTTTTTAATAGCAGGCTGTACTGTGACAGGATGAACCTCATTTACTGATTGCGAACCACAAGCTACAACATTCTCATGAACCTCTTAATGGTCAACTGTATCAGAAACAGGCACTGTATGTACTCGTAAGAAGTGCTTTTTAAAACCATAATAAGTGCAAAAAACAGATGAGCACCCAGGTTCTCCACATTTTAAATGTAATGAACATCCAGGACATAAACCATGCTCAAACTTCAAATGGTGAAATAAAATTGAACAGTTTTTTTGGTGTACTTTGCAGACAAAACAGGTCCACATTGTTCAGCAAAATAAATGGCTTCAAAGGTCATGTCAAAGAAGCCTCACTCTAATTTATTTGACCCTTGGGCTCTCCTTAGCCTTGCCCACATCAATGCCGTACGCTGTGGTTTGGATGAATGTGAAGAAGTTGTTCAAGGCTTCATAATAGGACACAGCAAACACAAAGTGTGCCTTGTAGAGCTCGTCAAAAGCTGCAACAGCGGTCTTGGCCTCACAAGGAACTGCTTTCTGGTCCAGGATGATGTAGTAGTTGTGGATGCTGTTCTTGTTTTCCCCAACACACAAAAGATAGAGCTGTGCTGATCCACCTTTCTCAAGAAAAGTCACCATACTCATTCCTACCTAAAAGAAAAGACATACACACAAAGACAGGACTTTAATTTTCATCTGATTTGGTCATTCCAATTATCCAATCAACTCATAAGGGACCATTACATACACTCTCTAAACAAGAACGAAGCAAGACAGGCTTCCTCCTATGTAATGTTTTATTTTTTCAGCACGTAAGATAAGTCTGTTGCTTATGCATCACCACCAAGCAGCTAAACACACTGAAGAAAGCACCAACTGCTCAGCTCTGATGCATCATCCAATACATCTCTGTGGTAACAAGCAGGATACTAGTTGTGATGCTTGGAGGGTGTAACAACTACCTGCCTAAAGAAAGCAACAATTGTGCTTCTCTTAAACTACAGCTGCTAAGAAGACAAAGCAGCATGATCCAAACTGCTGATCCTCAAATCATATGGTCAGCACCTTAACTTGCTGAGCCACTACTTCTTTTATTGAACACAAATACATATATCATTTACTTTTAAACATTTTAACACTTCTAAAACACTTACTCTCATGAACTTCACCAAGCGGTCCTCAGCCTCAGATGCACTGATCTTTCCTATTTTTTGCCCTTTGATGTTGGGGGGGGGGGGGTAGGAGATGAAGTAGCAACAGGATACATGCCAGGTCACTGTGCCATCCTCGTGGGGTTCATCAAACATTTTCCATTTTAATTTCAACCATTTTTTTTCAGCAAACATTTACCCAAAATTTTAACACTCATGAAGGACATTACCATGATCAGATTCTTGGAGTGCTAATGCAAGAAGATCATCCACATGTGAATTAGAGGGTATAATTTTGCAGTCTGCAATTATCTTGGGCTTGAATATTGTTGGCCACTTTGCAAGGAATCTTCCTGAGACTTCCTCTCCAAACAGCAGAGTGAAATCCTGGGCAACCTGAAATCAAAATGAAAATCAAATACAAGGTTTTAAGACCATTTTTAACTTTGACATTATGTGATGGAATTTACAAATTATTATTACCAAGCCAGTTGTATCTAGAAATCGAGGGAAGAGGTCTAGGATGACTGAAGTCTTCTCTGGATCATGAACAAGTTTCTGTCTGTGCTTGAATGTTGCTTTCATTTTGTCCTTAACCACTGTTTTGTCAGCTGAGTGGTTCATCAGGGACATTGCCTCTTTGCATTTGTCACCAGATAACTGCTCTCCACAAACAGGCATCTCACGATGGGTCTTCGGGCCACCTTTGTAACTGGATGTACTTCTGCTCTTGCCCTCGCTTGCTGAGTTGCGCTGAACTGTCTTCAGTCTCCAGGCCAGGTAACCGGACCCACTTTGAGGATCATATTAGTGCTCCTGTCAAGCAATTTTTTCTTTTTTAAAGCCTGAAAGAAATCAGAGCTCAACCATGTACTAACTACATGTGCATATTTGTTCACTAATATAGGGTGAACACATTTTCATTTGGGAAAACCAGGACACCTTGGAGCCCGGGGGGTTCATATACTGTGGCATGCACTCACTTTCCTACAATAACATGATATTTACAGTTGGTTTATTAAAAGTGCTTTTCAGTAAAAGTCAACAACAAAAACTCCAATAACAAATGATAATTTTATTCAAAATGTTTAAGTTAACATTTCCTGTAATGAATGAATAGCACAATGAAATAAATATTGTCTCATCCAAACATCCCTCACTTAACAGCAAAAGTTAACAATAACTCTCAACTCCAAATAACACATGATACTCAGTTACCCTCATTAACGAATGAAATATTATCTGTTCTGTAGGCTATTGGAAAAAAATAAATTAACAAATGAACTAATTAACAATCAGCTATTGGAAAAAAATAAATTAACATATTAGCCAATTAACAAAAAAAATATCTCTTGTGTATTAACAAAAATACCAACAAAAATATCAATAGAACATCTTTACTTTCCTGCTTAATCCTCATCTTCCTCTTCATCTGTTTTTTCCTCCTCGTCATCTGGTTTTTCTTCCTCGTCCTTCTTTGCCCATTTATATTTTGCTGTAGAGCTGATCTTTCTCTGCAGTTTCTTGTGGCTCAACACATACTTATGAAAGTCCTTGCAAGACATATTTTTGAAATTGTATTGCACAAATAGGATCCCTTTCAATGATTCAACTGAGAGCTGGTTCCTCTCCTTTGTCCACTGGCTCTGCATCAGTGAAAAAACTCTCTCCACGTTTGCATTGTGAGGAGGAAGTGCAAAAACAAACTGTGCAATCTTCAGCAGTTCTGAGTAGCGTCCAATGCTTTTGACCTTCTCAAAGTATTTGGTCCACTTCTGGTGCACCTGCAGGCCCATGAATGCGTCATCACTGCAGCTTTCTATGAATGTATTCAGATTAGCAACTTGGTCAAAGGAAGACGTACATGAGTGAGTGCATGTGCCACAAGTATATCTCACTAAATGGGTTTTCAAAAAATCCCTTGATCATCATGGGTGGCTTTTCCTGAGAAGAAAAGAATGCTTTTAAAGCAGGAAACATCTGCCGCATCCTCTGTATGCCTGGGAACAGAGAGAGCCACCTGGTCTTGCTGTGTGACAGCATCCTCCTGTATTCAACATCCACAAAATCGCAGTACTCTTTGAGGGACTCTGTGCACACAGTGTAAATGTTGAAGTACTGGTAGATTTTAAAAATTATATTCTCAATGTCCACATCAAGTCTGTCTGCCCCGTGATGGACACAGTTGTTAAGAATATGCGCTGGGCAACCTACGCCAATCAATGTTTTGTTTTGTAGCATTCTCTTCAAATTTGCCAATACATCGTTTCCCCCTTCGTCACGCCGGGTTCCACCAAAATTAGTGTTGCAATTGTCGCCGGTAAATGCGACGCATTTGGAAGCCAAATTGTTTTTTGCCAATGTTTCCATTAGGTAATTGGCGATGGTGGTTGCAGTCTCGTTTGGTGTATCTTGCACTTGAATTAGTTTACTCTGCACACCACCCTCCTTCCAATCAAAGTACTGAATAATTATGGGGAAGATTTTCACCGCACCGTGATTACTCCCATCAGTGCTTACACCACAAAATGGGAGGTTTTTGAGCGCTTCGTGCGCCACTTCTACAGAATGAGGTGCCAGAACACTGTCAATAATAGCCTCGGTCTTAGTTCTGGCACAACTAAACTTTTTGGCTGTGTCTGAATCGGGGAGGGTCTTTTTCAACAATAAACTTGATAGATCGGTAACTGTTGTGATGTTTCACTGTGTGAAATGACCATGCAGCCTCCCCTGCATTCACTGCATCCTCGTTCCCTAGTTTGACAAAGTACTGTGATCAAGCTAGCACTACTTTCGCCTCGGACAGCTGTTTTATGCTTCTCGTGTCCAGGTGGCTTTTCAGATCCCTTGCGCCTCCATTGGACACTGAGACATATGTGCCTGCTTTGCACACTGTGCACAAGGCTTCCCATTTTTCTCGACCCGGTCTGAAAGCAGGGAAACTCTTTTGTAAATCATCAGTAAACATACACTTGCGCTTCGGCATGTTGCTTGCGTACTGACAGTCACGCTGTCTACATTCTGATTAAGAACAAGGCTGCCCTCACTGATGCGGCTCAGGGATTATGTCACACGCAGCGCCCTAATGCCTGTAAATTAAAATTTTAATGGTCCAATGAAGGTAATTTTAAAACCAGGACATTCTCACTTTTTAAAAAAAAAAAAAAAAACGGGACGCCCGGGACAGGACGTGACATACGGACATGTCCCGGGAAATACTCCTGAAATATCTGGTCACCACCTGGCTTTGAGTGAAGCGCTGCTTTGACTGAAACATCAACAATTACATATACTTTTAAATTGAGATTCACGTTGTTTACATATCCCCATAAAAGAGTCACAGAAAAATAAGAACTTTTTATTGCATACTGACACATGGTCTAAAAAAGAAAGGTGACATTTGTCACAGATATAAATAAAAAAAAAATAACTGAATACCTACCCTACTAAGATCAATGTTATGTTTATATGAATCAATACAGGATAACAAATAAAAAAACATCTGAATTGTGAAAAATTAAACCCACCCCTATTAAATACTACAATGTGATACTGACCTTCAAACTCACATCTCTCGCTGTAGTGGGATCAACTGGTCCATCAATCAACTGCGGTCGTCGTGCCTTTGTGGATTCCAGAATTAGAGTTGAACCTGATGAAGCTGAATTTTCTGAGCAGAATGAGGATTCAGAAGAGGATTGTCTCTCATTTGAGGACATGCACAAAACTGAATTGAGTCAGAGAAAAACTTAAGTCACTGGAGACAATGAAATTTTTTTATTTAAAAGTAGATATTTGCACACAGAAGGGGTGGTGCAGCACAGAGACTGATTTGCTGATTTTTTTTAAATTCCCCTTTTCTTCCCAATTTAGGAGGCTAATTACCCCACCCACTTTTTAGGACTCCCCCATCACTAGTGATGCCCCTAACAATAGGAGGGCGAGGACTAGCACATTCTTCCTCTGACATGTGAAGCCAGACTTCGCCTCTTTTCCAACTGCTGCAGCATTGCTGTGGAGCTAGCACACTCACGGCTCCAATACCTCAGCTCGCACATGAGCTGACATCACCATAAGGACATCACCTTAAGAATGATGTGGTGAAATACAAAATATTTAAGCTACTATACTGACAGTTCTTACCAGAGCTCTCTTCAGTGGAGACCACAAAAGACACTTGAGATGACTTCACAAGTTCATCAAAGATGTCTGAATCAACATCAATGCCAGACGAATCCTTCAAATCGACATTGGTTGCCTTTGGTAACCCAAATTTGGTTAAAACTAAAAAACATGGTCATACAAGTTATACACAAATAATGAGAAAATAAAACTAAAAAACAATAGGAAAATGCACGCAATTGTGACACTTCATCAACTCAAAAAGACGGACTTCCTTATACTCCACAGGAACCAGCATCTTCACACTGAAAACAAAGTACATATAGCTGTATTTCAGTCTACAATTGCTCTCAACACGCCCCCACAACCATCTTGTGTGTGAAAAAGTGATACCAAATGAATGTTCATCAAAACCGAATTAAATTTTGGGGGCAAATTTCATAAGACAAAATAAAGACAACCAATTTTGTGAATTCCATGTTTGGAGCCAAGAGGATTGGCTGTTTCAAAATCATCATAGTACAGCTTAATTTGTAATGCATACCTATTTGCTGCAAACAAAGAATTAGTTTTAAAATAACTTCCATCAGAAAAGTCAGTGTAAGTGTCAGGTTTTGATCTACATTCTTTCTTTAGAAAAACACAAATGTCTAGATTTCTGCACATGAACTTAAGTGATTCTAAAATATATAAAAGTATACTTTACAGGTACTTGATCATAAGTGCCAGATTTCTGATTTCGCCTGTTATCATATCTCACTCCCAATGTTATTTCTACTGGATCAACAACTCCCCATTTTAGGTTGAAGTATTTGTTTCTTTTCCATTCTGTATTCAGATTTGTGAAAGGGTTTTCTAATTTTTCAAAAGATTCATTTATCACAGATATGTTGGGATCAGTTGTAGGTAAAGTAGACATAACTATATGCTTTGCTTGTGAGCGAAGTTCATTTGTTAGTTCCTCCAAATCTCCTACAATTGATGATACCAAACTGTTGGAAATCCTACTCCCCTGCAGTTTAGCTACGATAGATGCACACATTTCTTTGGCTGAGTATTTAGTAGGCCCTGAATCATTGCTTTCTAAATAAACACTGGAAGAACTACATTGATTTGGGGGATTGAATTGGTCCTCCAAAGGATGTACCTGAGATGAAGTTGCAACTGGCTCACTACAAGAATATGCAACAGCTGAAGGTTGCGTAATTTGCTGAACATTGCTATGAACAGTATTAAGGTGCTTATGAAAATCTGCAGATGTTTGGAACTGATGCCTACAGCTTTGCTGAGAACAAAACAATTTTAGGCCCAGGATAGTAACCATGTTCTACTCTTAAATGTGAAATCAACTGCTGACTGCTGGCATACAGTTTCTGACAAATAAAACAGGTCAGCATTTTTTTGCTTCTTACTCACATTGAGTGAGGACTACTGGCTGGTTAAGCAATCTGGCTCTCAAGTCTCTCACTCTGGGTGATTCCTTCATTTTCCCCACATAAATGTTATACACAGTTGTCTGCAGGAATGTGTAAAAATTCACAAGTGCACCATCATAAGCCAAATTAAACACAAAATGTGTTTTGAAAAGTTCATCAAATGCTCCAAGGGAGTGGTTTGCCTGGCATGGGATGAGATGCTTATCCATCGCAATGTAGAAGCTGTCAATCTTGTTCTTTTGACGCCCAACAGCAAGTAGGTATGGCTGCCGACCCTGCTGGTTGCGAAGGTGCTCCTCCAAGCTGCAGCGTGACTAAAGTTAAGATCAAGACCCTAAGCATTAAAATAATAATAATACACAACCACAGAAAAAAAATTCAAAATAGTTTTGGCTAGTGAAAGATGGGAAGATGTATGTATGATGAATTTCAATGCCATTAACTTTTTAAAAGCACACATGTGGCTAAGATGTTGATGTGACAAACTTACACATTCTTAATGATAAATCACATTAATGACAGAATTACCTTATGAAAGACTATGACTCTCTCAACTGCATCACATGCACTAATCTTTGGAGATGTCGACCCCCCTGGTGGTGGTGGAAGGAGATGTAACAGCAACAACATGGAGGACATTTCTGGATCGTAGGCTAAAGACAAAGTTGGAAGGACAGGTAGGCATTATAGAAAACCTTATTTGTCTATAGTTCATATTTATCTAAAAAAAAATTGGTAGTCTAATTATATAAATTTTAAACATATCATGAAAAAAATGAAAATATCAAATGAAATAAAATTGTTTTAAAACAAGAAAAAACTCACCTATTGCCTCATCAAGGTCAGTTCCTGGTGGACTTTCTGCTGACTGCAACAAGTGATGCAACTCTGGTGATGAAGTAAGCTGCTTGGCCTCTTTAATGACATTTGGTTTGAAGAACACATCCCATTTCTGAAGTAGCCTGCAGGATGTCTCCTCATCAAAAAGGAGAGTGAAGGAGAGTCTTGATCCACCTAGGAAAGAAAATATTAACATATTGCTACAGAAAACACCTTTGCAAGTCATTCTAAATAGTGCATATCCTCAAACTTACCAAACCTTTCGTATCCAAGAACCTTGGATAGATGGAGAGGATATCAGCACGTCTTCCTGGGTCATTAACAAGCTTCTGATGATGTTGAAAGGTCTCTCTCATCTTCTGGAAAATCAGGAAATTGTCTGTGGTATGGTTGAGAAGAGACAAGGCTTCTCGGCAAGCATCCCCATCAAGCTCCTTTTCAACATTAATGGTCCTTTGGAAATTTGGGCCTCCTGGAGAAAGATCAATCAACGTATTCGGTGGCAGTGCAGATCCTCAACGAATCTTCCTTTGGACAGTTTTTAGATACCAGGAAATGTATCCTGTGTTGCTTGCAGCGTCATAGAAGTGCTCCTGAAAAAAAATTCTCAGGTCTCATTCAGGTGTTATGACATACAAATACAACATAAGTGTCATGCAAATAGTAATAACTCTTACATGTCCTTTCTTGGAATAAGGATCCTTGAGGGATGGGAAAAGGGTCACTATCCCAAGAGCATACTCTTCTCCGGTCAGTTTTGTTGGGAGGTGCCTGAGAAGAGAAGCTTAATTAACAATTTGCATTTATGCATGCAGTTGTTTGGCACAAAAAAAAAGGTGGAACCAACATACCCATGTTTATCAATCATATGAGCCACTAGTATGTTAACCATGTGTCTCCTCGTGGCATCTGTTAGCGTTTCTGTTGTTTGGTATTCCTGCAGTACTTCTTCACCATCTGATTTATCTCTTAGCACTGCTTCAACAAGCTAATAAAAATGAGAATAAAAGGATGAATGATAAACATTTTTTTTTCTAAAGACTCAAAATGAAACTTTTTAAGTATTAAAGAACACAATCAAGTTTTGTTTAAAAACCTGTTTAGCAGACACTGCTTCTGGTAAATCCTCAATTCTTTGTCTCTTTCTGAGGGGCTCATCAATTATTACAGTTGATGAACTTGAGCCAAAGCTCGAGTCAGAGGACATGGAGTAATTAGCAAATTCTAAAGGAATAAATTATAAAAGTATACAGACCAAAAGTTTGGACACACCTTCTCATTCAAAGAGTTGTCTTTATTTTCATGACTATGGAAATTGTAGATTCACACTGAAGGCATCAAAACTATGAATTCACACATGTGGAGTTATATACTTAACAAAAAAGTGTGAAACAACTGAAAATATGTCCTTATATTCTAGGTTCTTCAAAGTAGCCACCTTTTGCTTTGATTACTGCTTCGCACACTCTTGGCATTCTCTTGATGAGCTTCAAGAGGTAGTGACCTGAAATGGTCTTCTAACAGTCTTGAAGGAGTTCCCACAGATGCTTAGCACTTGTTGGCCCTTTTGCCGTCACTCTGTGGTCCAGCTCACCCCAAACCATCTCGATTGGGTTCAGGTCCGGTGACTGTGGAGGCCAGGTCATCTGGCCCAGCACCCCATCACTCTCCTTCTTGGTCAAATAGCCCTTACACAGCCTGGAGGTGTGTTTGGGGTCATTGTGCTGTTGAAAAATAAACGATGGTCCAACCAAACGCAAACCTGATGGAATAGCATGCCGCTGCAAGATGCTGGGGTAGCCATGCTGGTTCAGTATGCCTTCAATTTTGAATAAATCCCAGGTGTGATGGTGTGAACAGTGTCACCCACACCATCACACCTCCTCCTCCATGCTTCACGGTGGGAAGCAGGCATGTACAGTCCATCCATTCACCTTTTCTGTGTCGCACAAAGACACGGTGGTTGGAACCAAAGATCTCAAATTTGGACTCATCAGACCAAAGCACAGATTTCCACTGGTCTGATGTCCATTCCTTGTGTTCTTTAGCCCAAACAAGTCTCTTCTGCTTGTTACCTGTCCTTAGCAGTAGTTTCCTAGCAGCTATTTTACCATGAAGGCCTGATGCACACAGTCTCCTCTTAAGAGTTGTTCTAGATATGTGTGTCTGCTGCTAGAACTCTGTATGGCATTGACCTGGTCTCTAATCTGAGCTGCTGTTAACCTGCGAATTCTGAGGCTGGTGACTCGGATGAACTTATCCTCCGCAGCAGAGGTGACTCTTGGTCTTCCTTTCCTGGGGCGGTCCTCATGTGAGCCAGTTTCTTTGTAGCGCTTGATGGTTTTTGCGACTGCACTTGGGGACACTTTCAAAGTTTTCCCAATTTTTCAGACTGACTGACCTTCATTTCTTAAAGTAATGATGGCCACTTGTTTTTCTTTACTAGGGTTTTTTATTGCCATAATACAAATTCTAACAGTCTATTCAGTAGGACTATCAGCTGTGTATCCACCTGACTTCTGCACAACACAACTGATGGTCCCAACCCCATTTATAAGGCAATAAATGCCACTTATTAAACCTGACAGGGCACACCTGTGAAGTGAAAACCATTTCAGGTGACTACCTCTTGAAGCTTATCAAGAGAATGCCAAGAGTGTGTGAAGCAGTAATCAAAGCAAAAGGTGGCTACTTTGAAGAACCTAGAATATAAGGACATATTTTCAGTTGTTTCACACTTTTTTGTTAAGTATTAGTGATGGGCGGATGAAGCCTCACTGAAGCTTTTGAAGCTTCTTCCTGATTGTGCCGAAATAGCTTTGAGGCATTGAAGCCACAGAGAAGAGTGACATCTGGTGGCTGAAATAAATTATTACAGCCTGTACTCCACCACGAAGCAAATGAACCCTGTGAGATTTACTGGTCACCCAATATCTGTTCTGATCTGCTGATAACCATCTTTAATTATTAAAGTGATGCAATAAATACTTGTTTGTTGTCATTGAAAACCACATTCAATATAATGCTTTTTTGAGAATATGAATACAAGAAATATTTGTCAGTGTATAGTGACCCTGGCATTTGAACATGTGTGTGGTGAAATACGAACGCAGCCATGTAAAGCAGAGGTGTTTGTGGTTTCCAAACCACAAACAGGCTCAATAAAATGAGACCAGATGAACAGTGTTACAAAGATACGTTTTTATTTAAGAAGAAAAGTTTCTCAACTGTGTTGGGACTAAGCCTGTTTCTTCTTTGGCTTACTATTTCTCCCGCCTTCGAAAACACTCATTCACATGGCACAGATGAGGCTGGGGTGCAGAGGTACTGGAGAGCAACCTGAAAAAGGTGAGGATACACTGGTTTGTGCTCAGCCCAGTACATCAAGGGGTCCTCCACCCTTGACAGGTGTGCATCTCTTAGATACCTAAATTAGAAGAAAAATATAATAATTACAACATAGTATTTCATCCATCCATCCTTCCAAAGATAATCAGCAATACATATAATTTACCTCTGCACCTCTGCTATAGCACTGCTAGTTGCATTGGGTGCCCGCTGCTCTGCCTCCACATGGCTGTCCAGAAGGCCCCAGAGATTCCGGTCCTGTACATCTGGTGGTGGCACTGGTGGGACAGATTCCTGGGGCACTGCAGGCACAATGAAGCTGGCACGTTCTCTGGTTAGCCTGTCCACAGCTGCCTGGGCATTACTCAAATTACAAAATCCCAGTTGTTTGTATCTAGGGTCTAGCAATGTTGATAATGACAGTGCAGTCATCTTCTCGATTTCAGCAAACTTGTCATTCATATTGATGTTGATGGCCAGTTTTGCACCGATGTGATGCGTATTAAGGGCACATTGTCTGGCACTATGGTGTTTTAACATCTTGACCAAAGGATTGACTTTAGAGCCCAATACTCTTTTCTCCTCAGACAACTCCACTGTTGCTTGATGGATTGGCCAGAGTACTTGAACACACTGATTGATTGTTTCAAATTCCTCTGAAGAGAAGGCCACATAATTAGGGTTCAGGCTGGTGAGAGATGCTGCCAGTGGTTCCCGTTGTTCATAAAGCCTTTGTAACATGCTGAATGTACTGTTCCAGCGAGTGTCCACCTCCTGTATCAGCTTATGTTTAGGTTTGCCCATTTGCTCCTGAACCTCACACAGTTTTTCTTTAGTTGTTGTGCTTGATTTAAAATATCCAACTATTCTCCTTGCTCTAGTTCGGATTTCCTCAAGTTCAGGAGTTTGTGTGAGTGACTTTTTCACAATCAAATTCAGGACATGGGCAAAACAGGTGATGTGGCACACATTTAACTGAGCTGCACAGGCAATCATGTTTGCAGCACAGTCAGTTACGAGGCTTTTAACTTTGGATCTGATTCCCCATTCAGATATTAGTGTTTCTTTAGCTTCAGCAAGGTGGGCTGCATTGTGGGTTTGGGCGCAACATAAATAGAAACCAAGACACCATGCCAGTAGTTTTAGTCCAACATTTTTATCTCTACTCCAACCCTCATAACTCACTTAGGGGTATACAGTGGGATGGGCTGGTGCCAAAATAACAAACAAAACGATCTAATCCCCCCTTAACTTATTTAACAAAAAAAGTAAAAAAAAATAATCACAGTTCAGTCTTCCCTGTCTTCCTATCTTCTCACCAAAACAGGAAAAAAGGAAGATTCAAATAAATAGGCACCCACCCCAACAAAATACAAATGAAACAACCACGACATGACTAAATGAAGACCATACAAACTCTAACCCAAATAGTAAAGACAAAATAGTAGAGTTCACCACATGCATCAAAAGTATTAAACACTCTTAAGGCGCAATTAACCACGCCGTTATCTCTGAGCGCTGAAGTACTTAACTACTCGAGTCAGTTTTAACCCCCAAAAAAAACCTACTGGGCAGCGCCTGGTAAAAGAGGACCGCGTGATGGACCTGAAAATGACACACCACCGGCCACCATAACAGTAGCAGGAGCGCTTTAAAAAGGGCATCCAAGTTCGGAGGTAGCAAATCCTGTCGCCACATCGTCACAGGGAAGCGTCACATGTCCTCCCTCTCGTCATCTCGTTTCGCCCTCTAGTGGACAACCTGTAAGACAAACCACTAAAAAAAAAAAAAAAAAAGTCCAGGCATGTAGCAAGGTATCAAAAGCATTCTGACACTCCGAAGTCCAGTAATCTGCAGAGAGCTCCACATGGATAGGTTTCTTCTTGCAAGACTGTCTAAATTTACAGATTCCACCTCGAACTTTCTGATCACAAAGCTGTTTGAACAGGGGTTTGGCTTTAGCGGTGCAATCCTATAGGTGTTGACTCAGGTAGTCTGCCCCAAATGAGATGCTCACATTGTGGGTGTAATGAGATGCATTGTTCTAATCTGGTTTTTGGTGCCCAAAATCACTTCATCAGTTTGACCAGGGACCACCAAGACAGTGATGAGCATCCTGCAATCATAAACAGTCAGTACCACATTATACAAAGCCTTTGGGGTGACACTCTGTGCACCACTGCCTATTAGGATGACATCATCAGCGGAGTGCTTCTCCATAGCAGCATTGTGCTTCAGAAGGCGATATTCAGCAGACTCACTCAATGTGCACGCCATGGAACCGCTTTCAATCATTGCTCTTAAACTGACACCCCCCGCTGCAGTGACTGCAGTATAAAACAAGCTGTTCCGATTTCAAAATCTTGTGCAAACTTTGAAATACAACTGTCTTGTGCAAGGGCACTGCAGAATTAAAGGAACTGTACACTGACTGAAAATCATCAGAAGCGTCATAGGGAGGGCAACAAGTAGGATCTGCACTTTCATCCCCTAGATGCAGATCCACTAGTTTCCCGAAACTGGAAACATAAGAGAACGTCTTTTCTCAGGGCAGCTGTTTCTGGAGTGATCAGGTGAGTAACACTGAAAACACAGCTTGTGGTTCCTACAGTGAGTAAAGCCAGAGTGCGCAACATCACCACACACTGTACACAGCTTGCTGTTCAGCCCACCAACTCTGGGATGTTTAAATACCTTCTTGTTGCTTGAATTTTCCTGCAATGGAGATGAGTTTTCCAGCAGGATTCTCTCCAGCATGCCAAGCACACACTCAAGATTTGAGAATTCAAAGCTGGGACTCCCTTGGGGAGGCTAATAGCACTAGAGATATATCTGCACTGTTAAGACATCTTCACATTAAGGACTGCAATGACAGGATCACTTTTCAAACACATCTCAGACTGGTACTCATCTAAAACATCATGAACCCCCACAACAGACCACTTATCGATTGTTTTTGACCTGAACGTCAAGGCAAGCTCTTTAGAGGGACAGTGTCTAATAAACATTTGTGTCTGGACTGTCAGATGATTTGCCCTGTTTTTTCAGTCGGTCAGCAGCAACAACTGCAGCATGGTTGAGACTAAGCCACCAATAATCATATGCATCCTCGTCAATTTTGGGCAGTGTAGAGTAAAAATCTGCCAGTGGCAGAGGCGAGCATGGGGCAGTGTCAAAGTGCTTGCGCAAAACACCATAAATGGCTTCAGGGTTCCTCACAATATCAATCCCACTATTTCTTATTCCAAACCTGACAATGTCCTTTGCCCTACCTCTGAGGTGAATGAGCATCTCTAAAGCTTGTTGCTCTGTCGCAATGTCTGCTTTTTTGATGTAATTCCGCATAAGGTCTTCCCACTTACGCACTGTTACAGAATCTGAGCTATCTCCTCTGAAGTTGGGTGGGTCTTTCACCTTACTGCAAAACACAAATTGTATTTGTGATCGATCAAAACTGTGCATGAGTGACACTCGGTGTGTTTTGTACGGCAAAAGCACCAGCAGTGACGGTATGCGGCGGACTAAGGTGAGTAATGATGCTGCCTGTTATTTCCTGACCAATGCGTTCTATAATCTCTCTCATTTGACTAATCACATCACTAGACTCTAAGATGGAGTTTGGTGTGGAGGTACTACCTTCCTGAGGTGAAGGCACAGTAGTAGCAAGAGAGCGCTGAGGAGTCCTGCTGTCACTAGTCAAAGGAACTCCCACTGAAACTTCGTCATTTCCCACAATGCATGCACCATTCCCCTGAACTGGACTGTCAAACCGTAACATCATAGGGATCCCCGAAACACCTCTGCCCCTCCCTACATTCATAACCATGGGAGAGTGCATATTTTCATGAGAAAAACTCTTCACAACACTACAACAATAAAATTAGCTTACTTACAATATGCAACTTAAATTCTAATGTAGATTCAATATTTGTAACACCAATGATGGCATCAGTCCATTTACATTGTGCACCTGGATCCACACAGAAACACTGCGATCGTATAGCGTTATTTTCAATAACAGTTTGCATTTTACACCAGGGTTAAATCAGATGGTAAAATATCTGGAGCTACATCTTTAATAAGACAAACCAACAATAAAATGTAGAGAAAAATTCTAGGAATGCTGCCAACACGTGGCAGATACTACCCCGAACACATTTTGAAGCTAAGCTGCCAAATGAGCAAACTAGCATTATAACACATTAAAACTATGCTTAAAACCATTATAACATGAATGGACATACCTGAAATGGGTATCGCAACCACACAGCAAACTTTTGGTCTGGTTGATTAGCACAGGCTAAAAAGCAATACAGGCTAATGTCAGTGTAAGCTAGCTCCGTGCTTATAACTGATGATGCATTGTACAAAACCAAACTGGTCTCTGATGCATGTTGATGCATGTTTTCAGCACTTAACAGAGCTAACTCCAGTTCTATGAGCTCAGCCTGCAGAGCTGTACTTAGTGTACACGACAGCACACTAAACATTCTGCTGCAGAGGCTGCCCCAATTCACATATTTATATTAAATTGTAATACGCTGACCAACCTGCAGATTAGCAGGAATTTCACAAAATAACCAAATAACTATTATACACTATTACATATGTGTGTGACAGTTGTTTTGGGAGAGAGACCTGATTGTGTGTGTGTGAGAGAGAGTGTGCATCACCGTCTTCTTACAGAGGGACAGGAAATGTCCCGATTTCAGCAGGAGCCAGTGTCAGGGTCAGCTATGCATTGAATACTAGATCACATCAATTAAGTCTTATTTTAATTAAGACTTATTGTACTTGAAGGGGAATTCGAAATTACCTGTCCGATTCAGGCTTGAGGGTGGCGCCACAGATTCTCCAAAGAGCTTCAAGGCCCTGATAGAGGTATACAGGGATAATTTCCCTATCAGCATGAGACTTGAGTCTCGACAGACACTGTGCTATGGGAAGAGTTTGTGCTTGGCATAAGGGATGACTGTTTACGGTGAGAGATGAAGAGGCAGACAGTCGTTGGGTGGCCCAAAGAAGAGGAATTGGATGCAGCTACCCCAAACAGGCCCATTTCTGTAATTTGTGAGCCATGAGACTGTGTGTGCACATTGGATCATAAATATGACTACCAAATTACAAGTAGCCAGCACCGTCCCTGTAATCACTGCAACAGTCAGTTCAGAAGTTGACAGCACTAAAAGATATGTTCAGAGCCATGCAAAGGGTTGGGATATACGACTCCCCACAGGGCAAGTTGTGGGGCTCACCACCAAGAAAGGACAGGTGGAGATTAATTTGCTGTACCTGTGTAGTAACTTGACTACATAAACTGACACTCACAGTGACGGTCCAATTGAGGGTTATTTATTAAAGGCAAGCGCTAACTCAGTGCACTCTTTACAGCCAGAGAGAGTTCTTCCTTGAAAAACCGCGACTACTTCAACCTACGCAAAACCGAACCCACAGTGCCCTCTAGGATAAAAAGACAGAATACTACAACCTGCTATTTTCTATATGAGTCACACATGTCATAGTAGTGGAGACACCTTAGTGGAAACATTTATCTGGTCCCAAAACCAAACCCTGCAGAACCCCACAAAATAATGGAGTAGACTCAGACACAGTCATGAATAGTCACAGTAAAACTTCTATCAGTGAGATAAGATGTAAACAAATCTAGTGCTGTACCAGATATGGCCATATCAAATGCAGAGCTATGGTCAAGTAGTACCAGCACTGAACATTCACCTGCATCAGCCAACATTAACAAATCATTTGAGACCCTCAGAGTCTCTGTAGAGTGCTGCTTAAGAAACCAAGACTGGAAATTGTCATAGATAGTGTAATTCTCCAAAGCAGCAGCGAGTTGATTGGCTACCACCTTCTCTCAAATTTTAGACAATAAGTTTTGATACGGGCCTGGAATTCTTAATCACTGGGTCTACATTGGGTTTCTTTATTGGAGGCTGAACAGTAAGATGTTTAAGATGTAAGATGGAGGACAACAGAGAAGAATTAATCATGGTTAATACTGCAGGGCAAATACTTGGTATAACTTTTAAAAATAAAGATGTTGCTATTACACGAACGGCGTGAGTGCATGGTTTTAGTTGTCTAGTCACATCCAACATTTCTTCTAAGGCTGAAGGAATCCAAAATAGAAAGAGCAGTGTCACGTCGAGGCGGACACACAGCACGCCGGCCACGCCCACTAATCCCAGGTTGATTTGTTCCCAATCACCGGCCTATTGACGACACCTGCGGCTCTCCGGCCAAGGACTATAAAGCACCACAGCACTGTTCAGTCAGTGCTGTGCATTAGCTAGCCATACAGACCATACTCAGCCTCTGTGCGTCTCACACGCTGTTTTGGTCTATCTCTCGCTGCTTGGCTACAGCCTTCCCGGGATTGCCCGGTCTTTGCTTTGTGCTTACGCTTGTTTGCATTTGTTGTTGCTTTTTATGTCTTGTACGCCACTGGCGACTACCCTGTAATAAACCTACAGAATGTTTCCAGTAGCGTCTGCCTCTGCTCCTTCCGCTCAGCCATCACAAGCAGATTGGAGACTAGCAAGTCCACACATCACAGGCTGAATATTGTATCTAATGGGCATAACCTTATCAACAAAGAATGAAAAAAATGTATTACACTCATTGACAAAAAAACATGACAATGTTGCAGGTGGTGGTGGTGAAATGACATTAATAGTGTCAAATAAGAGCCTAGGATGTCTCTTAGTAAAATTATATCTGCAAAGTAAGCTGATATAGCTTCTTTACTAATGCATTAAATGAAAAACTGAGATCTTTAAGTTATAGGTGATGCACTTCTAACCCATTAGTTTTCCAGACACGGGACACTTCTGTCTCATAGAGCGAACCTCTTTGATCACCCATGGCAGTTTTATTTCTAGCTCTAGACCTTTAAGGTTCCACTTTGTCCAGTAATGTAAAGCAGTGCCTATTAACAGACTAAGTTTAAAAACTCAACATGACAATTAATATTAAAATCACAACAATTGTGCTGAGAACTGACCAACCAATTTTTGGGTGCTAAAACGAGTCTGTGACATTCTTTTAGGACAGAGAGGGTCAGCATTACCAGAAAGATGAAAGAAGATACACTTATGATCACTTATTAAAGGGACTAGAGAACATGCGCGATCAATATCTAACCTCAGAGAAAAAAAAACAAGTCCAAAGTATGACCACCAGTTCCAAAGTGACAGCAACATGACATCCCAGTTGACCATATCTCTCAAGACCTATGAATCCCCAGATCTACACCTTCATGTAAGATAAGAAGGACTAACAGAAAGTCTGACTATATAAATAGGTTTTCAGCCTCTGAGGGCTCACCCGACCACGGGAAAAGGGGAGGCTGGTACCCTAGTACACACTGAAACGGAGTCAAGCCTGTAGAAGAGTGGGTTAACGATTTCTGGGCATACTCTGCCCAAGGGAGGAAGTGGCACCAGTCCTCCTGGTGATCACTACAATAGAAGCGAAGGAATCTCCCCAGTTCCTGGTTCAGGCGCTCCACTTCCACGACAAACGGAAATTGGGAGATTGCTTCAAATTGGGAGCCCTGGTGAATCTCCCTTTTAAGTCCGAGAAAGCCTGCAAGGCTTGGGGCGACTACAAGAGCATACTGGGACCGCCCTTGAGCAGGGAAGTGAGTGACACTGCTAACTTGCTGAAATCTCTTATAAAGCACCTGTAAAAATTTGCAAAATCCAGAAACCGCTGTAAATCTTATACAGAGCGGGTGGCCTGCACTTTGGCGTCGTCCATGGCCACTCCTTGTTGACTAATGTGATAGCCAAGAAAATGAACCTCCTGTCTGTGGAATTCACATTTTTCCAGCTTGACGTAGAGCTGTATCTGACAGAGGAGTGTGAGTACTGTACGGACGTGTCTTATGTGATCCTTAAGGTTGTCTGAGAATACTAGAATATTGTCTATGTAGATGAGGACAAAGACGTTAAGCACTTCCATGAATATTTCATTCATGAAAGCCTGGAATATGGAAGGAGCATTAGCCAATTCATAGAGCATAACCAGATATTCGTAATGTCCGTTGTTTGTAATGAAAGCAGTCTTCCATTCATCGCCCTCGCGAATGCAGAGGAGGTTGTATGCACTGTGCAAGTCCAGCTTAGTGAATATGACGGCCGTCCTGAGTTGCTCAATGGATGAAGTAACCAGGGGGAGCGGATAGTGATTTTTTACTGTAATAGCATTAAGAATTAATGGCCGAAGACCCCAATCCTTCTCAACAAAAAAGAAACCAGCAGCTACGGGGGATACCGAATGACGGATATAGCCCACCTTAAGCGCTTCATCGATGTAATCCGCCATTGCTTTGGTCTCCTGGAGTGAGAGTGGATAGGCCCGGTTTTTGGGAGGCATGGTGCCGGGCAGCAAGTCGATTGCACAGTCCCACGAATGATGAGGTAAGTACGCTGCCTTATATTTACTGAAACATCGGTGAATTCAGCTTACCATGCGGGGGGTTCTATAGCACTTCCTTGGTTAGGGCTTTCGATGTTGGTAGTACAAACCATGGTGGTTATACAGTCCTCGAAGCAGTGATTACTCCAGCTTTCCAGTTCCTTGGTTCTCCAAGAAATCCGTGGGTCGTGGACGGCCAACCATGGATACCCCAGCATGACGGGACGTTCCGGGGAGTCTATGATATGCAGAGAGATGGATTCCGTGTGCAGGACTCCCACCGTCATAGTAATTGGATGGTAGTGTTCGTGATACGCCCAGATCCAATAGGCTTCCCATCGATTCTGGTGACTCTAAGTGGGGACGGACAGGGTTTGATTGGAACTGATGATTGTTGGGTGAAGACTTTGTCCATAAATATCCCGGCAGCTCCGGAATCTGTAAGGGCTGTGACAAAACAAGATGAATCACCCCATTGTAGTTTAACAGGCAGGGTGAGCTTATGAGTGCCGAATGCAAGGGTAGTGTTTAACCTTACTCGTGTGGCACGCTGCGCCCCTGGCAGGGCCGGACATTCCGCCTTTTGATGTCCTGATTTTCCACAATAGAAGCACAATAGAAGTCTCTCATGGCGCCTGCATCGTCTTTCAGTCTGTGACAATCATGTGAGGCCAACCTCCATAGGCTCAGACTGGCTTCCAGTAGCGGAATCAGGGGCTGGTTGTTCACTACTGGATCTTCCTCTACGTGAGCTGATGAGGTTATCTAGGCAGATAGACAGGCGTATCAACTCCATCAAAGATAGTTCTTCATCTTTACAGACCATCTCACTCCTGAGTACCTTGTTGAGGCTTTTCTGGTAGACTGTGGTTAGTGACTTCTCATTCCAGCCACTGGCCGCAGCAAGGGTGCGAAAACGGAGAGAGTGTTCTGAGGCCGAAAGATTCCCCTGCCGGAGAAGCAATAACTGGTCCCCCGGGTCCTTTCCGGTGAGAGAATGGTCAAAAGCCTCTCTGAACTGCTGTTCGAAAGCCGTGACACAAATCTGGGGAGCCGTCATACTTGGCTGGGATGGCGAGTCTGATAGGGCGCATGATGGTCCAGAACAGGACTAGGAGTGAGCGTTGGTGGAGGTACCTCCGGGCTGGCCGGTATGCACCACCCAACGTCATGTTCTGCAGCGAGCGGTTCAGTCCTTCGACCGCTGTTACTAGTTGCCTGAGAAGTTTTTTTCATGGTTGCCAAGCAGAGCGCCTTGGGAAGCAATGGCGTTCTGTAGCGTAGACATATCCGCTGGATCCATGTGCGGCAAAGTATTCTGTAACGTTTCTGGGGTGTGAGGCAGAAAAGGATCCACACGCAGGATAGCGACTTATATATATATTCATTGGAGCAGGCAGAGATCAGCGTCATACACGGAAACAGGATCGGTAACCAGGTCAGAGAGTGCAAAGATACAAAAGGAGCAAGGCAAAAAACAGTATCCAAAAACAAGGCAAAGTGTCAAAAAACCACAGAAGGCAACAGGAGCAGGCAGAGGTACAAGAGGGCTAGGCAAAGGAACAAAAACCAGGAAGAGGTGAGTAATCAGATCGAAAACCAGATAGCTATAACAAAGGGACTGCTCGGTATGCAAACAAGTTGCCAATACCTCGCATCGAGCACAGTGTGTGGGAAACCTAATATAGGGGTGCCTAATATAATGAATGGATGAGGAACAGGTGTGAATGGAAACTTCTGTGAACTCAGAACTTCAGGGAGTGAGACCTCTGCAGGCCGGCCGAGGTATCGCCAGACCTGACAGCAGGAAGGTTATTCCATAGAATGGGCACCTTATAAGAAAAGGCTCTGCCCTCTGTGCCCTCTAGATTATCTTATTTCAGATAATAAAAAGGCTGCACCTTTTGATCTATGCAGACATGGCAGATCATAGCGAGGTACTGTGGGGCAAAACATTTCAGTGCTTTGTAGATCAATAGGGGTATTTATAATCAATACAAACCTTTACTGGGAGCTAATGCAAACCTTTTAGTTCTAGTAAGCTCTGGCTGCTGCATTTTGAACTACCCAGAGCTTGTTTATGCACAATGGTATGGCCAGATAGTAGGGAATTACAGTAGTCCAGTCTGGAAGTGATAAATGGATGTACTAATGGTGTGATTGGAAGACCATCAAGTTTTATTATGTAATGAAAGAGTCCTAGCTGCCTGTGGGCCTAATAGAAGCACTTCTGTAGGTTTTTGGAAAGAAAGTGAAAACATGCTGTTTTTTTCTTTGCTTGTGGAAGAGATGACATGGAAAATGAGCTAAGGGGGTTTCAGCTATGTAACACAGATATCAGCCACATGAAAATCCTGCTGCATGGACAAATTGGGGCTGTAAACTCGAGCTTCATAAACTCAGCCAACAGTGTCATCCACCGACTTTTTTGAGATTTTGGCCTTCAAGTAGATGGGCATTCTCTTGTCGAAGAGAACTCCAGTAACCTCCCAGTAACCTCTGACGTCTGGCAATGTGTCGCAGTCAGATGTGACAACAGACCCAAGGTATTTGAAATGGCTGACCTTATTCACGGGCTGGCCGTCGACGGAGATGGTTCCGTCGGTCTGTGGCTCGCATTCGAGGTACTCCGTTTTCTTGATGTTCAGGCGCATGCCGTTCTCGTCTAGCTGGTCTTTCCAAGCCTGTGTCCGAGTCTGCAGCGCCAAGTGCTCCCCCATTTCACTTAGGCCAACAGCGTAAAGTAGGCTCCATGGGTGTGGTGTTTGCAGATAAGCAGTCGCTGTTTCCATGCAGAGGATGAATAGTAGGGGGGAAAGGGCCGATGCTTGGTGGACGCCGAAAGTTGGCGATATTCCTATCGGGCATCTGACCGCACTTGTGACGTTGCAGTAGAGAAGCTTAGTCTACCGCACGTAGGCTTCTGGGACGCCATGGCTGCACATCAATCTCTAAATCAGCTCATGTGGCACTCGGTCGAATGCCTTCTCCAGGTCTAAGAAGACCATGTGCACCATCTTGTTCTTTCCTCAATGTTTTTCCATGAGCAACCGAACTGCATGGATGGCGTCAGTGGTTCCACGACCCTTGACATAGCCGCATTGGTTTCACGTAATCGTCACCACCTGGCGGATGTGCTTGTCCAGGACCCGTTCGAAGATTTTCATGGCGTGGCAGAACAACTGAATCAACCTGTAATTTATACACTTGGTGGCATCCCCCGTGCCCCGTGCCAAATAGGCACTGTGATGCTCATTATCCTGGCTTGGGGAGGGGTGTCTTTGGCTATGATCCGGTTGAAGAGGGCTGCGAGGAATGCGACCCCGCGTTCATCCATCAGCTTCCATGCTTCGGCTGGGATGTCATCAGGTCCGGTTGCTTTCCCGTTTTTCATTTTCTTAAGCGCATTTCGAACTTCCACGGTGGTGATCAGCTTGACAAACCCGGTGACTGGGTCTGCGTGTACTATTGGTGGGTGCGGGAATTCGTCGTTGCTGATTCCAGCAAAGTAGGTTGACCATCGTTTGAGGATATCCTTAGGGGCCACAAAAATGTGTTGGCGACAGCCAGGTCGTAAGTCTCCACACAGTCAATGATGCGTTGGCCTTCGTAGTTCCGATCACCAAGGCCCCATCCACAGTGGCATTGCGGGTAACCATCTCTGTCTGCTACTACATGACCTACACATCCAACCAGGATGTGTTCTCCAGGGGTGGATTCTCATATAATCTCATCAAGCTTTTCCCAGAAGCCGTCTTTCTCCTCGTTGCTGCAGCCAGTCTGTGGCGCATAACAGCTGACTACGTTGATTGCAACCGTTCCCAAGTCGATTCTGATGGCCATCAGCCGGTCGGACATTCTGTTCACCATGTACGGGCACTGTAGGAGGGGCTGGTTGATGGCTATAGCCACTCTGTTCTTGGTGGGCTTCTCTCTGCAGTAGAACAGCTTATATCCCTCTCCAATTTCTACTGCCTTACTGCCAGCCCACTTGCATTCTTGCACACAGGCCATGTCGACGTTTGTCAAAATTGGATCTTTGTCAAAATCACAGAAAAAAGACTAATTAGGCAAGACCAAGTAGATAGTAAATCTGCAAACAAGTTTCAGATTGTAACTTAGTTTTTCTCTCTCCACCACTCACATCACTGCCTGTACAGCCTGCCGCCATCTGATACGGTGTTGTCTGCAACATGAGCCTGACAATCGGCCTGCACTGGAGGAGATACTCTCTCATGAATGGTTTTCAGAGGGACTTCAAAACTAAGTCAGGTTAGGCAGGAAGTATAGAGCAGATTCAAATAGAATTAGGCACAAGACTAGATTACAACCAGTCACAATCTGGACTACTGATTTACAGTAAAGCACTGGATATCCTGACTATATATAATAATCTACCAGTGAAAGTTGAATTTTTTTTTTTTTTTTTTTGATTTTGTAATTTGATTTTGTCATTAGTCTTTTGGCAGTTTTGTCCTGTGTCTTTGTATTTTCTTTAACTCTTAACTTGTTGCCTGCCACTCTTGGCCAGGACTCCCTGGAAGAAGAGCCATTGTGGCTCAATGGGATTTTTTTTTTCCTGGTTAAACAAGGGTTAAATAAAAATAAAAAAATAAAATGAAGCCACAGGAAGTAGCCAATGTGCCATATTGGTTTGCTCAAAGCTAATGTGCTGTTACATCGAGGATGTGTCTGTATGTAGTAGAGATGGTCTTATCAATACAAAATGCAATTTAGGAAACACTGTTGTATGTATAGTGCTCCTATGTTATTATTTATTCTGATTTGTAAATGATTCTTTTTTTTATTATGTAGATTCCCAAGTCTTTTGAGGGCAGCGGATAGAAAGCAGATTTATACTAAACACTCTAGCTCCCCTAATGATGAGTCAGTTGATTTCAGATTCTGTCAACAGCTCACTAGACTCACTGGACTCTCAAACACTAGCCTAGTTTGCAGTAAATTGAATGGTTGACTGCACTATGATGTCAACGGAGAGAGGGAATGTGATGTCATATGTGCACCCATTCAAACTGCAGTACAGATAGGCTAGAGAAAGGGCAAATTGAATCCATAGATTTGTCCCTTTGGGTCACTGAGGCACCACAGGACCACATAACTCCAGCAGTCCCATATCAGAAGGAAGAGCAGCTTGGGTGTTTATGTGAATGATGATTCTGCCTTTCAGAAATAATAAATAAAATCTGAGTTTGTGCAGTTTGTGGTCCAAGTCTTTGTTCTTTTTAAATGACCATTTATCAT